>OZ018394.1:37757803-38075091 GCA_963969525.1 Ontholestes murinus
TTCTAATTTAAAATAACAAATAAAGCCATAGGGATTACTGTCTGAAACACGCGTTTTGCTAACAAGGGTTGAGTCATCGGGAAAACTCCGCCTGCAGTTTACTTACATCTCTCCAAATCAAACGAGCGTATGAAGGGTCTTCATTTTAGTCACCCCCTCATATTTTATATTTCCCCCTTATTATATGTATGAAAAGGGCATATGCTCCGGTAATTCTCCAGAGATAATATTTACACTGCATGAGTTATTCGCTTATTCCTTAATTAACACGTACACAAAGGGCCGCTTACACTAATAGGATTTGTTCATTTAAGTGCTTTTTCTCCCGCCATAGTACTACTACTGAATAATTTCATTTTATTTCATAAGTAAGTTACTATATTTATTTAAAAAATATTTTACTTTCATTGTTGAAAAATTATTGAATAAATGATATTACAATAATAAACAAATATTTTCTTATGTGTTCTGTTATATTTCATACATGAAATTTTTTATTTAATATTATTAGAATATTTATTTCAACTGTTTTTTTTATTTCTAAATTTGTTTTATATGTAGATATTTAAACTTTTTAAGATACTTTTTCCATTCAGTGGTTATTAAGACTATGTCACAGATTTATTCATTTTTTTATATCCGTAGTATGTATTACAATATGTTTCTCTACATTTAAATAAAATTAAGGTTTCGTCGTCTGGTAAAATATTATCATTTATCATGATGCTTTAGATTACCTCTTTAATAAAATATATCAGAAAATACATACGTAAAAAATACACTTAATATCGAGTGCAGAAATCAGCAGTGCGAAATAGGATTTATTCAATTTACCACTTAGTATGTCAAAATGGTTTTTCTATGACAAGTTCTTATCAACTTGTATGCCAAGAATTGTGGTGGTTTCTCTAATTGGGGTGGAGTTATTACCAATATTGATAGTCAGAAGGCTGAGTGTGTGTATTGTAAAATTCAATACATATAGTTTTTTAAAAGTTAATTATTAGATTATTTGCAGTACACATGTAATGTACATGTAATGAATTCATTGATCATCACATTTAGCTGATTGTTGCATGTGCCAACATCTAGCCCACTCATTATAATATACGTATCATCTTCATACATACTTATAGGTGCGTTCGATATATTTTTAGGAAGATCATTTATCAACAAAATGAAAAATAGTGGCCCTGCAACACTTCCCTGAGGTATACCTAATGTTACATCATGGGCCTACGATAGTATATCATCCAGTTTGATAATTGTTTTTCTGTTTTCCAAAATAGACATGAACCAATGATTTACAGGGCCACGAATTCCTAGATAGTTTAATTTTTCTAAAATTAAGTAGAAATATAAACTAATAATTAGAAAAAACACGAAAATATTTTCGTAAAATCTACAACAAATGAGTCTTATTAAGACTACAAGATAAAATTTATTGATTAGTGAATTTTCTACAACGTAAAGGAATTATATCTTTTTATTAAGAAATATAAACTATCAAAGGCTCTAGATAGATCAAAAAATTCGGCATTAGTATGTTATTTTTATCCAACATGTCGTACGTTGAATAATATTTGTAGTAACCGTTTCTCTTGCTAATTTCTTCGAAAGCCGCGCTGCGCATCGGAAATATATTGAATTTATCAATAAATGATATGATTCGATTAAAACAATTTTCTCGATAATTTTTGAGATTGTACATTGTAAGGATATAGTCCTGTAATTGTACATGTTTTGTGGATTTCCCTTCTTTAATAAAGTTATCACAGTCGACAGTTTTAAGAAGTTTGAAAACTGTCCTATTTGTATTGATTGATTTATTACGTTAGCAAGAGCATGTGCTAGTTTTATTCTACATTTTCTTATTAAAGAAATAGTTACATCATGATGGTCAATAGACTTTTTCTTCTTAAATTCGTGAATTGTACTGACAATCTCGTCTACTGTCACGGATTTAAAATACATAGACAGGTTAACTGAGTGTGTTAGCGTCTACAGTTCAGGAATTTGAAAGGGTTCCACTAAAGTGATTATTTTATTCTATTGTGGCATTTGTGAAAACATGTTTTCCGAACTCGTTTGGTATTTGCTTTACCCTGATTTTATTAATTCTATTTGTTTCTCCCATTTTATTTTTATTTTTATTGTATTTGTTTACTATATTCTATGTTTTTTATAATATTTTTAAAGATTTGGATAACATATTGGCGTCGTATTGCTTTTTTGAATACGTAATCAGCCTGCGATGGTTAGCCTTAAGACTTTTATAGTTACTGTCAATTATTCCCCAATTGGTTATTTTACGGAACCAGTTTAAATCTTTTAGTTTATTTGATTGGTTAATAGTATTTAAAAATATATCCTTTCTTGTGAAGAAAGGATATATTTTTAAATACTATTAATTAATACTCTCCACGTACTTGAATATTTAAACAGAAATATTTGATTGGTTGTTGATTTCATTTGTAAACCATATTAATCATTAACCATTTTCAGATCACTTTTAGTATTTGTATTTCTAATGGGAAAACATTTTTAAAAACAGTTTAAAAAACAGCCTCAGTATTGTTTGTTCATATCACCAATATTTATAAAAGTTTTGTATAGTTCTAGAATATAGAATTTTTAATTAGCGTATGTTTACATCCCGAAATACTCTTTACGATGATGTTTCGTTTAATTTCAGGTTTATGAATAATCCTTTACACATTGGAATTTGAGCCGTATGATCTGATACATTTGGTTTTATTATTTTAAATTTGATTTTATGTGATTTTAGTTGCTTTATTTTTTACGTTATACGAAACGAAGTTATACAATTAAAAATGTTCTGAAATTTATTGATTCATAGGTGTTTTTAACTTAATTACATTAAGATCTTTACAAAGAACTATTGATAATTATTTTTCGAATAATTAAGCAAGTTCATTTATAAAAATTTCGAATCTGTAAATAGCTACAACGCAAGCAATATTTTTATCGTTATCCATAGATATTACAAAATTTTCAAAATGGAAGTTCATTTAAGGTTTTTATATAGATTTACATTTTAAAGACATATTTTGCTTAATAAATATCAATTTATCTTCTTGTTTCTAAGCTTGGATATAATGGATGCTAATAATAAAGGAGCTTGTTGATTTTTGCGATTGTTTTAATTAATATTCTACCCTTTTTGTAGATGTATTAACTTTTATAAAAATGTATCCCTTGTTTCTTTTCTTCGAAGTTGACTACTTTTAATTTCAGAAAATATTTTATTCTTAGATATTTAAATGTGCTTATTTTGTATTCCTTCATTGGTTATTGTTATTATATTAAACATGTATTGTATTAAAAATATTTACTTAGTTTTGTCAACATTTTCTTAATTTCAACATTTTCAATAGATTTCCGCTTTTAACGAGAGAGAGAATAACATCTTTATTCAAACATTATATGTACAAGTGATGGAACATTTACAAGTGATATACAGTATGGGTTAGTCTGTGCGTTTGGGCTATCGACCATCGGTCTTTCTGCCCTGTCTTGACTCTAAGTAATCTGTAATAAAAATAAATTATGTTGCTAGCTAGCTTAACTGGGTGAATGATTTGGACTAATGAATTGATGTAGGGTGACTGAAGGGTGTTTATATTTAGGTGGGATATTGGGATTTCGGGGAATGGAAAAAATTTCAACATTTTCAATAGATTTCCGCTTTTAACGATTTTTGCAAATTTTGAGTTTTTGAGGTTAAGGAAATATATCATATTGCTACAAGATATACACATGGACATATAATTTTTTTTGAAATATGAGAGAAATTTTCTTAATACACACCTATTTCTGCCATATGTAATCCAAGACCAATCATTATGATTCCTAATGAAATGTATGAAATATGGATGTTCAAAAAGGAATAAATAAAGTAACGTTATTATAATTGCATATTTTCCACAAAGATTTATCACATTTAAAACATATTTTGATAGTTTTCTTTTCGTTACAATATTCTATTTGATACGGCTTAGGTTGATAAGAATCTCTTGTAGATTTAGGCAATATTCCTTCAGTATTTGTTTTTGGTTGTTCGTAGGTTCTCGAAAGTCAGTGGGAAGTTTTACTGCTAATTGGAGTAAATAGTTGTCTCGAGAGATTTTCTCCTATCGTCTCCTTGTACAAAGTATAGTCATTTATACCAGCTAAATCAAGCACAATGAAATAATGAAAAATTCTAGGAGGGTCCATCTGCAAATCCCTATTTTGCGTTATATTTCTTCATCGTTTGATCGATCATATCTACACTAAAATAAGTTTTATTGTAATATGATACGGTTAAGGTAAACATTTATCATTATTAGTAAGTTGTCAGAATGGCAGACTAATGTCAAATACATCTCTCCGGGAGGAATAAAATTAGCATATTTGCTTCAATATATTCCAAATGAAGGATTCAGGAGCTTTCAGCATGTCTTACCAGACAGTGGATGGATATGAAAGAAAATTGAAACCAGTGAACTCCGTGACGTATGCATTCTTTTATAAATGTAAATGTATTTAAAACAAGAAGAACACAGTTATAAAGAATAAAGAAAAAAGAATAACAGTCCAGATTTATGTCTCGAAAAGTACATTTTTTAAATATGAGGCTACAATCATCTGTTCTGAAAATTTGCGCCGAAAAGCATTGCAAATTATTTCTCTTTTGCTTCCAATAATATAATGATACTGGCAGTGTGGTGACAAAATAACGTATGGTCTAACTATGGTCGAGTATAATAATTAAAGTAGGGATTTGAAATGATTACTAATACGCCGTAAAAGAACTTATTGTTTGTAAAGCTTTTTCTAAAATTAAATTCAAGTGTCATTAAAATGAAGTTTTCTATCAAATAAAACGCTTAAATAAATAAATATTAAATAAAAGCATATTTGTTTATGTTTAAATGAAAGTCATAATTAAAGCACCATATCATAAGTTGATCCAGATCATTTTGCAGGATGCGAAAATCTTCACTGGTGGCGATTTTACGATACAGCTTATATCATCTGCATTATACCGCTAATAAAGATGAAAAATAGCAAAGGTCCAAGTTAAAAACCTTGGGGCACATCGGGAGTTGCGTTTATTACAGACTGCATTGTTTATTTTCACCATGAGTTGTCACAGCTCAAGAAATATTAAAACAATTCATTCATGTACCCACCTACACAATACATTTAGAGTTTATATAAAGTGATTTACTAAAGTTGGTACAGATCGAGTCTACCTACTGGTCCAACGAATATTTTTTTGATTTGTTACCAGTTGTGTTAATAATAATAATAATAATAATAATAAGGTATATTTCAATAAGATTACTACAATAATGTACAACAAAATTACAGCAATAAAATGAAAAGTTGTCAATTAAAGAAGAAAATAAAGAGTATACTCAATGTTTACAAAATTGAATAAATTCATTTATGTTGTAGGGTTGGCATGTTAATGTTAAAGTTATAAATCTCACATTTGAATTGCTTAAAATTAGACATATTTTTATTGATTTTTGCGGCTTCTACTTCGTTATACATGTTGAGTATAAATAATAAACACTTTGTAACTTTGTTTGTATAACACAATTTATTTACTGCTGACTATAGTTTCGGCATCTCAACGTGCCATTATCAAAACATACAATGTATGTTTTGTATGTGTTGTATGTTTTGATAATGGCACGTTGAGATGCCGAAACTATAGTCATCAGTAAATAAATTGTGTTATACAAACAAAGTTACAAAGTGTTTATTATTTAGACATATTTTTTATATTATTTGGCAGTACATTAAATAATCGTAATGCACTATAAAGTGGAGAACATTTTGTAACATTTAGTTTATGGTGGGGATATATATAAATATTTGATCTGGTATTGTGAGTATCGTTTTTAGAATACGCAACGAACTTACTCTTATGTTTGAAACTAAAAATAAGAATTTCATAAATATTTAAACCTGCTAGGGTTAATATTTTATTTTCTCTAAATTTTCCACGACAAGATTGATGGAATGATAAATTAAAAATAGTTCTAAGTGCACTTTTTTGAAGTACAAATATTTTATTAACATAAATTGACTGGCCAAACACACGCAAACTATAAAGTGTTCGTTGTAATTTTGACGACAGGAATTCTATATGATTTTTCCAACACAAAACGTCATCTAGAATTAGTCCTAAACATTTTCCATAATTTTTTGTTGCAATGTTTTTGCCATGTAAACTTAATTGTGATGGTGTTTCAAGCCTAGAATGTGTTGTTTTGAAAATAATGCAATTTGTTTTATTTAAATTTAAAAGTAATTTGTTAGAAGTTAGCCATTCTTGAATTTCTGCGATTAAATTTCCACCTTGAATTTCAATGCTTGAAATATTTCTACAATTTAATAATATATTTGTGTCATCTGCGTAATTAATTAACAAATGATTTTCATTTTTAAATAAATGTATGAATTCATTTATATAAATGAGGAATAGGAGAGGTCCCAAAATACTGCCTTGTGGAAGACCCATTTTTATAGTTTTTGTTTGTGATTTCACAATTTTACCATTTTGGATTAGTTTTACTAATTGCTTCCGATTCGTAAGATAACTGTGTAACCACTCGTAGGCTCTACCTCTTATGCCACATTTATATAATTTATTCAGTAGTATTCCATGATCAACGCAGTCAAATGCCTTGGATAAGTCTAGAAAAAGTCCACATGAAATTTTTCCTCCCTCCAAGGCCCTTCATAAACCCGTGTTGTTTATCAAGTATATTATATTTTATTAGAAAATCATAAATACGATTAAACATAATTTTTTCATATATTTTAGAGAATGTGTTTAACAAACTTATTGGTCTATAATTTCCTAATTCTGATTTGTCTCCTTTTTTATATAAAGGCTTCACTAGGGCTAATTTTAATTGATCCGGAAATATACCAAATTGCATCGATTTATTAATAATATATGCTAAAGGAGCTGCTATGACTGCTATTACTTTTTTAAGTAGTGTCACAGGAATTTCATCATTTCCTGCACTCTCAGTACATTTTAAGTTTCTTACTATATTTATAATTTCACATTCGGTTGTATCAGTTAAAAAAATTGAATTGAATAGACTATTATTTGTAAAGTTGTGAGTCGTAGCAGTGGGTTTAGGCAGATTACTAATTATATTTGATGCAGCGTTTACAAAAAAATTATTGAAATTTGAGGCAACACTATTTAAGTCTTTATTAATTTCAGAAAAATCTGAATTAGTTTTGTTTGGTAGTAAATTTGTAATTTCTTTTACAATATTCCATGTAGTTTTTATTTTATTTGTTGATGCATTAATGCGAGTCTCAAAGTAGTTATATTTAGTAATTTTTAGTTTCTGATTATAATCACGCTTCAAATTTTTGTAAATTTTATTAGCTTCATCACTGTATTTAGACAATACATAAAATATATCAAGATGGTTTTTTAAATTGGAAATTTCCACTGTGTTGAGATATGACTTGGGTTTTTTTGGTTTTGACGATACCAATGGAAAACACATATTAAAGTATTTTAAAAATAGTTTAATAAAAGGGTCCCATATCGAATTTACGTCATTTTCTGGTATATTATAAACTATCTGCCAGTTTGTAGAAATTAAAATTTCAATAAATTTGTTTATATTTGCTTCATTTTTAGTTAAACGTAACGTATAATATTCTATATTTTTATTAATTTCATATTGTTTAAATTCAATCAATGGCGCTGTATGATCAGATATGTTTGTATTTATAACAGTGGTAACACAATTTTTTATATTTGTTATTATATTGTCTAAACATGTAGCAGAAGTTTGAGTAACTCTGGTTGGTTTTAAAATTGAAATTGAATAGTTATATGAATTTAGTAAATCTAGAAATGCCTGTGCATTTGAATTTCTACATAACACATCTAAATTAAAATCACCCATTATGGCAAATTTATGCCTCTGTCTGAAAACGATACTCAATAACAAATCAAACTTTTCTAAAAATATATTAATATTTGAATTTGGTGGTCGGTAAACAGAGATTATAGTATAAGCAGAATTTTGTATAAATACATCCGCACCCGTGCATTCGATAATATTTATAACACCTATATGGTTAATGTCCATTCTTTTTTTAACTTTAATATTGTCTTTAACATAAATTGCACTATCGCCATGAGCACATTTTCTCTGCAAAAATAACTTACTAAGCTGTATCCTCTAATATTATATGATAATAGTTCATCTTCAGACTTCCAATGTTCGGATATTGCAAGCACATAACACTTATATATTTCCAGGATGTTCCAAAGCAGGTATAGAGTTTCCTATGGATTGTACATTTTGGTGGAGGAATGTTATTTTGTTGGCATCTTGTGAGTTAGTCGGAATAAAAAACGATTTAGAGATACACCGGCTGGCCAGATATTGGGTTGTTTAATTTGATCTAATTGGTCCAATGGTACGGATATTTTAAATGAGGTGTATTGTTTCGGATGTTTCGATGTAAGTTGTTCGCATGAGAAATTAGAGAATTTATGTTCTGTAAGATGTTTGTTAATAAATTTCATACTAGCATGTAATCCGAAGACGTGAACATGTGCAAGTCTTGGTGCACTCATTATATTCGACGGTGATGTTGATGTCCCTTTAATTACATTTGGTTTTGTCCTTCTGCGGTTTCTTTCTACCAGTTTAAATTGTGTTTCATCATTCTCCTTCGGATTTATATTATTTTCGTTTTCAATAATATTTACAGATTTAATATTTCTAGCAAACGATTGTTTATTTTCGTTTGTTTTGGTTTTTTTCGGAACATTTGGGGATTTCACGATTTCTTCGGCATTGATTTTTGTTGCTAGGGATATATTCATAAAGAAGTTATCTGCGTAAATGGTTCCATGAGTCCAAGTACAATATTTTAGAAAGTTGTACTCAAGAGGGCTAATTTTGTTTTTTTTTTCCCTAGGATTCAATATGTTTTTTTATTCGAGTCTACAAACCTGTGGTAATTGACATTTGACGGGGTGGGGTAAATATTCTGCTTCCCTAAAGTTTTTGTAACACGTATTCATTTGTTCTGTAGTCAACTGGATTGAAATTATAATTATTTTATTCTTAGAAGTCAAATGTTGCGAAATAATGGAAGACAAACTTGATTATGAATGTATCTAATGGGTTGATTCAGTTGATTCTAAATTTTAAAAAATCACTATGTTTTAACTACAAATAATTAATAATGAAATAATTTTTCAATTCAGTATAGGTATGTTACCAGTACCATTAAGATATTATAGACAGCATAAAACTTTTGTGGCTCTTACAGTTGTCTCAGGACTCTATCTGTGGCTAGTAAATGAGCATAATTTTAAGTTTCTTGAGACACAGGCACCTGGTTCAATAAATACAAGTGGGTTTGCGATGATTACTTACGTCCCATGTTAACCAACATTTGATTCCAAATTTATTTGCCTTGTTAGGCATGTATTGCGTAAATTTATATCTTACTTGAGTTCGAAATACTTTGCCTACAGTAATATTCACAGCTGGTTTGTAACAGTTTCTACCGTTTCCAATGAATGTATTTCAAATTATAGACATCATGGCGAACTGTGTCTGCTTTTTAACGTTGGATTCGCTCAATTATCAACAAAAAAAATGAAGAGTTAACATTACCCTGCATAATTAGCTAATTCTGTTGGCCCTACTTATTTTCGAAAAATGTTATGAATTGATGTTCTTTCAGGTGTGCCATCTATTAAAATCATCAATCTTAACAAGCTGTTTATTTTTTAAATTTATTCGTGAATATCGGTAATATAATTCTTTTACATCCACAACATATATTCATAATATGGTACTCCTCATCATCAGTAACTGTACATTCAAACGCATTGTCTAATAGATCATTATTATTCGCAATAAGTACATCTTCATCAATATGCGAAAACTCGCTAATATTAAGTATTTCTTTCAAGAAATTGCAGTGTCTTATAAAATCTGATAAATTATCTATAAAGACTTTTAATTTTTGTTACCTTTCCTTACATTAAAATGTTACTTAATCATAAGTTCACAGTTATTTATTTATTTATTAATCTTTGGTCTTCTTTCTTAAATAATACGCATTCAAACAAATCATTAAACAAATTTACATAAAATTAGCCCCGAGGGAAGCACGGGCAGAGTTCACAATTAAATAAGTTCTTGAACTGAAACCCAATCCATCACATCAATTCTCCTCGACATCTGGTATAATTGATTTATATTTTGGTTTCTTCTTTTATCATCTTTTTTAGGGAGATTATTTTGGCTGTTAATGTTAGCATTACAGTTACTTTCATTAAATCATTTATGAAACAGTCTTTGCAGAAATATACAACTTTTTGAATAATTTAATATCAGAATTACTGATCCAATAACTTAAGGCAAAAAATTGTTTTCTTAGCCATTTGTTTTGATGCGGTATATTACGGTATACCACAAGTATATTTTTTTTAAATAAACAAAAAAGAACAAATAAATCATTATTTTTTCTAGTAAGAATCCATTCTATTGACATAAAATAAAAATTTTATTCACTGTTTAAAAGTAAAAGAAAGTCAAATGAATAAAAGAGATAAGATAACTTCATATAAATTAAAGTTACGATAATTTCCTTAATTAAATTTAGAATAGCTACATTCTTTATTAAATTGAGCCATTTTCACCCTATATTATTATTAAGCACAAAAAATATCTTACCAATAATATAATTAAATGACCTAAAATAAATGGAACATGTTACGTTATAAGAAAATTACGAGCCCAATTTTAAAACCTTGAACGGTTGAGGTTGAACCACTACAAAATCATATTTTTTTAGTTCAATTTCGTAGGCTAAATTGTTTTAGAGAGCTTCCAGCTAAAATTCAAGTCATTTATACCTTTGCAATATTTTGATAGTCTTATTTATTTTTAGTGTATCTGATTTTTATACCTGGTTTCGTAGCAATGCTTAAAACTAATATATCTGTATGAATTTATAAAAATATATAGCACAGATTCTAAGATATAGAAAGATGCTAACATTTAAAATCATAAACAAATAAAAACTGGTCTACAATCATCCTTATATTTTACATCATCAAATATACGAACAGCTTTCCGCTGTAATTGAGATATCCTACATCTGCATGCTGCATGACCTCATGACAATATACAGTGATTCGATGAGGCTGTAATAAATTGTTCTACTTATATTCTTATGTATCGCAAACAAAAAATATATTTTGTAAGCGTCCTCGAGAAGAGGATTCTTTAATTCTCTCAAGAAATCGATGAGTCAATATGAAAACACAAAAAAGAGTGCGTTGTTTTTGTAAGTTTAAAATTATTTTGTATTATTCTTATGTAATTTTTTTTTGTAATTGTAATTTTTACGGCAGTTGTTGTTAACTCATTTCCCATCTTGATTTTCTCCGTTATTCTATCCCCATTTATAACACTAGAATCATCAATAAATAGGATAACATTTAATTCATTTGATTGGCTAGAAAGATTTAGTAATAGACCTTTCTAGAAATAACAAAGGTCCAGGTATTGAGCCTTGGGGAACCCCGTAACTTATTTTCTCTGTCTTTGAGAATGGACCATTATAAAATGCGGATTGATGTTGATTGATATTTTTAGAAAAGTTATTGGTTTTAATTTTTGTAGGAATTTTACGCATTTCTTCTAATGCAGAATTATACCATACCAGTTTTTTAATAAATTATCTTTGTGTTTTAGTTAGAAAATATAATTCTTCGTTTGCAATTAAAAATTTATACGAATATTTCTATTTCTTATTAACTACCATATAAATGTATAAGTATTCAATCATTTTCATCAACTACATTGAAATTTTTATATTTACCTTCTTTTATAATTGCTCTGAAATATTACTGTTCAATAAATTAAATTTTCAAAAATCACTTACTCTTACCATGTTTAGCCTATGAAAATTAAAATAATTGTTAAAATAATGATGTTATAAAAGTGGAAGTAGCCATTCCAAAACCTTAATATTAACATACATAGTACATAATTTAATGTTTTATCTATAGTTATGAATCAGTATAGCAATGTTCCATTTATTAAACCACTAAACGAAAACGTAAAAATCTAAAATTATATTATAAAGAGTATTGTGTAATAAAATATATTTACAAACAAAAATAAATAATTATATTTATATAAGTAATAATTAGAACTTATTCTTCTGAGCTTTCTATACCGTAGTTTTTACATTATTATATAGTAAAAGCTTTGAAAACCACTTAACCGTTAAAACAACTACTCCTCGTACTAAAGCACCGCCAGATCTTGAATTATATATATGTTAGTTATCATTAAAGGTCTGAAATGATATTCGGCACTATGTAACAATTTTTGTGGTGTCATCGTTTCCATCCACGTCATGGAATTGTTATGACTATCCGCAGACACGTGTTTCACTGTATTACAGCTCATCAGTGCAGCTATGTCACAACTGTGATGTTAGATTTTCAAGGCGCGTTCGAATACTGCGAATACTGTAAATCAATATTTAGTTTTCAATTATATTTTAGTCGTAAAATTATTATTGTTATTTGACATATAAATAAATTTAATCATGGTTGAGCTAAAACGTGACATTAATAATGAATTCAATACAAACCACAATAAAATAGCACATTCGTCTAAGTTTATTTATCTAAATGTTAACACCAACCCATTAACGGAAGGCCATCGCAATTTACACACTGCCATCACCATCTAATGCAGTGGTGATGATATGTTGTATATGCATTTCGGCAATGCAGATACTTAATCACGTCGCCGTATTTCTTCCCTAAATGAAAATCGATTTGAATACATTATACGGCGTTTAAATTTACATACACACACTTATATGAGAAAACTCTGGCAAATGGAAAATATTATACCTCTTCGGCTAGCGAAGTTGAGTGCAGAAATCAAACATATGAACTGCATTCACATGTGTAGGTACAAGTTGGGAGACGCCATGGACGGAGGAAATTTTCAAATTCAATACATCACTCCGTACTTTCGAGGAACATGTATGTACTTTGCAAAGTGATACTTTATCTGATTGCAAAATCTTGAACTATAGTGGCACACGATCTCAATGTTTGAGTGAAAAAAAAGTAGGGATGGAAGCGTTTTTCCGGAAAGAAGTCAATCGACCGGAACACTACACTAGAAAGAATTCTTATTCGCTCGAAGCTGAAAAGGATAACTAAATGTTCGAGACCGGATTTCCGGATGAATAAGAAAAAATAAATCTGTTTTAATTGTGCATTTGTTTTATTGAAATGAATTAATGAATAAGTTTTGATACGCTGTATTGTTTTATTCAGATTATTAATATTTAAAAAATGTATCATATAATAAAATAAAATATAAACAATAATAAATAAATAAATCGGTAAGCATAATACATAATTAATCTGAATCTTCTATAAGCTACGTATTGCGTTATGATAAATATGTTAAATGGACTAGAATTAATTCATTCAGGAATAATGATTTTGGGTATATTGTTATTTTTGCATTATAATACATATATTTGTTATTATACTGAAAATAGTATTTTTGTATCCATTAAAAACATACAGAGAGAGATAAATATCTTAATTGAAAATGGTGTTATATTTGATAATACAACAACAATTACTATGCTGTTTTTTCTTTTTTCATTGAATATCGATATTATTTGTATTGCTAATATTTAAATTGTAAAATTTCCTCAAACATATACTACTATTATTTAATATTTTTTTATTCAATATGATAAATTAGTATTAGTTATTTATAAGTTAATTACCTAAATAATTAATATACAATATATAAATCGTCATATATATTTATGCATTATTCTATTAATTTTTAATATTTATTGTTGCATCATATAACAATGTCGCAGTGACGGTATTTATTTATTTGGCCTTTGTAACAAACTGATCACGCTGTTTATTTTTCCTGTGTGCGTAGTTTATTGGATATATAAACAGAGGATTGTTATATTAGCCATCCAACATTCTGTATTATTACATTTTGACATAAATAATTTTATCGGGCTTTGCGATTGTAATTCCAAACGTGCGGTAACTCTGAATATTGTATTTGTTTTGTATTAACTACGTTCGAAATGAATGGTACGAATGAATAGAAAATAAATATATTATTGGTTTCAATGCAAACATAAAGTTTAGTAGCAGTAATAAATATTTGTTGTTATTGTGTGCTTTTAAGTTATATAAATATTTAACCATAATTTAAGCATATTACGTGCAAAGTAGCTAATTGATAAAATAAATATTATGATTCTTTTTTTATTGACAAAAATATTGTCGCGCTTTTAAAAACGGAATTTTAACAAACTGGAATTAGATATACCCATTAAGATTAAGTATAAAAGTACAGATAAATCAATTTATATTTACCTTATAGTAAAACTCTGTTCAACTGCGCTATATTAATTAGATGAAAAATAAATTGAAACCTATATGTCTGTTATTAACAGGAAATTAATAATTTAAGGTTTTCACATTATTATATAATTTTGGGTAGTTATCCGCTCAATTTAAAAAAATCTACCTAAATAAAACACTGGATAAAGTACTTTCTTCGTCCCGGCAGATGGACGAAGTTAACGATTTCATCAAAAAAGTTTAATTTTTCAAGAAAACGGAAGGAATTTCAGATAATATCGCCATCAGTGGATTAGAAATGATCTTGGAAGGCCCCGCTAGCATATGGCGGAAAGGAGTCGAAGAAAATGCAACAAGTTGGAAACAGGCAACCCAGGTGATCAAAAAACATTTACAAGATCTTCTCAATCATTTTCGAGACATCCCAAGGCCCACTGGAACTGACACAATACTTTATAGCTAAGAATAGAGAGTTATTAGTCGACTTAGAGGATAAACTCTCGAAAAAAAAACTGAAATCGATATGATCTACAGCTTACTACGCTACGAGATTCATTCCATAATCATACGGAAATTTGTGGGAACGTTTAAGAAGCTGCTGGAACAGGCAAAGCCACTAAAAGCTCACCTACAAGAAACGGCTCCGGAGCATACTGTAGAAAATAAGCACAATAAATCACATAAACTTAAATGCTGCGGATGCCAGAAGCCCGGAGTGATGCGACGAAATTGCCCCAACTGGAATAGACCATCGTAGGACGAGGTATCCCCATATAGGTGCCCGACCGTTTCTAGCTTGTCTAGATCTTTTCAAAGACCTAAGAACACAAGGCTACATGTTTTGAGAAATACACATTAAGATCACACTTACCGACGGATTGAATAAAGTTCGAATGATAAAATTTAACATAGCACCCATCAAACTCTGTAGAAGGCAAATACATGTTACTTGTTAGTACGTCCCCGATTCTTTACTGAGTGTTGATTTTATCAGAGACGTAGGACTCGTTATAAATCTCAAAATAAGGACATGGTTCATTTGGGATGATAAAAGAGAGAGCATTCGTCCAAAAGGATGAAATCGAGCCAGCACCGCCCAAAGAAGAAGTATATCCCGAAATATCAACGGTATGTGACAATACAGAACTAGCTAAGTGTTATGGACCTATTATGATCCCGCTTCCACACATCTCGGCGCCCGAAGTACCGTTGACTAGTTCGGTAACCCTCTCAATTTGCCTACATGGTTCATGATGCCAGCGACGATATGAATCTCAATATGTAAGAAATTATGATCAGAGATGAAGATGAAGCCGAAAGTCTGTGACTTACTGAAATACCTGTTACAATTAAAATTTTACTAGAACAGCAGTACTTGTTTGAAAGAGAGAATCCCCTATCTCCAGAAAGAACGGAGGAATTAAAAGCAGCTACTAAAAGATAAAATCATCGAAGAATGCGAAAGCGCATTGTTAGCTCTGGAAATCCTTGTGCCGAAACCAAAAGGAAAATTCCGGTTATGCGTTGAATACCGTCGAATCTATACCATACCTATCCGCTCTTATGGATGGATGATCTTCTTCAGTCGACATGAGTTGTCGTCTCCATTTTGAATCTTCAATTTCGTTAACACCAGATAAATATAAATAAGAAGGACTGATATAAGACCGCCTTCAATACCTTTTTCGCAATATACAAAATAAAGACCAAAATTGAGATTTCTCATATATTTGTATGACTTGTAAGACCTTGAAAAACTTTCTCGAAATCTAAATAAAGCCCCAGTTCCAAATTACTTGGTAAATGTGAAAATTTGGTTGCACCAGGGTCAAATTACTTGACAATATCATTGGCACAGATAGTTTGCAGCTCCATCCAGACAAAGTTGCAGCGATAGTTTAATGCTTGGCTCTAAAAACCATCAAAAAGCTTCTAGGATTTGTGCAAGTTTGTAGCTGCTTCTGAAAGTTATTCCGGACTTCACACAAATTTCCAAACCCTTGACAAGGAAAAATGTCACCTAAAATTAGAGACCAATATAGCAGATGTTGAAGAAAATACAGCACCCCGATACTGCAGCCATCCGACCAAACTGCCCAATTTTTACTAAGGGCAGGCACTAACATATTCGCTCGGAGTAGGAAACCCAACGAAAGACCCATCGTTTGTTTTTATTGTTGTATGCTGGCATGTTTTTACTTACTCGATTCTTTTATTACATGCACTGTAAGACATGGTCCATTTAGGACGAGAAAACAGAGAGCATTCGTCCTAAATAATGAGATCGAGCTAGCACAGCCCAAAGAAAAGGAAGATCCCGAGATATAAATGGCATATGACTACGCAGAACTAGTTAAGTGATATGGACCTATTGTGATCCCGCTTCCAGAGTCATCCCGGACCCTGAAGTACCGTTCACTAGTTCGGCATTCCACTTAATTTGCCTACATGATTCAGGATACCAGCGATGATACGAATCCCAATATGTAAGAAAGTATGATCAGAGATGAAGGTGAAGCCGAAAATCTAAGACATTCAAAAACACCTGCTCTAATTAAAATTTTATATGAACATTTGTTTGAAAGAGAGGATCTCCACAAAGAACGAAGGAACTTAAAGCAGAAATTCACCAGCTACTTAAAGATAACATCATCGAAGAATGCGAAAGTGCATAGTCAGCTCCGGTAGTCATTGTACCAAAACCAATAGAAATATTTCGGTTATGCGTTGAACACCGAAGGATCAATACCATACTTATCCGCTTTCATGGATGGATGATCTCCACTCGACACGAGAAGTCGTCTCTATCTTGAACATTCAATCTGGTTATCAGCAGATAATCGTAAATAAGTAGGACCGATATAAGACCGCCATCAGCACCTCTTTTGCAATATACAGAATGAAGACCAAAATCGAGCCAACTAGAGTTCTCGTATATTTGCATGACTTCCAAGATCTTTAGAAGATTTTTCAAAAACTAGAAAATCTGTAAAATTGTAGATTTAGTTGCACGAGGATTGAATTCCTTGACCATATCATTGGCACAGATGGACTGCAGCTCAGTCCAGACAAAGTTGTAGCAATAGTCTAACGCTCAGCTTCAAAAACCACCAAAAAGCCTCTAGGATTTGTGCAAGTTTGTAGCTGGTTCCGAAAGTTATTCCGGACCCAAATTACAAATCTTTGGCAAGTAAAAATGTCTCCTGGAACTGGAGACCAATGCAGCAGAAAACTTTTGAGACGTTAAAGAAAATTCTATTTATCACCTTGATACTACAGCCATCCTATCAAACGGTACCACTTTTACTAAGGACAGACAGCACATTCTCTCTTGGTGCAGCTTTGCCGAGGAAGAAACCCAACGAAACACCCATCGCTTCCTAAACCGAGCAGAGATGAACTACAGCACTACAGAACGGGAAGCTTTAACCATGGTTAAGGGCAATTTAGAAATTTCGTGGTTATATCGAGAACAGCCCCGACATCATCCCCCCAGACACAGAAATTTTATTTTTAAACAGAATATGTACAACGCTGAGAATTAGGATTACTATTATATATTTATATTCATCTAAATGTTTCGAGGCTAGTGGTTTACATTTGACGATTTAATGATTGTATTTATAGTGATATTTTTGTCTGAAGTATAAGCAGCTTCTTTGTTTCTATTGTTGAATACTAGTATTTTGTACTTAATCGATTATATTATTACACGCACCAGAACTCACTTTTTCTGAATAATAATATGTTGTTTACTATTCTCCGATTAAATGTGTAATCAACTCTTCTATATTTAATGTGAATTTAAATTTAAATATTTTAAATATAAGGTAATCTCAATTTTCTATATTAGCTTAGTCTGCTGGTTTAAAGCTTAAAATAAATTGATCTTTATTCGTTTTTGTGAAATATTTTTCATCCCTTTAGAGTCTACTTCCCGTTACCAACATATTAAACTAAATTTTAGTATATATTAATGCACTATACTTAATAATATAGGCAAATATAAAGACCTAACTAATAGCTTATTAGAATCTGCTAATTTTAAATATATGAGCAATACCTGTTATTATTTGTAGGACATATAGGTCTCATTCATGTTTATAATACACATATTTTTGGATACAATTTTGTTGGCTTTTCTTTTAAAATTTAGCAACGTCAATGCCATCTTCTATTTTTCTCTCAAGTCGGTCGGCAACATTCCTTATACTTGTCGAAAATACAGATGGTCAATACGCCCTCTTCCTTACATTTTTGGCATGTTTCCTGCCTTCAACTAGAATTTGTTTAGATAGTTTTGTAGAGAATTTTTAATATAATATATAAAATATTAGATAAATTCATACCCAAGAAAAGGTAAATAATAATACCAATGCATATACTCCATGATATAATACTGAATTAAGATTGTCCAATAGTAAAAGCAGGATACATCATCAACTGAAAAATATAAAAACTAATTATTGCATTTCAGAATTTTGTGCAAATATAACCCCCTTATCTATTTCTGTATATAATATATGTAACTAAATAAATAAATAGTTTATTTCTCAACAAATTATACATCCAATAACAGAGAAATGTAAATAAAGTTAATTGACTAGGTTAAATAAATAAGACTATAATAAAACGAGACTGAACAAATTATACGCAACTAATACATAATATTAAAGTAGTAATTAATTGAACTAAGAACTAACTTGCAGATTGCAGAAAGGATAGTATTAAATATACCAAAATCTGAAAATAGGTTACATGGTTGAGTCATCTGTACTAGAGGCGAATAATAAAAAATATTGGTTCTAGCGGTCAAATAAACAAAAGAGCTGTTCAATCTTGGAACATGAAAATTCAGTTGTGAGAGTAAATTGATATCATCTTTTCTATTGTTAATTAAATTAGAAAGAAACAATTAAGATGTTAAAGCTCTTCGAGACTCAAAAGAAATTACATTGAACTAGCAAACGACCGTAATTATAATTTTGAATAGGATATAAATTATATTTTTTAAAGTATAGCATTTTAAGAAATTTGCGTTTGTTGGTTTCAACTCTATGTTATATATACTGCGATGGAAATGGAGACAATATGAGCAAACAATATTCAAGTTTCGACCTGATAAATGCGTAATACATAGTTATTAGTGTAAAGATATCCTTAAAATCTTTGGAGTTTCTGGTATTGAACCCTAACATTTTATTACAGGAATTACGCATTTCTTTTATGTGTGCTTGAAAAGTTAATTTGCTATCAAGTGAAATGTCCAGATCTTGAATAACATAATAGATCAAATGATTGCCGATAAAACAATTTTACTTAATAGGATTGTTCTTTCTATTCAAAAGTAATAAAGTTACACTTGGTTAAATTTAAATCAAAATTGTTATTTACACACCATTTTTCAATTACTGACAGGCCTTGCATTAAAACTAAACAGTCCTCATATGACGATACAACGATACGAAAATTAAAGGTCCAAGGTTGGACACTTCGGGTACACCACGGGTAGCAACAAATTTTGGAGATTTAAAGCCGTTAAATTCAAAATATTGTGCCCTATTACTAAGATATAACTTAATAAAGCACACCACCGGTGAAACCCCAAAATTGCATTGCTTATCTATAATAATATTACGGTCGGTAAAAGCTTTTTCAAAATAAACCGCATCCACCTGCCCACGCCTATTTAAAATTTGAGGCAGTTGATCTATTCGAGCCAAACCCATGCTGATTTGGTGTAATAATGTTCAAGAGGTGATAACAAATTTTAATTGACATGATACTTTCAAGTACTTTAGCAAAGTACAAAGAAAATTCTTTATCAACGCCATTGATGTATAGTTATCTACACAACTTTTAAACTTGTATCGCCTGTTTTAAGAACAGGATATATCCAAACAGTTTTCCAAACATCAGAAAACGATTCAGTTCTTAATGTTAAATTAAAAATATGTGTTAAAGCTATAATAAGAGAAGCTATGCAATTTTTATTACATAAAATGAGAGAATTCCGTCTGGAACACAAGTAAAGCTATTTTTAACTTATTAACGGCTGAAATAATATCATCTTTAGATATGTAATTAATATAAAAACTTTTATTTAAACTAGAAGATATATTCTGATTAACATTCAAATTAGGGACTGGTTTATATACACTTATAGAAAAATTCGCAAAACTGTTAACAATTTCTTACTATATATTAAGTACAATATTTC
Source organism: Ontholestes murinus (assembly GCA_963969525.1). NCBI lineage: Eukaryota > Metazoa > Arthropoda > Insecta > Coleoptera > Staphylinidae > Ontholestes > Ontholestes murinus. The sequence goes on from OZ018394.1 coordinate 37,778,503, forward strand.
CGCTTTTCATTATACCAGGAATTCGGAATGATGATCCCTTCTTATTAATAAAAAACCAGAATTTCTTTAGGTTACGTTTAAAATCTAATTGTTGTTTCTCAATGTAAAATTACTAATCGTTATTAATTCCTATTTATATGGTACTACGCAATTTTTTGATTTTACAAGTATAGAAATTAAGCATATGCCTTTTTTGTGATTTTAAATATCTCAACTTGGCGTGAATTAGTCTTTTGGTGCTTTGAGAACACCATACAGCGAATTTAGATTTTTCGAGATTTTTTTCTAATGGAGACTCTTTTGATGAATATATCATTCAGTTTTGAGTATAATTTCCTTCAAGGAATAACACTCTGACATGTCGCGATATTACGGGCAAATTAGCCTTTCTAAAATTAAGTTGCGTTGTAATTGATTTAATCTTAAATACAGGCGAGCTTTCATCATTTAAGGAAACACAGAAACAAATCGGTGTATGATAATTAACTATGTTCACAATTGGATCCGATTTATTTAAAAACTTGCAATTAAGACTATTTGTACGCAGAACCAGGCCCAAGAGTCTGTTTCTTGAATTCAATATATTATTTACCTGGAGCAATTTATTATAATTAATAAAATTTATTAGGGAATCAGTCTGATGCGTCAAGTTAGAGCCATGTAAATTAAAATAAGCAACAATTAAAGTAGATGTTCTAAAATCAATATGCTGTTCTATTAAATCAAATATGATCTGTCATGCTGACATTAACTGCCAGAAGTTTCCTACAAATATTGGATAAATTAACCAATACAAAGCAAAATAAAATTGATTCCGGATGCAGAAGATGATGTCAGCTTCCTACATGACTATACAAGATGGGTGTGAGTGGAAGAACGTATTTTACTATGAATTTCTTTCATCCAAAATTTTATGAATATCTTTTTGTAATTTGTTTGTTTTTAAATGTATATTTTACGAAAGATGTATAAATAATTAATAAACATGTATTAATACGTTTCCAAATTCGAATTAGACCGCACAATATTAAGATCAATTGAATTAATATGTAATTTTACGTCTATTCAATATTGTTTCAATTCTATTAATTCGATTGGGTAAATATTTAACATCAACTGCAAGCAAACATCTTCCTCCTTTTTCCCAACTCTGTCAGCTCGAAACATATAAATATTAGAAGAGAAAAATTCAGCGTCAAATACGACATCATGTAGTCAGTAAACGCATATATTTCACTATCTGCTGAAAAGATAATATTAAATAAATTTTTGTGGCCAAACCTCGAACATTTTGATAATATATTTGAAGATAATTTTGAGAATTATCGGATGTATTTAAGCATAAAATAGTTGGGGTATCGTTTATATATTTGATCCTTAAATTAGTTTTCACTATTTTTTGGATATCATTTAATTCCGCATACAATAATTTTAAGTGATTCCTTTGCATGACGGTTTGGTCTCTTCTAAATTTTATATTGCTATTATTAATATGTTAGTGCTCGGAAAATCGGTCGGCACCAGCAATGGAGTCGGCCGACAGCTGCAGGCAGAGGCTGCCGAGCGCGTCTCCGGGTGGTGGATAGGAGCGTGACCGAGAAATCGGCCAGTAGCTGGCATAGGGTCGGGCAGGTGGGCCACCCCCGCATGACCGGCCTAAACCAGCTGCCGCGAACCAACTCCCCCAAGCTACGGCGTACAGACATCGTGCCTAGGGCTGCATGGCACAGGGTTAAGTGTCGCGAACGATTCCGTTGGGACACCGGGCGACCTCCCAACGTAGTTGAGCCTTCTGTGCGTATCGGGGCACTGCGCACAGCGACCACTTATTTCCTCCGTACTCGTGGGAACAATAATGGACCACCCAAAAAACACAAAAACAAAAACTACCATAGGGGGCTCTTCGGAGAACCCTACCTCCCCTGGTGCCGCCACGGCTGAACCTGAACGACCTAAGCAGCGTTCAGGGGCGGCCAGACGACGCCAGAGGAGAGAGAAACTCGACCAGAGGGCAGGGACGCCTAAGCGCAACCTACCTCAGGGAGAGCAAGCGTCAGGGGAGGGGTCGCACCCGCGACGCCCTGCACCAGCGTCAGCACCCGGCTCGTCAGGGACGCAGAAGAGAAACCTGTCGAGCGACAGCACACCTCCGGGACTCCAAAAGAGACCGACAAAAACCCCGAGAGGGGGCGAAGGGCCTCCGGCAAAGAGAACCTTCAGTGACATACTGACGGGAATAGCGCTCGCTATAATACCGAAAGGATACCCAGAGACGAGCATAAATGCAGAGGAAGCCGAGTCTATCAAAGTCTCGATAATCCAAAGCATTGATGCTACGGTGAAAGGACAAGCCTCACCGAAATTTCAGGAATGTACCCATAAAGGGGGATTCCTGAGAATAGTATGCTCCGACCTTCCAACCAGGACATGGCTCGAGAGCATAGCCAAGGAGAAGAATATCCTGGGGAACGAAAAGGAACTTCAGATCATCGATCTGAAGGACCTACCAGAACCCAGGAGAGTACTAACGTGGGCTCCAGGACCACCAATAGAGGCCACCACCTTCCTCAAAAGAATATCGGTGCAGAACAACGTAAGCACCGATACCTGGAGAGTAGTCAACCAAAAACCGGACCCCAAGGGAACTCAGTACATCATACTGATGGACAAAGTCTCTTGGGGGAAGGTGAGCGAAGGGAAGAAGTTGCACTTCGGCCTTTCAACCATCACCCTCAGGGCGCTGGCGGCAAAAACCGTCGGCAGACCTGAGGAGACCGAAGAGGTAGCAATGGAAGGAATTCCAGTGCCCGGAGAGGGAGCAATGGACGACAGTCCGTTGCCCGAATCACCGAAGGAGACCTAGTGGCAGCACGGCTGGAAGTAGTGGAAAGGGGAACGCGGAGGGAGTTTATACTCGGATCCGGTTACCTTCCCTACGACCAACCAGGACCACCGCCGCCAGACGAGATTCAGCGGCTGATACACAGCGGGAGCCACAAGGGAATACCGCTGATCCTTGGATGCGATGCCAACGCGCACCACATTATATGGAGCACGGACATCAATCCAAGAGGTGAGAAACTATTAGATTTTATCTTAGAGAATGACATTGAAATAGTAAATATTGGAAATGTACCCACGTTCGTAAACGCGGTGCGAAGCGAAGTAATTGACATAACACTTGCCTCTCGCAAGGCAAGTGAAATGGTAAAACACTGGCATGTATCTGAGGAACCATCACTCTCAGATCATCGATATATACGATTCGATATCGAATCAGAAGAAGCATCTGAAATCCAAAACAGAAACCCGAGGAGAACTGACTGGGACCTATACAAAGAGGTACTAGCCAGCCGAATTGGGGACTGTCCAACAGTAGCGAGAACAACGCATGAGTTAGAGCTCATGGTGCAAAGCATCACAGACTCTATCAATACTGCGTTTGAAGCAAGCTGCCCAAGAACTACCAAACCTACCTCAACCAGGGTCACCTGGTGGAACAAGGATCTTGATAGGGCTAAGGCACGCACCAGAAGACTGTTTAATACAGCCAAGAGAAACGGTGAATGGGCGCAGTACAAAACGGCCCTCACGGCATATAACAATGCCATTAAAAAAGCCAAGAGGGAATCTTGGCAAAAATTCTGTGGGGACAAAGAAAGTGAACCCACAAGCTCCCGTCTACTCAAGACGCTCAGCAAAGATCATGCTGGGAACATCGGCTCACTGCAGACCAAAAATGGAAAGTACACAGACTCGGTAGAAGAGACCCTGCAGGTATTACTTCCCGGGTTCTGCAATACTTGACAATCCTGTTTCCGAGGACCTAAGCGAGCCCAACGAAGGGGCTCCAAAACGGGACTGGGAAACAGCGAAAACGATAATTAGACCAGGTGACGTTGAGTGGGGAATTAACACGTTCAAACCATTCAAATCACCAGGTCCTGACAGGATATATCCTATCATGCTACAAAAGGGGATAGCAACGCTGAGGAAACCACTATGTGAAATCCTCAGAGCAAGCCTTGCCCTTTCATACATCCCAAGCAGCTGGCGGACTGTAAAGGTGGTATTCATACCTAAGCCAGGGCGTGATTCATATGCCCAGGCTAAATCTTACAGACCGATCAGCTTGTCATCATTTATGTTAAAACTACTAGAAAAACTAGTAGACAGGCACATACGGGAAGGAGTTTTAAAGGACTCGCCACTACACCGTCAACAATATGCCTACCAAGCGGGAAAGTCATGCGAGCTAGCAATCCACCAGCTAGTGAGCAGATGCGAAAGGACCCTACAATGCAAAGACGTTGCGTTAGGGGCCTTTCTGGATATTGAAGGGGCGTTTGACAACACAACCTTCAACTCCATAGCAACAGCAATGGAGAAAAGAGGAATTAACCCGCAAGTCCGACAATGGGTAAACAAGATGCTCAGAAGTCGGACTGTGACGACTACCCTATATGGAAAAACAGCAGAAGCGTTAGTCGCTGGCGGGTGCCCGCAGGGAGGTGTTCTTTCGCCGCTCCTATGGTGCCTCGTTATGGACGACCTTCTGTTGCTACTCGATAGCCAGGGCATATATGCACTGGGGTATGCAGATGATCTGACCATTCTAGTAAGCGGGAAGTTTGGGACCACTGTATCAAACTTGATGCAGAAGGCACTAAATACCGTAGAAAGATGGTGCAGGAATGAAGGGTTAACTGTAAACCCGGTCAAAACGGCGATCGTCCCTTTTACTAGGCGACGAAAAACCAATGACATAAAATCACTACGTATGTATGAAATGGAAGTTCCAATCAAAAATGAAGTAAAATATTTAGGGGTCATACTTGATACCAGATTGAACTTCAACTTCCACCTAGAGAGCATCAGCAAAAAGGCCATGAGAGGACTTTTTGCGACCCGAAAAATGGTAGGACGCACATGGGGACTGAGACCCAGTATGACCAAATGGCTATACACTGTGGTCATAAGACCTATAGTGACATACGCGGCGCTCATTTGGGGAGAAAAGACCCAAACCAAAAGTGCAGCAGTAAAACTCGAAAGAGTGCAAAGACAGGCGTGTCTGCTAATCACTGGGGCAATGAGGACAACGCCCACGGCAGCCATGGAACACATATTATCGCTACCACCACTACATTTATTTGTAATGATGGAAGCTAGACAGGCAGCCTATAGGATGCACATAAATGGACATACTTTAAATATGGGGCCTTCAAGACCGGCAACATTTAAAGTACTACAAGAAGAAGAGACACTAACAATGAGGTCCGATTTCACCAAAATCATACACCCATCCCGCAGATTCAAAACGATCATACCACAGCGGAGTGAATGGACAAATGGAACATACCCGGGAACGAGTAAAGGAACCATCTGGTACACAGACGGGGCCAAAAATACTAAAGGAACCGGAGCTGGTATCTATGGAGGCTGCAACCGGAGCAAACAATTCGCGATTGCTCTGGGGAAGCATGCCTCTATCTTCCAGGCCGAAATAGCCGCCATTGACTGGTGTGCTCATCACTTAATGGAATCGGGACTTAAAAAAGGACCAATTACCATTATGACAGATAGCCAGGCAGCCATAAAAGCGCTAGCCTCACCGATAGTGCAGTCCAGGCTGGTCATGACGTGCATAAACAGACTGGACGCACTGGCGACAACAAGAGAAACACAGCTAGTATGGGTACCCAAGGACCAAAAAATTATTGGACACTTGGGGGCCGACTTGCTGGCTAAACAAGGAGCAACAGGTGAATTCATAGGACCTGAACCCGCTTTCGGTATACCCCATGAAACCGGAAAGGAAATAATCCGACGCAAGTTAGCAGAGGAGCACAAAAAGGCATGGCAAAACCAAAATGGAATGAGGCATACAAGACTCTTCCTAGATGGTCCGGTACCTGACAGCATGTTGAAGCTGTCTAGACTGAGCAGACTGAAACTAAGAAAAATCACAGGACTAGTCACTGGACACTGTGACCTGAACAAGCACAAACATAGGATGGGCATTGAGAAAAGCCCCCTATGCCGTGGGTGTCTGGTAGAAGAGGAAACTCCCGAACACCTACTGTGCACTTGCGAAGCATACAAACAAGAACGCAAGGCGAAACTCGGGAAGCCCATGCTTCCTGTAGAACAGCTTAAGAATATCCCCTGGCAGAAACTCCTGGACTTCTTAGAAGATACAGGAGTTCAAAAGGAGTAAAACAGCCAGAGGCGCACAAAAGGACCACGGAGACCGCAGTGCAGGGACGCTAAGCGACACCACCTCGTGAGGATAAAAAAAAAATATGTTAGTGGGTGTTTCCTTTTCATTAAATGTTAGTTTTAAAGATCTTGGGTCCGGTTTTCTTTCCTAAACGAATCAATGTTTTAGGAGCAGGAAAATTACCAATAGGTTCTTAGATGGTGGTAATTTCTGCCAGGTCATGTTTTGTCGTGTTACTGCTTTCAACTTCATCAGAATCAGGTAGATTATAAAACAGTAATTTGCTTTCTACTGTTTCTATCGATGGCTTTAGAGATGGCTTCGCTTACAGCGGAATCAGAGATTTCTGATATTGTTTGATCGTTGGTCCCGTGATTGGATAGTTCTAGAAATTGGAGTTCTGGTGTGTCAACTTCGTCATCTAGTTTTTGTACCTTTTCTTCAAATGAGGAAATTTTCAGCTCAAACATTATGCCAATATTTTGTTTTAAATAGTTCAAAATATTTTTGAAGGAGTTTGTCAAACATTTTTTTCAATTTGTGAAATTTATTTCGAATTAAATACATCCGATGTGAGTTCACTATCTATGGACAATCGTGAGGAAGATTGACGGCATTTGACACAAGTAAAGTTACTCTTACGCATTATCTTTAATCGATTTATTTCATCAGCCAAAAATCAGTGCATCTGGAGTGGAACCACTTCATCCAAGATCCAATCCAGTTCAAGTAGAAATAATTTGGACTAATGTTGGCTAAACAAAGGTGACAAGAGTAAAAACTCATCTTGACTTTGATTAAAAGGAATAAGGTGAGACACAACACAAAACTTGACGCTAATGGGTCGTTATTAACGACCCATTAGCGTCAAGTTTTGTTCGATAAATAAACTGGGTGAGAGTAGACAGACTACGGAGGGTAGCACATAAGAATGCAGAGGTAATAAAAAGGAGACGTGAATACAACTATTGTAATGTAAACATTGAAATACAAGTATAATTGATGAGGAAATTGCGCGCGCTAAAATTCTGCAAAAAGTAGACAAAATCGTTTTTTTAATTAATAACATAGAATAGTTTACATTTAATAAATACTATTTAAATGTACCTCGAAAGAAAGGTGTTAAACCGCAAACAAAGTAGTATAGCAAAAACTGAAGGTTTTTTTATTGCGATGGCTCCGTCTCGTGTGAGCCATCGCTTTGTCACAAAAAACTTGAATGCAGGTTAAATAAACTCGATGGTGTATTAGTATATTACTATTAGAATTAAAATTATAGGATTTGCTGTAATTTAATCACGCTGTAATTTTTACATTGGATAAATGGTATTTTGGATAAACAGCTCACCAAAAAGGGTCAAATTCCGATGCTTTTATACCATTAATATTCACAATAATAACCGCATCATAAATGTAAATTTATAATGGTTGTTAGAAGCAACTTGTAGAATAATATTTTTCAACAACAGTTTTTATTTTCTACTGCCATTGACATTAAACCGGGAATTTTTATCTTGATTCCATCTTTTAGATGTTTTGTATATTACCAAATTTTGATCCGTGACAATATCTTCGAATTGTTTTCCTTGATTAAAGTTAAAGTCGTATTCATATTCAGATAAGGAATCACACCTTCGCCAAATTTTAATTCATTCTTTTATTGGTTTCAAGTATTTTTTGAATCCTTCTTTGGATCGTGATTTGTTCATTGATTTTTTAAATATAGTAAATCTTTAATAGAGTGTATTTTACTTTAAAATGTAGGTTTTCCCGATAATTGAGATATAGTTTCGAGTAAAAGAACAAAAATCTTTCGCTTAAAATGATTGCTTTATAACTTCATTTACAGGGATCATGTATTTCAGATAAATAATTGTAGGTTACAAGTAGCGTTTAACTTAAAACAATAATGAGTTATGAAGAAATTGCTCTTCTTAAAATCTCATTCCAGTACTCTATATAATATGTAATCTCTTGTTGGTTTATAAAAAATAGAGGGCATTATTTTTAGAAACATATCAATTTCTATTGCAAAACAGAAACTCCACACTGATCGAGATTAATCTTGCGTGAAATAAACATTGTATCTTCTAGATCAAATTAAGAATAATTTCTGTATTAAGTCATGTTAACGTTAATTGATTATAAGTTAAATACTTTATTCAGACATATTAGTTGCATTATGTGAGTTGATACCGCGAATTTTTACTTAGTTTTTTTTACGTCAATTTGCTTAACTTGCTAAATTCTATTTCTAAAATACAGATTTATTTATATTACACTGTTCCATAGAGCGAAACGCTTACACTTACTTAACACATAAATAGGTCATTACGTAGAAATGCCCAACGAAAATAAGAAATTCCAGCCACGTTTTTAACCGATTACCTGTCATTGTTTGAAATTTTCACCAGAGTGAACAACAACAGCGGCTAATTTTCCACATTCGAGCAGTGTGCAAGAGCACTATTGTTTTATAATGTAGCAATTTCAAACTTCTGTTTCGGACACGGTTCGAACGCAACACGCAATGTAGGAAGAGTTGAGGAGTTGTTGTAAATTTCCACATGCAAAAATTTCAAACTTGATTCCGCCGCAGGCACATCGATTATCATGAGAATAGAAAGTATTTGTTGTATTTCACGGTCTGCATCCGCCAAGTTCATTTTTTATTTATATTGTATATCATTTGCTTAAATTCATGTAAATATTATTGATCCTTCTTTCAATAGAATCAATTTGAAATTATGAAAAATGATCTATTATAAAATAAAATATTTGCTACAGTATTTATTAAAAGCACAGTATTTTAATTTCTAAAATCTTAAAGATATTTTTATTTCGTAAATTTATATAAAACATATGGAAATAATAAACAAAATGTAAATGTAAGCAGGAGGGGTAAAAATATATGGGGACAAATTTGATTCTAGAAATTAATTTGAAAATATTTTTTATGTTATATTTTTTTTTATTTCTATTAATATAATTTTCGTTTAACTGTTAAAGAGAAGATTTGGCCGGGCAATAAGTTGAGCCGCAAAGACCACATTATCCTTACGTAATGGCGGGCCGCCGGTTTCAAAGGGTGGCGCAAAAAGTGGCACCGGGAGAGAAAGACAATATGGGGAAGTTTTAATATATATATTTTTTTTCTGTTCCTCGGTGCGTCTTTTATTTGTAATGGCCCCAAGGAAATATCGCTGCGAAAATATGAATTCCCCATATTATTGTAGGCGGCAACGTGATATTGTTTCTCCTAAAACCTAAATATGTAGCGCTTTTTTTTTCTTCTTCTTCTTTTCCTTCCACGAGGATTTGTTTGCTGTTAATGTAACTTTGTGTGTGCGAGAGAGCCGTGTCGATATGTGAAATTCCTTTTTAAATTTTTAAATCTTGTAAATAAATACTTATGTTAGCTTCCCTTTGAGGGAGCACGAAAATATAATACAATAGAAATGTGCCTTTTTCAATAAATAATATATTGTTTTGTTGACATAATGCCTAAAGCAAAAATATAAATTAATTTTTAGTATCATATGATAAATCTGTTACGATTTTTTTTAAATGAAAACTAAATGTTCGTATTACTTAACTGATTAACCGTAATTAACCTATGTAAAAATAATTATTATTTTTTTTTACTAAGAACCAGATGTCTGCTTAATATATCAATATATCAATTGATACAGTTATTAAGAATTGTGTTTTTCTTAATCACAAATAAACATTAGTTAAAACATAGTTAATTTTTCAATTCAGTGTAAGTATGGATTACCACGTAGTAACGGTCGCAACCATTCTCTTTAAAAATAACATAATAAATGAGTACAAGTATGTTGTTTTGCGATCAGAATTGCATTTATTCTACAATAAATTAAATGAACTGATTAATTAATGTATAGTTTTCGATTGGTACTTCTTCCTAGGTAATTTTCGAATTCCCTCACAAAAATTATCTTATCGTTTGAAGCGATCAACGTTGGAAGCCAATCTTGGGCGTCCAAATTATGCTAAATCTAATATAATAATCTATCATCAGAAGTAACAATGTTCAGTATATCATATTTAATTTTGTTTTGATTTTAATGGCAACGATTGACCGAGCATAATGTATTGTTCAATTCAATTACAATCCGTTGCAAAAAATCTTTCTATGTAGTCTTTAAAGTAGTTTCTCATTAAAAAAAATGTGGACTGAGCTATAACTTTAACTCCAAAACTATTTTTCAACAATAATTGCGATACCGTCCGATAGGCTTCAGCTTCACTATTGTTCCAACTGAAACCTCCAACAAAAGTTACTTAAAATTTAAACAGTTTTTTTATAAAACATCTAGAAACATTAATTGAATATTATTTACAGTCATTATTCAATACACCTAGAACTGATCGAATTGCTCCATAAAATATGTTAGTTTGGTGCATATTTACGTATTTTGTAATTCTCTTACATTAACAGTACACAAATTGAAGTGAAATGTTTAAATATGTGTTTTTCCGATCACAACGGAATATCAGTAGTGGTTAAAGATACAAATATAGAATATCAATATAATCCTAAAATATGTCGTCCTATAACACTACAGGGTACATTTATATAATATGCAATGCTCTCTAATGTACAATGGGACTTCATTAAATGTGAGTTAATAGGGATAAATGATAAATGGAAAATCTTAACTGATATTATGATACAATGCATTAAAGGTAGTTTTCCCCAAAAAATTATTAAAGGCAGCCCAAATCGGGTAAATAATGTAAAGTGGTTTAATAGTGATTTAAAAAAGATGAGAGATACTTTAAAATTAATTGACGAAAATAATAAAATTAATAACTCTCCTGAATCTCGAGCCCTTAAATCGGACTATCTTAAAACTTATAGAAACGCAATAGTTAAATCAAAAAGAGAGGCCAATGATAATTTTATTAACACTGCATCTAACAAACCCAAAGCTATATGGAAAACTATAAATTCTAAGAGGCAGCAAACTGCAATCGGTGATATTTCCTGTGATCAATTCAATTCATTTTTTTGTAACGTTGCGAACACCATAACCAAAGATTTACCTTCTAGAAGCTATACCTGTGATATAAATGTAAATTGTGATGTCGAATTTTATTTCAAAGAAGTGAGCGAAATTAAAGTAAGGGACGCTATAAATAGTATTAAAAACAGTGATAGCACCGATATATATGGCATCTCAACTAAAATAATAAAATCAGTTAAGAATATTTTAATACCTCATCTCATAATACTTATAAATAAGACAATAGCTACGGGTGAATTCCCATCAGTATTAAAAGAAGCCAAAGTAATACCAATATTCAAAGGAGGTGATATTAATCAATTAAACGATTATAGGCCTGTTTCACTCCTTCCATGGTTCTCTAAAATAATTGAAAGAATATTAAAAGAGCAACTAGTAGACTATTTTGAAACATATAAATTATTTAATAAAAATCAATTTGGATTCAGAAGTGGTTTCTCTACTAGTGATGCCATCGTAGAACTTACGGAAAATATTCTAAATGCCTTTGAACACAAGAAAATATCGACTGCATCTTTTATCGATATGAGTAAGGCCTTTGACTGTGTTAAACATAACATAATGTTAACTAAGTTAAAAGCGTACGGTATCTCTAGTAAGAGCACTAACTTAATTAGGAGCTATCTTTCGGATAGAAAACAACAGGTTTTCTTTAATGGAAAAATGTCTGATATCTCTTCACTGCATATAGGGGTTCCGCAAGGGTCTGTTTTAGGCCCGATACTGTTTCTAATTTACATAAATGACATGCCGAAAGAAGTAAGTATGGCCAATGTAATATTATTTGCTGATGACAGTACAATGGTAGTTAATGGGAAAAGCGTTGAAGAGGTATTAGAAAAGAGTCAAATAGCGACCAACAAAACTATAGACTGGTGTGTTGAAAATGGCCTTGTTTTAAACAAGGCGAAAACTAAAACAATAACGTTCACACTTACTAGAGATGTCCAATTAAACGGTAATAAAACAACACATTTTCTAGGAGTTCATATTGATGCAGCCATGAGATGGGACTGTCAAGGTTCAGAACTAGCTAAAAGGCTAGCAAAAATTTCATTTGCTATTCGCAAACTCGCAGGTACAGTCTCATATAGTATACTTAAGATGGCTTATTATGGATATTTCCATTCAGTCATGACATATGGTATTTTAATATGGGGGCACTCATCCTGCCGCCATCGCATATTCAAAATACAAAGAAGAGCAATCCGTATCTTGGCTGGATTAGGTTATCGTGACAACTGTAAAAATAAATTCACAGAACTCGGAATCTTAACTCTTCCATCAGTTTATATATATGAATGTCTTAAATATATTAGGAAGTACCCAGAGAGATACACAATTCTGGAACATAAGCACGAAACACGACATAAAGATAATCTGTTAACGGGCTATCATAGACTTACGAGATCGCGTTCAGGTGTAAATTATTATGCTGTCAAATGCTATAACAAGTTACCAACACAACTTAGAACACTGCCAAATACCAGTTTTAAAAATAAAATTAAAGAATTGTTAATTAAAGGGGCCTTCTATTCACTAGATGAATTTTTAGAATTAGACATTGAAACAGCTTAAATTTAATTATACTATTTTAATATGTTTGTTCCTAATAATTCTATATTTGTCCTTTTTTATATGTCTATTAGCTTTTATAAATTTTATTAATTATTTTAACTCTTGATATTTTAATATTTTATTATTTAACACATATGTATGTTATAATTGTTTATCTTTATAAACTTTAAATGTTTTCATGTTATTTATACCTTTTATTTATATCTGTTGCTTAATATTGTTTTGTATATTTGCTACGCTCAATGTATTATTTTTCGTATTTAAATTTTAATTATATTTAGTTTTATATTATACACTCTATACTTTTTATATCCACTATATATATATATATTCAAATGTATCTATGACATGTGTAAAACTTAATTGTTAATAACACGAATAAATACTTACATACTTACTTACATACTCTTGATTTAAACGAATAACCTTTAAGAAATATATTTTTTTATTAACCAAAGAAATTTATTAACTCTAATAATAATATTTATTGTGTTAATACATTTCAATACAATGTTTACACTCGTCCAAGGAAACTATATATTAATTGTTCATTTAGTTAAAATTATAATTTAGAAATTCATCATTGCTGAAGGGACATTCTGTTATAAGAAGTTGTTTTATGTACATTTTGAATTTTTCCAAACTTAGGCTAATTTGCGAGGAAAGACAGTTAAAGTACTTTATACCGTAATAATTGGCACTGCATCGAGTTCGCTTAATTCTAGAATATTAAATATGCATATTGCTCACTGTTTTTGTGGATTGCTGATGAATATATTTCAAATTTAAAAACATGTAACATTTATTTTGATCAATTGAGTTACGTGAAGATAATAATAACTTGATTAAAATAATTTGTGTCCGAAAATGTATATTTGAATACTTATTTAAATAGGGAAGGAAGGTTTCTATTTGTTTTAATCAACTAATGTTTATATAATAATATATTTACTGCTAAACCTTGCAAAAAAGAACTTTGTTATATCAAAAAGGAGAAAAAAAGACTGGATGATAAACAAAATTCTAGAAATAATGGATAAAAGAAGAATAAGTAAAGGCAACAAAATAAGATACAAAAAAATAGACACGTCGACAAAAATAACTTTAAAAAGACAAAGAGAAGAAGGATAAATAAAAATTGTCAAAAAATAAAAATAAATTTAAAAATACGAAAACATTTCGTGAATCTACAACAGTGAGTCTTACTAAGACTACAACAAATTAATTTGAAACAACTACTTCTATGGCTAGTACCTCGACAGACGTTGAATAAAACAAAGTTAATTTGCGTGTTACGAATAGTACAACTATCAAAGCAACACTAATTTGAATGAAATTATTTCTGTTGAATAAACTAATATAAGAAATAAAAAAATTAAAAGAAACTACGACAGCCATAAAATGCACAGAAAGATCAAGGTGGTAACATTTAAAAATTAAAAAAGCAATTTTACTTATTAGTAAATAGGAACAACAAACTAATTATATACCAAACAGTCAATCAATTAAATAAGTGGAACACCAAACGTTTATTTACCGACGACACACATAAAATTAGTAATAAACCAACTAGTACTAAAGAGTGAATTGATAAAAGTCCTGGAACAAACTAGAGATAAGAAAACGACTGGAAATGATTAACTTAAGGTGAAGAAAATCTTACATTTACGACACATCACATTCCAAGAGATTAACTCATATCTACTTTTACAACACTTCCTAGAAAAGCAACTACCAACAAGTGCAACGAATATTTCTTTATTTATTAAATTGTGTTGGAGACCATGGTACATGATATACACAAATTAAATTTACAAACCAGTAGAAATACATATTATACTATACTAACAAATTAATTAATTCAAAATATGAAAACATTTATGTCTCTATGGGTAATAAACTAACACAAAAAATTCAGAAGTTGTAGGTCGTGCCATTTCATATTAACTCACTCTCCTAATATTCATTTATCGAGTAGAATTGCTTTTCAATAAAGAAGGATTTCAATTTTATCTTGAATTTACTTGTCTCTTTTTCATATTTTATGTAAACAGGTAGTCTATTAAATACTTTGATTCTCAAATAAGAAGGACTCCTTTCAAATAGAGCAGTTCTATGAGATGGCAAACAGAGTGCGTTCCTCTGACGTGTTTGAATACCACCATTCTGTGTATTTTTTTCAAATTTATTATCATTATCGAATACAAATATACATAAATTATAACACAAAAGTCAATAAAGTGCCATTACTCTGTTGTTTCTAAAGAGCGGTTTTGCGTGCTCATCAAATTTGACATTAGATATCAATCGTATTTTTTCTTTTGCTGGATTAATATTTTTGGCGCATGCACTAAGCTTGCCCAGAAAATAATACCATACTCCAAGCAAGATCGAACATGTGCATTGTAGTACATAAGCAAAATCCTCTTCAAAATTCATTAAAAAAATATGAGCAGTGTTTAATTTTTTAGCTATATAATTGTTCCAACCAAGAGAGATGTTTATCTATCTATCTATCTATTATTACCCCTAAAAATTTCGACTACTTGAATTGATTTGTGGCCACTTTTGACATAAATACTTTGTGAATGCGTGCTTTTATTTTTGTTCGAGAACTGAACTATATTTGTTTTGTTAGGGTTTAAAACCAGTTTATTGTCAGAGCACCATTTTTCCATTGCACTTATGGTGTTTTATGCACAAGTTGCACTGCTATTTATGTCACTATTTATTGTAAGGACCGTTGTATCGTCGGCGTATTGTATCACTATATTTTTGATATCAAATATATGTTTTAGGTCGTTCACAAATAGTAAAAAAAGAAATGGTGATAGGATTCCACCCTGTAGAACGCCTTTATGAATTGTTTTATATTCCGACTCGAATTTAACCCTTATTTCAGATTTAGTATCTCCTACTATTTCGATATACTGCTGTCGGTTTTCTAAATATGACTTTAACCACAAATTTGCCTGTCCTAGCAATCCATACTTTTCTAATTTTAATAATAACATACTGTGATCAACCAAATCAAACGCTTTGCTCAGGTGGTAAAATATACTAATAAACTTACTAAGCCACACCCTGAAAGAATTTCAGAGAATAATTAATTCTAGAACTAAGTTAGAATAAGATGTAAATAATGCCCAGTTAGACTTTGGATGTGTATGGAACTCGGGAACTCATTTTTGCGGTGCAAGTCCTAGTCCATAAATGTTTGGATCAGCAAAAAAAATGTCTATATTTATTATCGATTACGAAAAAAGGCATTTGACAATGCTAAACATGATAAACTACTAAAGTTACTATAACTTTCTCGTCTTGATGGCAAAGATATTCAAATAATTGGAAACCTCATTTCGCCAATATTGTTCAACTTATGTTCTGAACACTTCTGCGAAGAAACCTCAGAGACGTACAAAAACGGCTTTAAAATAACGGGAACGCGAATCAGTAATGCGTACGATATGGTGGTATTCGTTGACAACATAAAAGACCTACAAATAAAATATTGTTGGACAAAGTAAACTCGGTGAGCGAAAAAATTAAGACTGAAAATAAAGAGAAAGAAAACAAAATGTTTTTACTCATTTCTGTAGCTTCTAACATGTTTAAATGATAACAACTAAATTCTTTTAACAATTTAACATTATCCATGAAATGGAGCATTTATTTGGATTATTCCATTAATCGAGTTGAGCATTTTTCAGTAATTGTTAAATTATATAGAATATAACGTGGCCAATCTTTTCGATAGCCAAATTTATGCAATATTGAATGTATGCTAGTTCCACAAATACCCAAATATGCCTTAATTCCTTGCTAAGTCACATAGCGAACTTTCAATACCAGTTCATGCATAGCTTCATTGTTTTCAAACGCAACAACCAAGATTGAAATCCGTACACCGTCGATAAATATTTAATGAGTTTTGATGGTGTTTAACAATAGAAGTTTATCTATGCACAATTATTAAACGGGAGTTTTGTTTGCGTTTCTGATTGGTTATATAAGATGGATGACAATTTCTGCATTTCGCACTTTCTAAAATACTGCTGATGTTATTATTCACGGAATTGGTGTCAAATTATTTTGTAAGTCGTAAAAGACAGAAGTAGACAAAATTTTTGGACATAATATTTTAATAATTTTAATAATAGACTCGATTTCATATGAAATGCACCACCCAGAAAGAATAATATGATTGATGCGAAACTTGGTGAAAATAATTTTTTATTCGTTGGTACAAAATGATTAAACTATCAAAACAAAAACCTTGAATTTAAGAGAAAAAATTAATAATGCGTTCCATCGCCTCGCACATCAATGCAAGAATTAACCCTTCTAGGCATACATAGAATCAAATGGTTTCTTTCCAAGCAACTTCTAACTGAAATCTCGGATCATTTAAGTTGTCAGAAAGTCGCGCATGTTGGGAAAACTTTTACCCATTATGTCCCAGATATGCCACATAAAAAGTTATAGAATTTTAAGATATTCATGACCAGAAAACCTCAACAGTTCAACTTTTTCTATTAAGTTTTTTTTGTCATTTTCAATGTCTCCAATCTCATTTAGTGAGTGTTTGTGATTGGAGGGGATAAATATTTCTGCTCAACATTTTTTTAAAACTTATAAATTTTAAACAAAATTTTTAATAAAATACCTTGTTGTTACAAAAGATAGTAACATTACTCTGCAAAATACATTTTTGGGCATTCTGTTTTCATTGTTATATTTCTTTTCCTACTTAATTTAATATTATTTTTTTCAATGTTAATTATGAAAGCCTTAAAAATGTAAAATCTAACATAACCTTTCTTGGTGCAAGAGCCCTAGATCGTGGGCACATTTCAGCATCTCCACAATATTCTATATAATATACTCCTTATTTTAAATAGGGCCAAAAAAGTTTATAAAATATTTAATCTAGTATGTCTTCAATATGCAAAGAAAATAATAAGGTCCCAAAGAATTAGGTCAATACAAAAACAAGATACCTCTACTTCTACTATTCACGTTTCGAAAAATCAAAAATTTCCAGAAAAAAAAGCATTCCGTTCGAATTATTAATACTTAATACTACACATAATAAATTATTAAAAGAAAAATAATTAAATAAGAAATTATAACATTAGTTAGAATAATGTTATTCTGTTTTATTTCACGTCATTATTTTTGGAAAGACGAAGCAAAATTCATAGCGCCATCTTTTCAAATGTGATCTGTTAAATTTAAGAAAATGATAAAGCTCCATCTTGTTGAAAAATCTAGTGATTTTAGGCAATTATGGTGATCTAATTACTTTCTTTAAGCATCTTTCACTATTAACTATCCTTTTCAAAATACAAGCCATGAATCATATTTATATCACAAATAGGTTGAAATTTGATTTCTTCCATTCAATTTGAATTAATATCTTAACCAGTAATGGTAATTATTATTAACTGACCAATATTCTATTTATTGGACTACAAAAAACCGGATATAGCCATATGCCGTTAGACATGTATTATTGTCAGGTGGTGTTCAAATAAACAAAATGGCGGTGTTCAATAAACAACATATCTGATAACGTTACTGTGAAGAATGTAAAATTGTCTATATAAAGTAATAAATAGTAAGATAAACGAGAGCAAAATCTAATCTAACTAATGTAGGTAATTTTAGACACATTGATTTATGTTATTGTCTATTAAGGACTAATTCTTAAAGTAATTATTGTTTTAAATTGAATCTATATTTTTTTAATTGTTCAGAAAATTGTGTTTAAGTAATTTTGTAAATAAATATGTTATTATTTTATTATGTATCATTATTTGTCTATCTTATATAAATTATATTTTAAACATTAATTCTCAAGTATAATTAATGTTGCGTTTTTATTCCGATCTAAAGAATATTAGGCCGTTAGTACAGTACTCGTTATAAATTTTAACATTTGAGAATATTTGTATTTAATCAGTACCAGAGCAAACCCAATGTTTCAAATGCAAACATGATTATTTATTTTTCACAATGTGTACAATTCATTAAAATTTATAAATTAATATGCCATCATTAATATTAGAGATAATTTTATATACTTTTTTTAATTACATCGTATTAACAAGAGAAATAATAAAGTGCACGTATAATATGAGCAAAGTTAATTTAAAGCAATTAACTTTTCGTATAATGATCTTAATGCGTTTGTTACGGCGTGGCTTGCGAGCCCCTCATCAATCGTGTATATAATCTCATCGAGCGTTAGCGTAATCCAAGATTCGCTTTCTGTCATTTGAAGCTTAGCGTGTCATAGAAATTTGCAGATATTCGCACATACATGTACACACACATGCATGCATAGAGTACTGTGCTGTGCTGGCAAATGTCTCCAATCTCATTTAGTGAGTGTTTGTGATTGGAGGGGCCTGGCTATGGCTGTGCCTCATCAGTGCATTTCAGCGACGTTTCACTTGAGAGAATTTACTCCCCGATCTCCCACAAGCGACGTGTGTGTACCACTCCTTTCAAATTATCCTTCTACCTTTCCACTCTGCCCTTTCAATCACTAAAAAACCAAATTAAACCGCTCAATTATTCAGACGCTGTCCTATCCTACGTACAAAGCATTGCGCAAAGAATGTGAAGTTGGCAGGAATTCTTAACATTGGATAATTAAATAACCCCAATAGTGGATGTATTTCAAGATTTCATTACCATTAATCAGTAATTATTTTATTTAGAAACGAATAGAAACAGTGCAGCCTTAAGCAGTAATTGAATATTGTCATATATTCTACTAATACAAATAAGGATTAGGTTTATAAATTCATTTTCTAAGTTTAGATTTATATACAACAACAAAATATATAGAGATTTTAAAATATTTTATATAATCCTACAATGAACATTTATTGGTAAATTTATTTGCTGAAGATAATTTTACTATTAATTTTAAATAATACGACCTTTTCCTTTGATGTTAACGTGCAGATTTCATTTTTATATTTATTAGCTTTTATTTAGTGTTTGTGAAAATATTTCGAGATTTTATTCCACTATGATCCATTCCACCCATTTGTGTGAAGATTCAATCATTAGTGTTTATCTGATGGCTAGTATTATGCTCGTAAGTTTATTTGTGCTTAAAACATGTAATCGCAAACTAGCGCGAATAAATAAAAATATAAAACAAAATATTATTTGAAGCTAAGTAAAATAAATATATTATTATTGAAGTGAATATATATGTTTATCATTTTAGTTAAGTTAGCTCGTTATTTATCCAAAGAAACTGTAAAGCGAAATAATACCTGCATATTACAAAAAAAGTTAATCAACGAAATATTAATTTAAAATTCAAATAAGAAAACTGTTAAAACTAACATAGGTGCCAAACACTTAAAATTATTAGATAATTACAGAAACATAAGCAGTTGACAATCGATAAAGAATTTTAGAAAAAGTTTAAAACGTAAAAATATTTAAATGAGAGCTAAAAATCGGTCGATATTCAATGAAAAAGAAGAGCAACAGCATACTACTTTTTCAATCGTATTATTATTTTAATACTATCTTCAACATAGATGTTTATCTCTCTCTATTCAAATTCCACTAGGGACAAAAACGAAATTAAAACAAATAAAACCGTTTTATTGACAAAAAATATATCTGGATAAACGAATACTATTTAATGTTAACTTTGAAAAATAGTTTAAATCATCAAAATTGCAAAATAATTTAATATTAAACAATTGAAATTGATGAAATATTGTAAAGAAAACAATTGGGGTTTAATTAGTTGGGTATCGAAATTAATTAGAAATAACATGTTTAATTAATTTCCAATTAAAATAATTTTAAAAACAATGTAATTAAAATCCATTCCAGATATTAATTGATGTTAAATAAAATCAATTAAACATTGACAGGAAAATTAAATGGAGGAATCAATTAAAAATTTTAGAAAAATTATAATAAAAAAGGCTTAAAGAAAATCGGTCGATGGCCAATGCAGAAGAAGTGAAGCAGCATAATAATTGTTATACTATCTTCAATAAAGATATTTATCTCTCTCTTTAAAAAAAATAAAATATAGTGCAAAACGCAAAGACAATTAAGTACCACTCCATAAAATAATTTAACTTTAAATCAATAAAACAAGTTTATTGACAAAACCATGACAAATTTAAATACTTGAAAATTATTCAAATATACTTAATTTAAAAAAATGTTTACCGGCATGCATGAAGATAATTGCTTAAAACAGCACGACAACAATTGTTTAAAACATCACGAATTTGCTGAAAATTTCTAAAAAAACAATTAACAAATGATAAAAGTTCAAAATTGAATGGCATTTCAGTTAAACAGTTGATTTTTGAAATATCTGCAGGAAAAGTCAGCAATTACCAATCACTAATAGCATTGAAATATTGACAAAAAACAGTTAATGGAATACACCTATAGACAATAATTTAAAAAAATACATTTACGGTTTAATTTGAGTTGTGTGAAGTTAACACTATTTTCTTTAGTTCCTAAATGTCTGCAAAAACTTATTCTCTTCATTCAACGTTGGTTTTTAAAAATCAATTCTTACTAACCATACCTATCAATTCTTTACCATCGCATATTTCTTTAGTTTCCGTTAAGTTCTTGGACATAACCATAGATCAAAAAATCTCTTTAATCTGTACATTGTTACTAGAAACTTAATACATGATTGGATAATCTCAAGTTTTGACATAATTTGAATTATAATGTTGTTAAAAAAATGTAAAACCATTAAAAAAAAAAACTTTCGGAAATGTTTTTTTATACCTACTAGAAATTCAAATACTAGTTTTTTTTTTAATGAATGCCTTTGTTATATTCCATTTTTAGATATATGTTTCGAATTTATCAGGAATCTAAAAATTCAAACATGGAATGCAAGTACCTTAATCTAATTAAACCTAGTAATAATTTGTTCAATAAAGAGTATTGCTTTTGTTTTATTCATTTTAATTTAATACACTTTTGGAACATCTAGAATTATTGGAATCTATAAAATTTCTGATGAAAATTGAACTAAAGTTATTGAAAAAATTATAGGAGCGTAAAAAAATCAATAATCTTAAGAAGCACTTTTGCAAATTCTATAATATCTTAAAGTTTAAAGCTACACAAAAGTCTAGTAGTTTAGGGTAAAACATATTATGGAAATAATAAAAAAAATCTGATTATTAGTGCTAGTAAAAAATGTGGAACCATAAAAAAAATTATAACTTAAAGGAGTACTTTTGGAAACTCTAAAATGTTTTGTAAATTTAATGATAATATGTTTTTGTTCTTTGTTTGTTTGTTTATTTATTTATTTATTTCAACGGTTGACACCTTTTTTACAAAACATTACACAATAAAATAATAAAGATAAAGATATAAACTAAATTAGTATAAGTATAAAATATTATAATACAAATAAAAATATACTACAAAAATAAACATAAAATTAAAACTAACCTTAATAAATTATCTACAATAAAATAATCAATGGAATTCTCACTAATATATAAATAAATAAATCAATATTTTCATTATAATTGAGTTTGTTAACATACCTCATGCAACGCAATAAAGGACTATAATACATATAATTTGTAGAAACTACATTAAATCTAAAAAGTGGTTTTTGTCTTGATAATCTATTGCTTTGACGAACATGAAAATGTATTGATTGAAGCAGATCAGTGGAGATATACCCAGAAACAATTCTGTGTAACAAACAAACATCCAATTTGATTCTACGGATCTCAAGCGAATCAATATTCAGGTACTTGCAGACCATTTCATAATTATTAAATGGTAAATTCATTTTAAAAGAAATGTAAGAACAAAATTTTTTCTTGACAGATTCTATCTGACTTACGTACTTTTTATAATGTGGTGACCAAATTCTAAATTAGATCTAATTAATAAACAATAAATTGTCTTTAATGTATCACAGTTAAAATGTTTGCAATGTTTCAATAAAAACCCCAATAATCGAAATGCTTTTTTACATATTTGCAAAATATCAGGTGAAAAAGATAAATTTGAATCCAATAAAATGCCCAAATCCCTTATAACCGATACATTTTCAAAGTTGACATCATTGATGTTATATATGAAGTCAATAGTTATAGCCTTTTTACTAAAAGTTATAGATTTACATTTTTTAATATTTAAAAACTAATTATTCCTGACGCACCAACTGAATAGATTATCTATATCAAATTGTATATCAAAACAATTAGAAATATCGTCAATACAATGATACACTTTCAAATCATCTGCAAAAAGTAAACAATTCGAATATAAAAAGCAATTACAAATATCATCAATAAAAATAAAATAGGTCCGATGTGGGAGCCTTAGGGTACACCTGACGTTACCTGAACTAGATAAGATGTAAAATTATTAATCTTAACAATTTGTCGACGTCCTTCTAAAAAACGTATAATCCATCTCACAGTTAAATCGTGAAATCCATAGGAATTATCGGTGTAAATGGCATCAACTTGTACATTTTTTTGGAAAGAATTATTAAAAAAATCTTAAAATTCCAATAAGCTGGTTGTAGTAGATTTACCGTTCACAAACCCATGTTGTTGAGTGTTGAACAAATGTTTGGACGTATGAATTATTTGTCTGGTTACCAAACCGTCAAAAATTTTAGGGATTGCTGTTTGTATGGCAACCCCGCAATAGTTTTCAACACATTTTCTATCCCCAGTTTTAAAAATTGGGGAGATAAAACTCAACTTCCAATCACTTGGAATACAAGCTAATTTAATAGAAGTAGAAAATAAGGTATGTAAAGGTTTTGACAGAGTACAGACACACCTACACAGGAAATCACCAGGTATGCCATCAGGCCCACAGGTAAACCTTTTGTTAAAAGATTGAATCGCGATGAAGACATCATCCAATCATATCTGTAACTTTTCAGAAATGACAGATTTAGATGTCCTAAATTCAAACAGTTCATTATTAGATGCACTCGCATAAACTTCAGAGAAGTATTGAACGAAAGCATTTGCAATATCGTTGCCTTCAACATATATTTTGTCCTTGAAGGATATAGATGAAAGAATAACACTAGTGCCCATGGCATCATTAATAAATTAACTAATTAACTAAACCTAGAATATAATTAATTCCGAGGTTATACAGCTATTAATCACTACTAGAAGAAGTCCTGTACACTATTAGAAAATCTAGGATTATTAGGAATATTTAGAATTTTTGACGACAATTGAATTATAGCTATAAAATATAATATTAAGGGTTGTTTATAGAAAGGCACTTGGTTGGTTTCACAATTTTCAAAAATGTTTCACCACGTGATGAACGAGAACCAAATTCAACAAATATAAAATATAAAATATGGCCCAGAGAAAAGTTTATATTAATTTATGCAATTAATGAAAAGTAAGAAATTTATCTAAAATATGTTTTGTAAATTTGTTACACCACATAATTTAGAATTTTTTTTTAATATCGTCCAAATTTTGCGGTTACGAGACGCATTTATTCCTGCACTCGGATAGCCAGGAACAGACTGGTTAACACTATTCACTGTTTGTGTTGCTCTTGGTGATCTTGGTCAATCCGTTTTTGGGTTTTCCAATATTGTGCCCATCTTTTCAAAATTCTCTATCAATTTTCGAATAAAATAGATGTTTGGTGCCTCCTTTAAGTGGCGAAAACCTCTGCGACAGTCGCCTATTTAACAATTTTTGTAAAACACTTACATTTCCAACGCGCGGTTCGCTCTATAGTAACTAAATTTCCAAGAGCCAGACTGCCTTCCACGCCTTTGGGATTCATTGCGTTCACGCAGGAAGCTTAAGAAATATAAACTCTCTTTTGGGAAACACTATATAAAATTACTAGAATGATCTTGGAATTCTTGAATGATTTTTGAAAATCCAAAACGTTTCTTAACTTTATTGTAATATGTTTGTTGTGTGTGTCCACCTTTAGAAACCTTGTAAAAACTCAATACACATTTGAAAAATTTAGAATTATTATCTAGATTTTTGATAATTAAAAAGTACTTTTGGAATTCTATAATAATTTAATGTTTAGAAAACATACAAACATTGAATAAATATTGAAAGTTTGAATTAATGGTGCCTAACTATCCATAATTATTGGAAATATTCAAAATCAACTATTATTGGAAATATTATGTATATAACTGTAGTAGTTTAACCTCTAAAACCTTAGAAACCCAAAACTGCAGAATGGTCTAAATATATGAAGATATGTTGTGTGTGAATTTTTTTCCGCAAATTCCTATAAATTTCAATTCATCTCTAATGTGACACGGAGTTATTTAAGCATTTCTAAGGTTTTTAATTAATTTAAAAAAAATGACTGTAAAGATATTGAATTATTTTGGCATTGCAAATAAAAATAACACTCAGCTTATTCCTCATGAACACTCAATTTTAATAATACATTTATTTTAGTAATAAATCTAACTTTTCATACTTT
Organism: Ontholestes murinus; assembly: GCA_963969525.1. Classification (NCBI taxonomy): domain Eukaryota; kingdom Metazoa; phylum Arthropoda; class Insecta; order Coleoptera; family Staphylinidae; genus Ontholestes; species Ontholestes murinus. The sequence continues at coordinate 37,803,865 of OZ018394.1, forward strand.
ATTTGAAGATCTAAAAAGTGTTATGGCTATTTTGGTATTACTTTAAAAATAAAGAAATAAAAATTTAAACTATTATATTTTTTGGAGTGATAAATATGATTATAGATTTTTATGACTTCATTTTTTATGAATTAATTTATCTTTTATTGATTGGCAATTATTTAAGATTTCAGAATTATCTAACAATTTCTATTATTTATTTTTAACTAGCACAATTTTCTTTCTGCAAGTTTTTTGATAATATTGACTTCTCAAGTGACAAAGTTACACTTAACTGTTTTATTATATTTATTGTTTAGCACATTTGTTTAATTTCAACTATTTTCATTTAATTTTTAATTTACTTCTTTCATTAAGTTATCCCGTCAATATTGAATTAAAACACTTTGATATTTCCTTCCTTCACTTTTGGACATATAAAAATAAATATTCATTATCATTAAATATACAACATATTTTAGAATTTCCAAACATACTCTTTTAAGTTAAATTTTTTTCTATGGTTCCACATTTTTACTAGCACTAATAATCAGATTTTTTTATTACTTTCATAATATTTTTTACACTAAACTATTAGACTTTTCTGTAGCTGTAATACTTTAAAATATTTTAGAATTTGCAAAAGTGCTTCTTAAGATTATTGATTTACTTACGCTCCTATATTTTTTTCAATAAGTTTAGTTCAATTGTCATCAAAATTTTTATAGATTCCAATAATTTTAGATCTCCTAAAAGTGAATTAATTACTTGCGCTACGATTTAACTTTCGATAGTCGTTCCACGCTCTACAATATAACATGCCTTAACATTGACGTGAGTGGCCCGTCTTTATAGTGTAAGTGGTTAAATTAAAATGATTACTAGGTTTAATTAGATTAATGTACTTGTATTCTAAGTTTTAATTTTCAAATTCCTGAGAAATTCGAAACATATATCTAAAAATTGAAATATAGCAAATGCATTTATTAAAAAAAAAAACTAGTGTTTGAATTTGTAGTAGGTATCCAAAAAGTTAAAAAGCATTTCCGAAAGTTTTATTTTTTTTAATGGTTTTACAATTTTTTAACAACACTATAATTCAAATTATGTCAATACATCTATGGATTCTAATAACTTTAGATTATCCAATTATGTATTAAGTTTCCAGTAGCAATGTACAGATTAAAGAGATTTTTTGAACTATGGTTATGTCCAAGTACTTAAATATGCGATGGTAAGGAATTGAGAGCTATGGTTAGTAAGAATTGATTTTTAAAAACCAACGTTGAATGAAGGAAGAAATTTAGAAACTTTTGGTAAGGTGAAATTATGGGGGAGATATTTGATAGAGTTAAAGTATGGACATCAACGCAAAATTGTTTAAATAATATAGGCCAAAGAGGACAATCTTGTTTGGATTTTGGTTTATGGAAATAAATTGGTTAGTATGAACGTGATATGAGGAGAGATATTTAACTACACCTTGATTCTAGACAGAATCGAAAGCTTTATCGACATCCAAAAATTAAGCTACCGTTGAGCTGCAGTAAACAATTTGTATATTTTAAGTTAGAATGGTAAGTGGAAGTAGAAGTTGACCATAGGGGAAATAAACCAAATTAAGACTTAAGAATATGATTAGAAATCGGAGGAAAAAAAAATATTTTGAGAAGGAATTTATAGATTTTTCCAAAAACAAGTAGACGACGATAGTTCCATAGTAAAGTAGATGGTTAATTGCATTTAAGAATATATATTATAATTCCTATTTTCCAAACATTTGGATAGCATTGTATTTTTATAAAGTAGCACGGACATCAATACAACCTTTGCTCCAAAACTGTGCCCGAAATCATTTGGAGCAAAAATCGAGTATGTGTTGAATAGAGGCTGTGAACCAACACTTGCTACCTCAAAAACACAAGATGTAATTGATATCACCCTTGCTAGGGAGTGTATAAGGAAGCACTTCTAGAACATGTGTCGATGAATATTCTCTCCTAATCAGATCACAGATAGATATGTTATAAATTAGACACTAAACTTCCCGGAAAGGAAGCGTTCAGGAAAACCGATAAGGAACTATCTACAAAAACTTTACTGGAGTGACTACAAAGAGTTGAGAACCGTAAGCCAAAAACGCAGGCTGAAGTTAATGCCCTCCCGCTGCTTCTTGAAAAGGCCTTCATATCATTATATGAAAGTCATGCCCACTCAATTCGGCTAGAGGTAAATAAAATCATTAACCCATGTTGAAATAATGAACTCGACCAATTGAGAAAGCAACGAAGAAAATCGCACAACAAAGCGCAATACTCTAAGCAGGATATAGATTGGACCTATTATAATATGAACAAATTAATATTTCTTGTATAGCTTTCTAACGTATCTCTTCGTAAGACTTTATGAAATATTAGATAAAGAATTGCTCAACACTTGGTTTGCTTCACTGATTTTTGATATTTAGACTGGTAAGTTTTTATATTCAGGTAATAAGCACTTAAAACCTGCTGATTTATTTTATAATTACTGTCGATATTGTTGTAATAAGAGAAACTAGTCCAGTAACTATAAAAAAAAACAAGTGTTGAACATACTGAGTCTAAAATATGTTGTCTCCAAAGACAAAATGCTACAGGCTGGAACGATGAAGTCAATTGATATACTCTTAATAACTAATTTTCCCGACTGAAAAAACATGAAGGATACTGATGAAGACGAGCAGGAGATTCATACACCTTCAAAAGTAGATTAGATCATAGCCTCCAACATAATAGCGAGACCCGTGATAGCCTGGTCCATTCAATCATTCTCACCATTTTAGTCTTTATAAATGGATGGAGTTTACCTTGCCCTACTTATAAGGGAACTAGAAACTATTGTTCAAACCTGGATTCTCTGTTTAGGGGCTGCATAGCTTTTAGATATGTTTCCCAAAACTGGAAAAAATTCAATGTAGTAACCAGGAAAGAAACACTACCTCCAAGCCAAATCATTTAAACCTTACATCGTTTACGGTGAAAACCTTGGAGAAGCTTCCCGATCGGTTCATCAGGGACCATATTTTAAACACGAAACCTCTTCAACCAAATCAACATGCGTGCATACGAGGAGGCTCAACTGAATCAGCACTCCAGTGGGTAGTTACCCATATTGAGGAGGCGTTTGTAAATAAAATGTTGGTATTAGGCCTGTTTAACAACAAAAAAAGAGCTTGCCACAAAGCCACTATTAACAGCCTAGAATAAGCTTTTTTCCTGAAATCAAATAAACATTTATGTGTAAAATACCAGTTCAGAATTTTGAGCTTCGCGCTTCTGATACACACACACACAAAGAAAGAGGGAGATTCTTGAGATCACATCTACGCCTACAGTAAATTTTCCGTTAGAACTTTCTAGTTAACTTTTTAAATTTGCAATTAAGGGCGAAATTTCAAATAAGAGAATCATGACCTCCATCACTAGTAGTACTTATACTTGTATATGCTTTTTTATTTAATTAATCTTTCGTTTTAAATTAGATTATACATTTTATACAGCATATAGCTCTCTAAATTTTATTTGATGATTTTAACTGCATGCGTCTTAGTCGAAGATTAAAATAGTCAAATATGCGAATCATTTCATTTTCACGATTTACATCCAATAAGTATTTCGCCTGTATTATCCAAAATACTAGAAAATATAATATCAATTCAAATATCAGACTTTTCTTAAATTTTATTGGATCAATTAGAAAACTCTTTGTATGTTAAATGCCTACTTAGCTGATCCCACACAGGCAAAATTAGGTAATGATTTCTCTATACCCATAGTGTCCAAACGTTTCCACCGAAAGGTTCGATCTTGGGAATGTTTCTTCTTACAATCTAAACATGCAATACTTCTAAACGGTTTCACTTTGCAAAATTTTTTTGAATCATACGTAGTTTTTAAGAGAATCTTTTATAAAAAAGTAGCAAATACAGAAAACGGACTTCTTAATGTTACATGTTTCATTTGCAAATATTAATTTGGTGTCCTCAGAAAATAAAAGACACGACGTTTTTTAGGTCGACATTAATGAAATCAATAATAAAATAAAGACATTAGGAAGAAACAAAGTATATATTTCTAGTATATTTTCAAGAGTATAATTATTATAATTTAATCAAAATGATAACTTATGTATATTCAGATATATTTAGATAGTTTGGTCTAGAATATCAATTTATTTTGAACTAGCCATGTATTGTAAAAATGGCACTATTTATTTCTGTATTACAAATCAATATTATGAAAAATGTATCTTCTTTTTATACCAGCATTAATTATACTTACCTATTTATTTATTTTTAGTTATATTTATGTAAGTTTAATAATTAATAAATAGTATTTACATCTAAAGCTAAAATAATAAGCATTATATAATGTTTATAAAAATAATTATTATCAAATTATGCATATAAAACATTTATCTTTATACAAAAATAAAGGAAGGAATAGCCCTAAATAAGAATTTGATTCAAGTTCCCTTCGGCTAGTTTTGTATAAAATGGGAAACCATTTCCGTCAACAATTCAGATTTATTTGGTGTGTTCAGAAACGTAGCGGCGCTATTGTAACCCCACGGAGAGAAAAAAATACAGGGAAAAATCCTTTCAGTATTCTATTTGAGTGAAATAAGACACATTCCGGGCCATGTAGAAGGACCCCCCTAACTAGGCAGTTACACATAAATTGTCGGATATTTCTTTTAAGACAGTTGTCTCCAGAGATAAAATACGCATACCGTTTCGTCTGCATTTTAAATTCAAAAGGAATAATCGCGCGACAGATAAAATTTCGCATGTCTTGAATAAATCGATTTAAACTCGCTTAGCAATTTAAGAGAATTAATAATTATTCAAACATATCGTTCTCATATTTTATCAAGTGAATAAATTAAAACAGCACGTCACCATACGGTTAGGGTCAAGGCGCGGCTGTCGGATTCCGGTGGGGTCAGTCTGTGGACTAGACAGATTCTGAATATTAGAAATTCGGGTCTAAACCTACGCATGAATAATTTAGTTTCTGGTTAGATAGAATTTTAATATAATATAATAGATGCTAAACTCGGGATTATTAATAGTAACGCAGTTTATTAAAATTCTATAAATTGTTTAAATTGGCCATCTTTTAATTCCTAAATATTAAAGTTATGCTCTATTTGTTTTAAGTTATATAATATAATTGAAAATGCATGTCGATTTTGTAAATTTCGCAAATATTATTAAATGATGTTTTGTTTTTATTATGTTCTATATTTTAATGCCGGTTTCTTTAGTTTTAAAATGATATGAATTTTTGTTACATATACATCCGAATTTTATTATGCAATTTATATTTATATTAAGATTTTATTTTACACATCGATACATAATTAATGTTTTATTGAAAATAGCACATGCTTATAGAGTAATTTATTTATGTTAGTTTAAATATAAATATTTTTATACATTTATATTATTTTTAATTAATACATCACTGATCGGAATATTGCTAAATGGTTGATTCCTAACATTTTCAAAAGAAAGTATTAAATTTGAAAGCTACTTTGAAACTACAAGGTTGAAATGATTGAATGAATCGATAAAGTCTACTCCTGATTGTTTCGTTGATATTTTTTACTAATATCTCAAGAACTTTATTAGGAGGATTTGATTTGGGTATACAATGTTTACTGCATGAATTATAGAATATACTATTTGCCTTATTTTGAATAAGATTTAGATAGAGTATTTTTCGGCTAACTTGATGTAATGAATATAGATGATAATGATGTAAGAATTAAAGAAGCAAATAAGATTCTTAGGTATTTATAGCTGTGGAAAATATCTATGACTGGATAATCATATGTATTTGCAGATTTTGTGGGTGGCTTTACACACTTTCTAATCCGTAGAATACAAGCCAATTCTTTAATTTGTAGAATATTCCGCAGTATTTGATTCAATTGATATTAAAATTTAATAAAATCCTTTAGTTCGTTGTAGAAAATTAAATAATAAATTTAAAAATACGAAAACATTTCGTGAATCTACAACAATGAGTCTTACTAAGATTGCAAAACAAATTAATTTGAAACAACTACTTCTCTAGCTAATACTTCGACAGACATTGAATAATACAAATTAATTTGCGTGTTACAAATAGTACAACTATTAAAGCAACACTAATTTGAATGAAATTATTTCTGTTGAATAAACTAATAAATGATAAAATGTACTTTAGATTGTTTAAATGTAACTATTACATGAAAAATTATGAAAAATGAATTTTAAACTGATTTCATTAAATTAAATTAGCAAAAGCAATTATTTATATTATTTATTTACTTATTTTAGCTATTTTATCTATATTATTTTATTTATTTATTTGATTAATTTTACTTTTTTAACCGTGTCATTTTATTTATTTATCTATTTTATTACTTTTATATATGTTATTTATTATATTTTATTTTGTATATTTTGTCATTTTAGTTAATTTATTTACGTGAAGAGTAACATTGAGGAACATTGAATTATGATTTTTATTGAATCATTGGGGTTGGATAATTTAATTTTAAATCCACTTTTTGTATTACTTTATGTTTATTTTGTATTTTAAATGTATGCAGTATTGTTTTTTGTAAAGGAGATTCCGTATAATAAATTATTATTATTATTATATAAGAGGCTTTCCGTGCTAAAACTGTTGACCACGTCATTGACGAAGATCAGGAATAAAAGTTGGCCAAGATTTGATGTCTGAGTGACTTTAAGTAAGATGTTAATTATTGTAGGAAAGAGTTACTAATACCAAATAAATGTAGCTTATCTATTAATAAATTATGCTGAACGTGATCAAAAGCCTTTGATAGATCTGTGTAGATAACATCAGTCTGACACCGATTGCCAAGGGCTTCAGATATATAAGTAGTAAATCGACACAAATTAATTACTGTAGACCTTCCCTTCATTAAGCCATGCTGACGTGTTGACAAATGTTGTTTCACATGATTGTATATGACCTGATAAAACATAATTTCAAACAGATTGGTCGATAATTTATCACGTCATCTGTATCCTTGCCTTTATGTACTGGTATCACTTTTGAAATTTTCCAAACTTTAGGGAATTTATTATGTTTCAAAATAAGATTGTATATATGCCAACGTGGTATACCAGGTACATTATCCGCACCTATTGTCAAATTTGATTTTAGGTCGTTTGTTGTTTCTAAAAATTAATACTAGTAAATGAATTAATATTTAGTATATTTGTATTCATAATATTTTTTGTGTAAACAGAAGAGAAAAAAATGGAGAAAGTATTTGCTATATCCTTTGTGTTGTCAATAATCGTGCCATCAGTTTTTAGTGTAACAGGAATCCTCATATTACCCTTACGAGAATTTATAAAAGACCAGAGTTTTTTGGGATCCTTACTAACATTTGTTTCGACACTATTAATATATTTATCATACTCCCTAGCAATGTTACTTTTTATAAGTTTCCTATATGTAGAAAATTGCATCTTATTAAATCCAGAGTTACATTTTCGCAGTTCAGTTCTGTAATGATTTTTACGTTTAATTTTTATAATTGTGTCTGAAGAGAACAAGAACGGATACTTATGTGATTTATTGGAATATTTGTGTACACATAACTCTTTATAATTTGACAAAATCTTATATATAGTCCATCCGTTGGATCTTCCGTCCTACGTCACAAAATATCGCTTCGAGAAACGACACAAAAACATTCAGTCTGATAAAGTAAACCAAATGCATTAGACAAAGAACGCACTGTAAAACTTTCGTCGTTTTTTGAAGAGAAAGTTTGTGACGTACGACGGAAGATCCAACGGACAGACTATAACTCATCACACGCAGAATCCAGATTATCACATTGTATAACCTTATCCCAGTTAGTATCTTGAACTAAAGAGTATAACAGAATGTAATTTGCTGTAAGAAAAATAAAGGTATATTCATGCGAAGTAAATTGCTTTATTTGCCGATCAGATGCATGTGTGCATTCTATATTGATAACAGGATGATAATTATCTTAAGTGACTAAGGAGATATCTGAAAGATTAACAATTGTGTTAAATTTTGAGGAACACATTACAAGATCGAGTAAGCCGCCATGAACGTTTGTTATTAAATTTTTCTGAGACGCTTACTAAAACTCCATAAAATTTGAAATAAATTTAGATTTAGCACATTGTAAACTCTTATGATGGGTATATTAAAATCACCAGTTATAAGAAAATTATTATTAAATATAATCATTCTCAGTTTCTTTCTTGTCTCTAGTAAATCAACTTATGCTAATCGTTCGAATCGTTTGAGGATATGGTTGTACAAAGGTCAGTCCAAGAGATAGACCTGTGGTCATGGGTTCAAATTAGTACACAGAACACCATTGTGAAAATATTTGTCTAATAGCTTTTTTTTAAATATAACTTGTACTGCCTTTGTCATCTTTTTATCATCATTGAAAGGTTAGATTTCCGGATATCTTACTTAATACTAGTTTTTCGCATTGTTACATGACTTCACTTTAGTGAATTTGTTGTAATCACTATCGATAAATTCATAAGAAGTACTATTAATATTAAAATTAATTGAGGTGGCCTATTTTTATACGTTTACTAGTTGACTATCTGCATTTCATCGTTATTCGACGTTTTGTTTATTCGCTTACGTGAAAGGAGAAATGATACCAGCCACGTGTTCACGAGTTTTCTTTTCAGTCTGCTGTTCTATTGTTTTTCAATAAACAATAGTATTAACGTATACACAATTTTACATAATTTGTCATAAATAAAATCTTATTGAATAAATAAATAAGAATACACAATTTTTTTAGTTAAATTAAATTTTGCTTTAAAATTACAAGTATTGTATACTATGATAAACTCTTCCTGTTGGACCAATAAAATGAACATTATTAATGTCACATCTAACATGACACCCGAAATGCATTACTTTTTAATTGCATGAAGTGAGTCTAAGAAGATTGTTCCATACGAAATTATTGTGAACACCAGAAGAAAATCTAAAACTTTTGGAAATAAAGCAACAGCTACTGATATAGTGATTAGGTGTTATAGATTATGCAACGGTTAAGTGATATGTGTATGGGCCTAAATAATAATGAATCAAGACAAAATTAAAAGCCGCCGAAAAATGTTGCACACACCCCCCGAAAACTACTAGTAGAAGATCTAGAATCTATTTTAATAAAACGCTTACATAGAGAAGATGTAATGGATTAGAATATTCAAAGCACCCAAACCCTACATATAGCAGTTTAAAGATTAAGCAGTACAAATTCCGTTTTTTTGATGGATGAAATTTCTGAGAAAAATGAATTGCTATGTCCCATTATATTTTATTCGCAGGATGCAGAAAAGTCTGTAACAACATAAATTTTACACTTACAGAAAACCAATCATAACAATCAGAATAAACATTTTAAGTTATTACATAAAAATATTCAGTATTTAAGTAATTATTTAAATAAGATAACTGATTTTTTAATTATTTTCTCACTGAACCCACAGTGAAACATTTTTGAACTATCTTGATTAGAACTAAAAAACACCTGGTTTGTTTTTCAGATAATCTGTAAAACAAAGTGAGTTTTGTTAGTTTTTGTTTAGTTCTAATCAAGTATGATACTGTGAAATAAAGTAGCAATCTAGTGAAAAGCTCTAAATATGTATAATTTCTTAATTCAATCGATATAAAATTAATTTTGTAAATTTGCAATAACAGCGATAAGATTAAAAATTATAAACTTCCGCTCTGACTACGTAGGTGCAGAACTAATAATCTATTTATTTTGTATTTATTGAACTCCTGATATAGAGCTATTTTTATTAACTTTTTTTTAAATTAGATCCAATTTTAGATAATCTGACAACCACAAATAAACTATACTTTATAGCTGACCATTTCAATATTAGTATACTGAGGATTTTAAATTCTTTAGTCTCACGAATTTTAAAATTTACTGATAACACATAATGCAATTTTAAATTTACAAGTCACTTGCTTACCCTACAATAGTAGAACCATCATTATACTGATATTTGATCATAAGAGACAAATTATAAAACACAATTTTAACGATGATTTTTTTAAATTTGTAAAATTAAAATTTGCAATATAGTATGAACATGCATTGAATGTATTTTTACGGAAATTAAAATTTAATCCTAAAAAGCTATATGTCAAGCCACTAATAAGAAATATACATAGTTTATTTTCATCTTTTCAAGTATTATATGGTAAGTACAACCGCTGAGAGTTGTACTTTGGTAAATGACTTACATCATTTACCAAAGTACCACTCTTTTGAAGCTTGTTGCTAGTGGTCTAGTAAAGTAGAAAAAGTTGGATGATGGTCTATGGCAGTGGCCATTTTGGAAAATCGACGCCATATTGGATTTATATATAACGAAAATAATGGTTATTGAAATACACTACTGATGCATGTCAGATGTCATTTTATATATTTTTTTAGGATGCTAAACACGTTTAAGATATTTAGAAATATGTTAAGAACAATTTAAGGGATTAAGATATGTCAAAAACATTGTTTCATATAGTTAGTAAATCAAATGACATCATTTTATTTGGATTTAATATTTTTTTGTTTCTTTGTATGTGAAGCAATGTTAAGGCTGCGACTGAACGAGTTTTTAACGAAAATTTTCTCTACAATCAAGATATCAATGCAGCAATTCATGGTCTGCGAAAATGTTTCCATGGCAACATTGATGCTTCTTAGAAAATTAATGGTGTTTTGAATTTAATTCCTACATTGCTTTCTGACTTTCAGAAATTTATAAAACGTCGTTTGTCTGAATCGGAATAACGTTTTGGAGATGACTTAGAGACTTTGTTCGAAGTGATCGCGAAGGAAATTAGTTACTGCATTTGAATACTGTCCAAAACATATTATCAATATTCGTAGCTTTCTATCGTACTAATTATTTGCGATTAGCATCAGTATATCTAGAAAATACAAGAAAGTTAGAAGAAACATCAACAGAGGTCTACGTAAAGTTTAACGAAGGGGCTTTTGTAGTTCAACGATCCACAGAAATGTTTGCGGCAGTTGCTGCCGATGCAAACAATATCCCAGAAGAGTGTTTCTGGTGTTTTTGGAGTCACTCGAAATAAAAGCAATAGTTACAGAAGGGGAGATTGTATGAAATCCATACCATAAGAAACTTGTTTAGGATTATTACCGATGTTTCTTCAGAGAATGAACTGAGAGAACAGCATAAGTCAACATCAAATATAACAAAGAATATGAAAAATAAAATAAAAGAGGTGATAATTTTATTACAGATAACGAAATCCCCCTTTCTGGAGGAGCAGAAAAATTCAAAAAGACTATTACACGACAGGTAGTCGACAATGCTGTGAAAAATCAATTTCTCCATGTCTTCACTATTAGAAATGCAGCATATACCACTCTAGTCAAAAAGGGATTAATTGATAAGAATGCTAAAATTTCAGATACCATCCACAGGATGAACCAAGACACCGAGAAAGATTCAAGCTGTCGCTCAACGCACTATTCAATTAGCCAGAGGGAGAGGCTCCTTTAGAAAGCCAAAAAAGAGCACACTAGCCACTGAACTGGAAAAGATATTAACTAAGACAGATGTCAGTACAGCAAACCTAGCAAATCTTGTAACTTGTTAGGTATATTGTGGATTAGATGGCTTGCGTGAGAAAGATTTCTCTGAAAGGTTTGGGAAGATTTGGAGATTTTTGCAAGGCTCTCATTTACACACGAGAAATCTTACACCAAATACAGCAACAAGAATAGATTTCATTTTTTATTCTTACTTCGATAAGTCATCAAAGAGTTTTGAGAGCAATTTTCGTGCTGTATGTGGATTAATTAATCTCCACTTTATTACAAATACAACACCGATTCCTGTACAAAAAAGAAATTTTGGAGAAAGATTGTTTCAGATCATATCTCCTAGATGGATGCAGCAGTATGTGGCTAAATGTGGAGGTCTTCTGCAGCGCAACATCTCCTCCTAACCCATCATCATTCGTCCCCATACAGCAAACCAATGTAACAAAATCCCACGAAGAATTACACAGTTTGCCATTATAGAAGATGCAGATATACGTATTAAGACCCATATTAAGCATACTACAAGCATAGGGAAGAGAGAGTGATGTCATTATCAAACGACACAGACGTTCTGGTTCTTCTATTATATCATTGAACTATCTTCAGAAATATGCTAATGAAGTAAATGTTGATTCATTTAGGTGTTGGAGCTACGACGCGTCAATTACCAGTTCATATCCTACTGTACACTTATTAACTGGGTCAAATTGCACTAGCAAAGTAGGAACAAAAAGAGGTGGAATAACAATTTCACCTACAGCATTTTAACGCTGAATAAAACACTTACTATGTTTTTAACCATTATAATTTATTATAATATATAAATATATTACAATATACACGACTTAAATTTCGACTTTTGACGGTCATTATCAAGTCATTTTCATCATCACTTGATAATGACCGTCAAAATTTGAAACTTAAGTCTTGTATATTATAATATATTTATATATTATAATAAATTATAGTGGTTAAAAATATAGTAAGTGTTTTTATCAGTCCATTATGAATTACCACGTAGTCGCAATCGCAACCATCATTATGATTATGTGAGTCAAGTAATGATGGAGCAATCGATGTAATTAGCAGAAGAATTTCGTACAGGTTTCGAAAAAGGGATCACTTTTCCACACAGGAAAAAAACATTTCCATAGAGGATATTCCATCAGCCATTACTATAACACACATCTATGCATTTTAAAAGCCGAATGCCAAAAGGTGCTGGTTTATTATTTTTTGTCGAACTAACGTTTATCATTTTGACGTTTAATTATAAAAACAAGTAAGAAGTGTAGAATCGGAGTCGACGCATATTTGAACGAGGAGAGTATTAGTTGTGTTGACTGTAGTTCACCGTTTGTCGAAAAATTATACCAACATGCGGTACATAACTGAAACCCACAAAATCGACCTTCAACTATGGCATTCCGCTTTTAAAATGCATACAAATTGAATTAAGTTGACTTAGATTTAGTCATTCCTCAAATTAGATATTTCTTAAATGACAAGAAATAAAAATTTGAAATTTGGCACACATGTGTAACTTATATATACTTGATATACTATAAGAATAGTGATAAAAAATTAAGGTTGCTATTAAAAAAAAGTTGATGACATCATATCTCATATTTGGTTGATAGATAAGGCGTTGAGATGTTGAAAATCCATATTCATTTGTATATTAAAGTTGTAAATAACTAAGATTTTCAAAATGTGTGTTTATTTTCACTACAATTATTTCGCAAATTTATTGCTTCTTCAGGTGAATGAAAGTTTACAATAAAATTAGAAAAAACTTAGAACTATATATATATACATTAACACTACTGGCATTATGGAGGGGTAAATATTTTAAGTAGTGGGGTGTTCAATTTGTTCGTTTAGCAGGAGGCCCGTTTTTTCGAATCTGTTGATTTCCAGGTTTTCGAGTAGATTTAATTTTCTCCCTTTCTTCTCTGTATGGAGAATCTGGAAATCCTGGTTGAAGGTGTGATTTTCGAATGCAAATCATCTACTATCCGAAAATCACACCTTCAACCAGGATTTCTAGATTCTTCGAGTAGATTTAATTTTCTCCCTTTCTTCTCTGTGTGGAGAATCTGGAAATCCTGGTTGAAGGTGTGATTTTCGGATGCAAATCATCTATTATCCGAAAATCACACCTTCAACCAGGATTTCCAGATTCTCCACACCGAGAAGAAAGGTAGAAAATTAAATCTACTCGAAAACCTGGAAATCAACAGATTCGAAAAAACGGGGTTCCTTCTAAACGAACAAATTGAACTGTCAAACTCCCCACTACTTAAAATATTTACCCCTCCATAGTGCCAATAGTGTTAATGTATATACAACGTGTCCACGTAAGTATGCAACAAATGGGAAAATTTTTTATTATTAATTTCTCAGAAAATTTTATTCTTTATAAAAGTTGGTGCTTGATTTTAAACATACAAAAAAGACATAAAAAATGACATTCAACGCTATATTAGAAAGATAATGAACAATTTTTATAAGTTTTGCACTTTTTAAGCGAATTTTATCAAGTATCCTTAGTTTTGACGTATCTGTAAAAATTATGGCAGAGCGATTAACTTTACAAGACAGAGCAGAGTTGGTGCTAATATGTGATAATAACTATAACATTTACAGAGAAGCAGCTGAAATTTTTTAAGCCAGGCACCTCGAAAAGAGAATCAGTTATTCACAAGTGTCAAGAAATTTAAAGCAATTTACCATAAAAGGACCGGAAAATTTAAATTGCATTTAAAAAAAACTAAACCAGTGAGAAATGTGGATAATTCGTTAGATATCTTGCAAAGCCTGGTTGAAAATCCTGAAATAATTATAATAGAATTGGGAAATAAGTTGAAATCATTTAAACCAAGATATGTTTAAATTTTGCAAGAACATGATTACGACAATCGTTCTATATTTTGTTTCATGGTACAAGGTGAAATAGAAATTAATAGAACATTTCATAAGAAGATCCTGTTTACGGATGAAGCTACATTTACTACAAACGGTGTAGTTTTATAATAAAACTTTAGTTGGCGGTTAAACGAAAATCCAGCATTCGGAATTATCTACAAAAATCAATATTCTCGAAAAATAAATGTTTAGTCTGGATTTTTGAACCGAAATATGACAGGGTCCTACATATTTCGCCATAATTAAAATTCAGGAAGATATTTAGAATTTTTTAATACGGAATTGGAAAATTAATTTTATATGTTACTTTTGGCTCCAAGAAATTCTCTTTGGTTTATGCAGGATGGGGCACCTGTACAAAGTGCTCGTGTCGTAGTTGATCACCTGATCTAAATCTACTTGATTACTTTTTATGGGGGTGGTTAAAAATCAGAGTTTATTCTGAGAGAAGAACAAATGTATGTATTGAGAGGGAAGGGGATCACATCGAGTGATTGTTATTAAAGGAATAATATCGTTAAGGTTGTTAATTTTAAAGAAATTAAATTTTTTGTTGATTAAAACCGTATGTCATTTGTTTTGTCTTTTTTGTATGTGTAAGATCAAGCACCAACTTTTATAAAGAATAAAATTTTCTGAGAAATTAATAATAAAAAAGTTTCCCATTTGTTGCATACTTACGTGGACACGTTGTATATAGTTCTAAGTTTTTTCTAATTTTATTGTAAACTTTCATTCACCCGAAGAAGCAATAAATTTGCGAAACCATTGTAGTGAAAATTAACACACATTTTGAAAATCTTAGTTATTTACAACTTTAATATACAAATATCTCATATTTGGGATACGCTGTATAAAAAAGAGCGCATCTTAAAATACTAATCTTAATAGCACAAATTATGAATTTTTTAATAGTGGAATTACTCTGGATTAAACACTATCATTTATTCAGCATATTTTAACAGTTTGCTACAAAATAAGTAGATCGTCCCACGCCCCGACTCTCCAAGCTGCCCAACTATCCCTCCAATCATCATTCGATGAAATCTAATCCTGGTGTTCCAAATGGCGTATGAAAGTAAACCCTTCCAAATCCAACTCTTTATTCCCCATCACAAAATCACACCACATTCCCCGTCCATTATTATTAATAACACCTACATCCACCCCTCCAACACCTGTAAATACCTAGGCGTCCTTTTCGATTCCAAACTATCCTTCAAAGCCCACGCACAATCAATAAAATCCAAGATTAAAATATGACCTCAACATTTCCGTGTACTGACGTATAAAAACCAAGGCATTTCCACCAGAACAGCCACACACATATACAAAACGATTTGTCGACCTCTTATTGATTACAGTGTGATCCTATTCAACCACATCCGTCCTTCTATCCCAACGTATAAATAGCCTTAGTGTAAAATTTGCCA
The DNA here is from genome assembly GCA_963969525.1 of Ontholestes murinus. Taxonomy (NCBI): domain Eukaryota; kingdom Metazoa; phylum Arthropoda; class Insecta; order Coleoptera; family Staphylinidae; genus Ontholestes; species Ontholestes murinus. Next base: position 37,819,890 of record OZ018394.1, read on the forward strand.
AAAATCCCTTTAATGTAACCCTCCTTAATAAATTCTGTACCCCCCGAAACCCCAATATCCCCCCTAAACATAAACACCCACCAATCACGCTACATCAATTCAAATTCAGACGGTTAAGCTAGCTAGCAAAGATATTTATTTTTTAAACATAACTTAGAGTCAAGACAGGGCAGAAAGACCGATAGTCGATAGCCCAAACGAACAGACTAACCATTATATTCCATTTGTCAATGTTTTTAATTATAACGGTTGTCCAACAATTATTGCAGTCTCGGGTGGCGTTGGAATAAAAAACGTAGGTCGATTCTTACATGTTGCAAATAAATGAACTGACATTTTTAATGTACATTTAAGTTATGTTTGACAATTAAAATGTCAGTTCATTTATTTGGCACATTAAAGAATTGACCTACGTTTTTGATTCCAACGCCACCCGGGACTGCAATAATTGTTGGACACCCGTTATATAACAATAGTTGTCCGAATAAAGATGTTATTCTCTCTCTAAGTAGATCGTGTTATGGGTTAAGGGTATTAATAAATACAACAAATAGTAACTACTTCTCTGGCTAATACCTCGACAGACATTGATAAAAGAATATTTATACTATTTGTAACAGGCAAATTACTTTTCAATAATTCAATGTGTTTCAACAAGTAATTTGTTTTGTAGTCTTAGTAAGACTCATTGTTGTAGAATGACGAAATATTTTCGTATTTTTTAAATTATTAAACATAAATTAATTCAAAATGGGAATGACTTGTAGGTATAATTTGTATAAATAAACAAATACTGGCACTGTTGGGAGAGAGACAAACATCCTTATTTATTATTATTTGTTACAGAGGGATTTACAATATTAATTGTAATTTTACGGCTATCAACCCATGATTTTTCTGCCAGTAGCACTTTTGATTAAACTTTATTTTATAAATAAATAATAATACTTTTATGATCAAACAAGAAGCCAAATAATTAATTGTATGAATTTTAAATTGTTTTTAACCATTAATAAGTACCTAAAATAAGATAACGAGATAACGAATTAAAAACTTTCTTTATTGCATGTTCTTTAATAAAATTTTGTTTTAATCTGAATAATTTGTTACTGGAAAATATTTCATTATTTATTTCCGCAACAATGTCGACGATGAATAATAGCAGCCGCTCATATTCCGTAACACTAAACAGTTGGGCGAGCATAACAAACTCGGTTTAAAGTAAAAGCTTTCAGAGTCTCTTAAACGAAGTTAATTTTAAAACGCATCCAAAGTTGGGGTGGCGGTGAGGCTACAATGAAAATGAGGGGTAGTTATTTTTATAGAGAAGAGATGTAGTTAAAAGTGTCGACGGTAGTAGTATTTGCAGGGGCCGATGTGGACATTTCGGGGGTAACGAGCCGGAGCAAGTGGGCGCCCCACGTCTGGGACTGCGAACAACCAGCATCTGCTCGAAAGGTTACAACACTTGATTCTGGACTTCGGTCTTTGTTCTCCCGCTTTCCGTGCCGTAATGCCCAACGGTCGCCCCATTTATTCAAACTATAAACGCATCTTGAGGTGTTAATTTGTTAGGCGCCTCTTCTTAATCCAATAATGGGAGGGCTAATCCTATGAGGACAAAGCCTGCGATTTACAATAACGAAATACTGACCCCGAATCATATATTTCAACGCTATAATATTGCGGTGGCCTTTACAACACATAACTATTATTTAATGTGGTTATTATTAAAACAATATATAATAATGAGAAACGAAATGTTTAACCTAATTACATACGTTTGAAATTCAGCCACCGTAGGCAAATAATGCCATAAATTACAGTATAGTAGACTTTATAAAATTAAAATTAATATAAATATTAAACACTTTATATTACCTTAATAAAAACATAACCGAGTTTGTCTTTTAGATAATATATTTTATGTGAGTAAGCTATTATTATATTATAGCTATAAAATAAATCTAATATAATATACATATTATTGCACTATAATATATACAAAAATATTAAATTTACTGTTGGCATAACCGATAATAATTATATAATATTTAACTTACTTTCTGTATAAAAAAAAACCCAAAAAATGTGAGATAGATGTAAATTCAGGGGAAATCGAATAAGAACCTTTCAGTACATAAATTGCTGTATATCAGAAGGATGTCGGGGGAAGGGTCGATAATAAGATCTTTCAATTCTCATTAGGCGAGCCCATCGAAGCAACCAGGCCGCCTAAAAGACAGAGGCAAATCAGATTTTTAACGGATATAACTGCCTGCCATGTTCCTACGCAACGGGCGAGAAAAAATGCGGTCACGTGCCTCCTAAGTTGAAGAAGAAGAAGTTGCACGATTTTCCTTTTCCTGTTGGTAAAAATTCCCGTATTTCCCTTTCTAAATGGAGACAAATGCGCGCACGTTAAAATTAAATTATTTTTGATGTTGAATTTCGCGTCGCGCCAGACGAACAGAAAACGAACACAGTTTTTTTTTTCACTTCTTATTAATGCCCAACATAAAAACTGGCAGAATTAATATTATCGCGATTATAAATCAGATTCATTGCGTAATCAATAATGTTACGGGTATGAAAGCGAAAAAAATTGGCTTTCCCATTACCGGGGGCTTTCCACTTTCCAACTTTTTGCCTCCGCGCTTGCATATCATTTAAAAGTTAAATTGATATTATACATCAAGTGAGGGTCCTGCAAGATCGCTTTACAATCGCCGCTACTACACATAGACCCCAAACGGACCCCATGGGGGTCTTTAAACTACCATACCCGTAGGGTTTCTTGCCTCCTGCCGTTCCAAAGGGACGTTGAGTATTTTGTACGCTTCGGATGTTGTCCACTACGTAAAAACTTAGCATTCAATTTATTATAATTACCTATTAATTATACCATTAAAAAGTTTTTCACTCTGTTCTAGTTTTAGTAGATAAATTAAATGCTAAAATATACACTACAAAAAATGGTTTTCATATTTACAAAACATGTGTCAGGTCTTTCACAGTATTCCCTACATATTTAATGTGTAATAATAGGACACATGTCTATTACCACTATTACTAAATCATAATTTAATATAGTAATAAATATAATGAATGTATTATGTTTCAATAGATTAATAAACAAATATTATATGAATCACAACTTTATCCTACAATATATGTAATTACTTGAAATATTGCTCTTCTTTGGAGTAATGCATATTCGTTCTAAAACACTAAAAAATAAATACCCTTATACCGGGTGGGCCAAATAAAACCTACTAATTATTATTACACGGATAATGGATAATAATAATTTATTTTGATTTTTTTTATACATTAAATATATTTTATGGTTCAGTATTTCATTTCGAATATTCTTTTTCAGCCGTCTAATAGTCTCTGGTTTATTAACATACACTTTGTCTTTTAAATATTCCCATAAAAACAAGTCGAGTGCAGTTAAATTTGGCGAACGAGGTGGCCAAGCGATATCTGTTTTTTCTTTTAACGTTCGAAAAAATTTACGCAGCAGGTCCATAGTTTGCCTAGCAGTGTGCGCAGTTGCTCCATCTTGTTAAAACAACAAATTATAATTCTGCTCACTCACTTCACCTCTTCTAGGACAGTCCGCCAATGAACCCATTTTAAAAAAACCGACCAAACTCCAAATCATGAAGGCTGTGGGAGCTGATCTTGAATTAATTTATTGTTGATATTTACGCTGCGTAATAGCAGTGGATCGTTGACAAGAATAGAAAATCCGGATAATTCAAAGGCGAAAGAATTCAATAATAAGCTACAAAAATAATTATATCAAAAAATAAAAAAGTTATTTCTGTTTAACATTGGTAGGTCTTATTTGGCCCTCCCTGTATAATAAAGTCATTTTTAATAAAACGTCTTATTAATATTTACGAATTTTGTTGACTTTCTTTTTACTATGACAAAAAGTAAATTTTGAATTTTCAATAAACATTGCTTCCTGATAAATACTATTGAAGCAAAGGCTCATCTGCCTCGCCGAAATCATCACTGTATGAGCACAAATAAAGCATCACGTTCAGGAAGACCAAATTAGGCAGTAAATTTTGAAAATATCAAAAGAAGCTTTAAACTTGTCTAGATTGACCTTAAAATAAAATTTAGTAAGATAGCTAACATCTTATATAAATCATATATTAATATTTATACAAGAAAATGCTTTGCTTTTAATAAAATATAAAAACGGTACGGCTTTGACTTTAAAAACAAATTGATGTCCATGGACCGCAATATTTTGCATATCTATAAAATGTATGAAACATGGATCCATCGTTATATTAGCAGCCAACGGAGTTGTTATTTTCTGGTGAAAACCATCAAAAGCGCCAGAAAACACAAAAATTAGCTCAAAAAAGACACTGACCAAATATTGCTGGTTAGTATTAACTATTAATAAAAAAAAAATTCTCTCCAGTACTGGACCGCAATATTTTGCATATCTATAAAATGTATGAAACATGGATCCATCGTTATATTGGCAGCCATCGGATATGTTATTTCCTGGTGAAAACCATCAAAAGCGCCAGAAAACACAATTAGCTCAAAAAAGACACTGACCCAAACATTGCTGGTTAGTATTAACTATTAATAAAAAAAATACTCTCCAGTACTAGATGAACGACTAGTAGGACGACGAAATCTCTCAACTGGTGATACGAACAAAAAATTGAAGAAATTTTACTATGAATTAGTCACATATCCCACATTTTCCAGACCGTGGCCCTCAGGGACTATTACCGTTTCCCGCAACTGAATCAATATATCGCTAATAAAAGATCGAATGAGGAGCTGAATTTGGAAATAAATACCTACTTTCAGGAAATTTACCAAGAGAACTATAAGCTTGACATCGAATAAAGCACATTTTTCAGTTTTAAGTTTAAGACATTTCAGCAAATGTAGGTTGTTGATAAGAGGAACGAAGTGAAGAACTTATAAGAACCTTGTGGAATACCTTATAAAGGCATGAATTCATTTGACTTATACCTACTGTAAAATACAATAATCACGTACGATTTTTCAAGGAAGTTTGTATAAGTTTAGTCGATTCAGATAGTATTCCCAAGGTAGTTTGACAATATGTGTTGACAATATGTGTTTAACCTATTGTAAAATACAGCAAACACGTACGATTGTTCGAAAAAGTTTGTATAAGTTTAGTTTATCCAGATAGTACTCCCAAGATTGTTTTACAATATGTGATTAATTAAATTTCTTACATATTTTATAATAAAAAAGTACCATATTCACAAGAAAGGTAAAGTGGACAACATCACTTGTAGACTATGTGGATTGGCAGATTGGAGAAATGGCGATATTGGTAGAACGGATCCGGAGAAGGAGGAAGCTCACTAATTTTTGGGTTGAGTATTGTGAAGTGTTCTATATTATGATGAACGAAATAAAATTCCTTACTTTACTTATTATTATTTTATTAATACCTGATGCACATAGTACTCAAAATAATAAGGACATAGTACTTGCAGTACATCTGGTATTAATAAAATAATAAGTGAAGTAGAGAATTTTATTTCGTTCATCATAATCCTAGGAAGGTAATTGGTCTTATCAAGAAAATTGAATTCCTACGAACATACTAGTAGTAGGGTACTAGTGCAAAAGATCTAACTAGGTGGCAGTGCTGTAAAGCTGTCTGTAGAAAAATGACACCGTCTAATCTAATATATTCTACATAAAAGAAACATTTTATTTGTCTGTAAGTTTGGGGAAAACTGACAGACATCTGCTGCCATACATAGTCAAAAAGAGCAAAATGGGTATAGTAATCCTGCTACCCTGCTGTTATTGTAAATCATTGCAGGATCTAAGTTTCTAATATGTTTTGATATGTGGATAGATTAATCTTTGACTAGTCATGAGAGTTGATGTAAAAGACTACTATTAATTATAGAGTTATAAAGCACAATTTTGAATATTTTTACAATGATGTAAAATAGGTCGATACTTATTTATATATGCATTTGAAGCGTAATCTTTTTTTTAAGAAAGAAGAAAGTATTATAGATTTGCATGCATTCATATTATGATATTGAAGAAATAAAAATAGTACACAATGGTTTAGCTAAAATAGATAAAAATGAAAAACTAGCGATTGTATATAACGATTTAGCTGAAATAGACCTAAACTAGAGAAACTAGCGATTGTATATAATAATTTAGCTGAAATAGTCCTAAAAATTTAACAAATAATGTGTATGGATATCCTACGAGTTAAAAAATTATTATTTCTTAATTACGAACTGAAGAATTTCAGATTTTAATAGTGCCTGCAAAAAAATATTTAGAAGGCCGGCCAGCAACAACTACATGGAATACTACACTTTCTTATTCTAAAAACTGACTATAACTATTTATAAGATAGATTAATAGGAATAATCTTGCAGTTTCAAAGATTAAAGCCAATTTTGAATTTAAATGAAACTGCAGGATATTATTTTTGTAGCTTATATATTTCCTAGTGTTTACTTACCAATCGTAATTTGGATTGATCTTATTTTAAATCGCTCATTTACCTGAAACAAAATTAACAAACATTAAATTAATTACAATTTTATTATACTAATTAATATTTAATATTAAGAAGTAATCGGAAAGAATTATATTTGTTATTAACTCAAATTTGAAATGGATTATTTGCTTTTCTTAATGACAAATTAGACACAATTTTTATAGGATATAGTTATACCCGGCACCTCCGCCAATATCAAAAATGGGCGGTCCAGTGTGGTGGTGATCATTATTTTTTCATATTGGCGGATGTGCCGGGTATACCTATTAGTATTAAAAAATACTACTTTTTTAGATGTACTTTTTTCCTGAAGATCTATTTATATATAATAATATTTATTATTATATTTAGAGTCAATTCATATAGCTAAAATTTTCAATTTGTTTCAAGGAATTTGACTGTCTCATTTCCTGTAAATAATATGAATTTATTTTATTTAACATAATATATCCAGTTTCTTAATTCTAGTAATAGACCAATATATTTGTATTGTATTGTTATTTTATCTTTTTTTAGTTTCTTCTATATTTTTTCTTTTTTATTTATAATCTTATATCGTATCTGCTTTTAAATAAAATGATGCTCTGTAATACCACTGATCAGATGGTAATTCTGTTCCATAAAACTATATTTACTTTTTGCATTCAATCTTTACTTGTGAAAACTATTAAGATGATATGCATGTGCGTATAAATTTGTATTTATCTGAACTGTTAATATCAAAAGTTTTCCTTCGTTTCAAAACATTTGTCTACTTTTAAGAGGTTTTAGAGAGCATCCGTAAAAAGTTGTTTGCTGCAGATTTTAAGTTGGTGACGTAACGAGGATTTGTTATTGAATTTTAAATAATAATAATAATATTTATTTAACGGACATACCATTCAAAAACATATATATAATGTAAATACAGTTTCATACATATATATACCGTAATACAATATAAAACAAAGATTAAGATAGTAAACACCAGAAAGTAACTAATTTAAATAAGTTAAATAAGAAATGGATAATAATTCAATTTAAACTTATCTGTTTAAGGCGCCTTTTAAATAAACTAAACGGTATACCTACAAAGTATATTCCATTACAAATATAGTTCGCGATACGTGCTAACCTAGACAAAGGACAATTTAAGCCACATGTAGTCCTACAAAAGTAGTTGTGCAGAAATAGTTGGCCACGTACTAACCTCGCAGGTACATGGTATTTATTGAGTGAAGTAAGTTCAGTTGAATCAATAAAATTATTAACAATTTTGTAATGAAACCACATATCATTTTCCTTTCCGCGTCGGTATAACGAAGTTAATCCTAAATACAAGATAGTTGGCCAATTGATAAATGGATTCCAACGCAGTTCAACCTATCTAACATAAACTTTAAAAATCAATTTTGGACTTGTTCGATCCGATTTATGTGTGTTACATAAAAAGGCGACCAGATTGTTCTACAATAATCAAAGTGAGATCGTACAAGAGTGTTGTAAAAATAGTGAATGTGCGTATATTATTTAAGTCAGCCAACATACGCTTTATAAATCCTAGGGCCTTATTCGCTTTGTTAACTACATAGTCAAAATGAGAACTAAATCAGAGTTTACAATCCAGAAAAACGCCAAGGTCTTTTACTAAGTTAACTTGTTTAAGGTTAGAGTTGTTTAGGGTGTATTGAAACTTTAATGGTTTTTTGCAATGCGAAAAAGATCTGTAATAGCACTTGTCAATATTTAGCTTCAGGTCATTTAAAAGGCACCAGTTATGTACAGATTCAATGTCATCCTGGATTGTAATACAATCACGAATAGTATCCACTTAACAAAAAAGCTCATCGGCAAAAAGGACATGAGGGCACTTTAGTATCTGAGACAAATTAGTTATAAAAATAATAAATAATAATGTGGAACACCAGATGTTGCGATGTAAGATTGGGACAGTTGGAATTTAATTTTTACAAATTGCTGTCTCTCAGATAGATATGTTGAAAACCAACTTAATAGTGGATTACACAGACCATAACACTGCAATTTTTTAACAAGAATAGAGTAATTAACGGAGTAAAATGCTTTGCTGAAGTCCATGTAAATAGCATGGATTTCAGCATTGTTTTCTAGAGCTACATGTATATAATCTGTGTAAATGAATAAATTAGTTAAAGTGGACCTAGTAGCAAAGAAGCCGTGTTGAGAATCGACAATAACTGTGCGAAATACTTCAAACAACGGCTGGTAGACAACTTGCTTAAATAGTTTCGCCATCGAGCATAAAATTGAGATTGGCCTGTAATTCTCAACCTTTGACCTTGACTTTGACTTATGGATAGGTATCACATACGATTATTCTCACAGGTTAAGAAATACGCCCGTATTCAACGACAGCGAAAATATAAACTGTAAAGGATTTGTTAGAGTTTCATTACAATTACATATAAATATTAGTGGAACATTATCCGGACCAACACTGCTAATGCGATTCATTGAAAAAAGTGCACTCGAGATATTATCTAGTGTAATTGGAACATTATTTAAATTAATAAGAGTATGAGGCTCAAATGAAAAATTCAAAATTGTGTAGGGTCTGTAAACTGATGAAAAATAATCAGCGAATGAATTAGCAATGTCTAGGCTAGTTGATACAATTTTGGTACCATATGCAATCGATACGGGAATACCATGATTTTTATTTTTATTATGTACGTAGGACCAAAAAGATTTCATATTATGTGGAATTGACAATTCGAGAGACTGTTTTCATATTTTATGAGAATCTTTCTTAAGTTTGACTAACAAAATTGCAAGTTTTGAGACCCATAAAGGGAATGAAGTACTTTTGGTCGTTATTTTAGGCACATACATCGATAGACATGTATGTGCCTAAAATAACGACGACGAAATATATGACGTCATAAAAGATAGATACAATAGTATTCACATCCGATGAAATTCCAAGAAAGGACCAATCTAAATTACTCAGAAAATTATAAATTTTGTTGTAATCCGCACGTTTAAAATCATATTTAAAACTATTACTTTCATCAATAACATTAACATGGGCTACAGGTTTGTTCAGACTAAGAGATGGATGATAAATATCACAATTGATAATTGGCGCGCACTCACTATCTAAAATATTATTATGTTCGAAAAACACAAGTCCAGCGTCACATTAAATTGATTTCTAACTGCATTAAATTGATTTAGACCTAGGGTACTCAATCCATCCGAGAGTACCATTTCTGAAGGTAGTGTAAGATTAGTCGGAAGAAGCCCAATAGAATCCTCATCGGACACCCACTTAATATGAGGTAAATTAAAATCTCCAATAATGATCATCTCACTTGACGCGATGCAGATCCTTCCTAACACTAATCAGGACACCGCCGTCTATAGTCTTATTGCTATTAAGTGATGACCTATCCATACGATAAACAATGTATCGTTTATCAAATAATTCTGCGTCCATGATGTCCGGATGAAGCCATGTTTCAGTGCAGTAAGGTCAAAATCTTCATACAAACAGGAACAGAAAATCTCTCAGTTTGGTTCTTTTAGTTCTCAGACCTCTTACGTTCTGTTAACTTTATGAGTGAGGTCAGATAACTTATCTTTATTTAATTTAGAATTACCAGACGAATTATTAGTTTTTTTCAGACGTAACAATTTGGGGATTATTACGAACATATTTAATTGTTATGTTATCTTCACCGTTTTTAATTCTGATACATAATTCTGATTGGAGAAATTTAAGATGTTCTCTTTGGGCAGGTGTTAGGTCACACTTAAATTTAACGTTGCCAGTATCCATTATATTAGTAACACGAAGCAAATCAGTAGCGGACCTTTTATCTTTAAAAATCAGTTTCATTGGTCTTGGTTTATTACTGGGTTTTCCAATACTGAAGTATTTTATTGGTTCAAATGGAACTGATGGATCTAAGATATTCCTTAGTAGTTGCTTGTCAGAATTTAAGCGTTCTTCAGCAGTACCACTATTTTTCAGGCTGGTTGAACACTATAACATTTGAAGACCGCCGTTGTCGATCTTCAAGCTCGAGAACTGTTTCATTCAAATTAGAGCTGACGCCTCAGTTTGTACATGTTTCGGAGACACTAAAAGCATTTTTTGATTCCAAGTTGGTGATCCTAGTTTTTAAATCATGAATATAATTATTTCATTTAAAACCACTTTTAGTTCACTTTTAAACATAACAGACAATTCTGATTTTAATCCTGCTTTGATAATGGATGGATCCTTGTTTGGTAGTAATACCACTATCATCATCAGCAGGAGCACATGTTTCACAAATATTTTAAAGGAAAATTTATTTATAAAACAACGTGCATTTATAAATTGATAACATTCAAGAAGATAGTCTTTAATTTTTACGAAGTCCTTTGAAGAAAAATTGGTGAACAAAAACAATCCATGGAAAAATAATCATGGTGTCGATGCGTTGATGACATTCTTAGCATATGGGCGGTTCAGACCGACAACTAGACACATTACCAAATACATACAATTTACAATGGAGAAAGAAGGAAATGGCACCAGCAACAACAAACTCTAATAATCCATCTATAGGAAGCCAACAACAACATATACTATTTATAGTGTATACGACTCATTTTAGTCGGGACAAATTAAATGAGCAGCGCTAAACACATATATTTACCGCCTATTATCAATTCAAATAAATGATGATGATTAAAAAGAAGAAAGAGATTTGCAACAATACCGGTCGTAAACAAAACCCGTGCCAAAATTTAAACCAGCTAAAATCAATTAAGGTAAAAGCAATAGTAGTCAGCAAAACAAAAATATGTTACGTGACAATCAACTATGATATGTTAAAAAGGGCAGAGGTTTATAGAATTAACAGCGTAAATTATGAAGGAAAAATATATTCCATTATCTTTTATCGTTTATCTTTTATCTTCTGTTATCAACTATATATTTGTTGCAAGCAAGAAATAAATTTCGTCGCCATTAACAGTTCTGAACATTCCGAGAGCATTCTTTAATAATTGTGGAATTCAACTATTCTTATGATAATTTATATATTATCATAATTATTAACAAATCTGTATTATAAAACAAAATCTCTCTTGTATTATAATACATAAATTAGTTTTAATAATTAAATATATATTAAATATAAATTTTAAAGTTACACTTAAATATTATATATTTATCTTAAATGCATCTTATTCTAAACATACCCAAACAATAATTCATCAGTTAAACCTTTATGTATTAACTTTGCAATAGTGATACAAATGTATGCTTTCCATTTTATAAGAATATTGTCAGGCTACCTTATGGACAGTGAAAATTTCAAATTGTCAATACAGCCTCTAAGAAAATCATAATAGGATATCAGTATGTGTATAAAGCTATATATTTTTGATAAAAATAAAACCTGACAACCTCTTTTGTCACTAGATTTGTAGAATTATAAGTAACTATATTTTACTAATCTCTCCACAAAGAAATATCTATAATTTTTGTCCTATTATTAAATATGAAGTGATGAAAGTCAGTTGCGTTTTACAAGAGTTTCTTATTATTTTTTGAGTATTATTTACATATTATAATGAAAATCTTTCATTTAATTACTACAGCTGTATAAATTCTCCCAAACAAATACCAGATGAAATTAATTAATAAGTCAAACTCTCCACAATCACGTATTTATTAATTTTGGTGTTATTTTGAAAATATCATACATTTAAATAGAATTCTATTAAGTAAATTTATTTAGAACGTTTAAACTAATTTAAAATTTGTAAATTAAATATTAATTTTCTAGTGCAGTATTAATAATGATAAAAATTTTCTCATTATTAATTTTAACTCAAAATTTTTATTATGGTTTATCTTATTTATTCCAATTTTAATAAATCGGTTTTCTAGGAATTGGATATAAAAGAAACAATGATTTCAATTATTTACAGTAATTATTGTTTTGGTGATCTTAAAATAGTAATATTTTTACGATTGAGTTTTAACAGGAAGACGTTTTACGCTTAATTCGTTTCTTTTCGTAACTATATTTTTACTAATCTCTCCACAAAGAAATGTCTATAATTTTTGTCCTATTATTAAATATGAAGTGATAAAAGTTAGTTGTGTTTTACAAGAGTGGCTTATTATTTTTTTGGGTATTATTTACATATTATAATGAAAATCTTTCATTTAATTACTACAGCTGTAGAAATTCTCCTAAACAATTACCAGTTGAAATTAATTAATCGAGAGAAAAAATAGAACAACGAATATTTACTTATTTTCATTCATTAAATAGTTTTTAGAAAAGAATATGTGTACAAAATATAAACCTATTTATTTACTTAGGCTATTTTTAATTAAACATTTTAACTTTTTATATAGCCGACGGCTTAGTTTTAATTAAATAACAGATTTTAATTTTTATTCGTCGATATATATATATATATACAACATCTTTATTAACAGACAAACTTACAATAACAATAAATATAATACATATATGATAGATGATGTTAGTGGGTTAGTCCGTTAAATGGCTATCGACCAGCGGTCTTTCGGCCCGGATTTGTCAGTCTTTATATGTCTCGTCAGTCTGTCTCTGATGGTGGTGATGATGATGGATGGTGTGATTCGATGAATTCGTATGTTGTGAATGAAGGGGTTTTATATTTAGGGATTAGGTCAGGATTTCTGCGCAAGCAGTAAAGAGAAAGGATGTGTTGGTTAAAGGAGTTTTTGGAAAATTTTTCGCTAAGGTATAGAAGGCGTTCGTTGATGGAAATAACAGAGGTAGTGTCATATAGGAGTTGGTTAGAAGGATTATATAAAGGATTGCTAGGATGGCGGATTTTGGTTAAAACTCTTAGGGAGGATCGCTCGCTAACTTGGATATTATGGATAGTGGGATTGCAGGAGTTTAGGAAAAGAACATTACCATAGTCAAGTAAAGGGCGGCAAATCATTTTGTAAATTTTAACGGCTGTTTTTGTGGATATTCCGTTGTTTTTGTATGTTAAATTCCTAAATAATTTGGCCCTTGTAATGATTTTAGCCTTATTTGAAGCTGTGTGGCTTTTGAAGTTTACTTTTTGATCTATGGTAATGCCTAGGTATTTTATGGACGTAGAAGGGGAAACAATTGTGTGGGAGATATGGATATTATATGTAGGATTATTGTTGCGGTGATAGGGAATTAGAAGCTGGGATTTGTGGGGATTGATTTTAATTCGCCATTTGCAAAACCAGTGTTGTAGGGTGTCAATAAGCTGCTGAAGGGATTGCAGAGCTTTAGGTACGGAGGGTGCATGGAAAATGAGGGCTGTGTCATCTGCAAATTGGAGGAGATATTTTGAAGGATTAAAGTGAAGGGGGTCAGGGTTGTAGATGTCGAAGCAGAAGATGTTGTAAAGTAGTGGAGATAGCGGGGATCCTTGAGGTAGACCTTGAACAGGTGTAAAAGGAGGGGAGTAGGAGTTGCTGATTTTGACTTTGAGGGATCTGTTTGAAAGGAATTGCCTAATGATAAAAATAATGTGGGAAGGAATTTTGAGGAGGTAACATTTATACAATAGACCTTGATGCCAGACAGAATCGAAGGCTTTTTGCACATCCAGTAGTAGGATGGCTGATGATTTTCCTTCAAGGTGTGTTGTTTGGATGTTTGAGGTAAGGATGGTAAGAGGGAGGGTAGTGGAACGTTTTGGAAGGAAGCCAAATTGGTAATTCGGGATGCGGTCTTGGACGTAGGATAGTATTTTGTTTTTAAGGAGTGATTCATAGAGTTTACCTAGGACGGGAAGTAACGTAATGGGACGGTAGCTGGATATTAGGGATGGAGGATGGTCACGTTTTGGGATACAGATGATAATACCAAGTTTCCATTCGGAAGGAAAATATTGGTGTTGGTAGATGAAATTAAGGATATTAAGGATATGAACGTGTATATGGTGTGGTAAGGATTTTACTATAGTTCTATGTACTAGGTCGTGTCCAGTCGCTGTATTTTTGCCCTTCTTTAATGTGTTAAAATAGTCATCTTCTGTGAAAATGTCCGTCGGTTTTGAACTGTCATTAAATCTGAAGAAATCGTTGTACCAGTCGTTTACGAGCTGAAACGTTGCTTGGTCAAAATTAGGGTCTTGTGTCTTTGAATAAATAGAATTGAAATGGTCTGCAAATTTACGTGTGATAATGTCTAGGTCTGTTATAGTCTCGTCAGTAGTGGGGTCGTACAGTTCTTGTAGTGTGTCTGTCTTTTTGTATTTGCTAAGTTTCCTAATTTCTGTCCAAAACTTTTTACCTCTTGAGTCATTGATTTTTCTACAGCTGTTAATCCAAGTGTCCGTCTTATATTCCGTAATTAGTTTTTTAATGTCTTTGTTCAGTTTGTTGAATTTTTGTCGAAGTTCAGGAGTATCCGTTGGTTGAATGTCTCTGTAGATTTGTCTTTTATGTTTGATAAGGCGCAGGATAAAATTTGGGAGAGGGTATTTATAAAATTGTTTTTTAATTTGGGGAGTATTTTGTTTGATCGATTTAAATAGGATGTCATTGAATTGGGTAATGGTATTAGGATTGATGTTGGGATTGGAAGCGATAAATTGTGTCAAGTCTGAAGCTACTGTCTTTGTGTCACATTTGTTAAAATTGTAAATGAGGTTAGGAGTTTGTTGTGGGAGATTAGATGGAATTTTAATTTGAAAGGTGATGGCTAGGTGATCGGAGCATAGGTCAGGGACAAGGTTGACAGAGTGTATGAGGTTTTGGATGTTCTGGGTACAGAGAAGGACATCAGGAGTGGTTGCGTGTGTCATTCATGATAAAAGTGGGTGGAGTAGGGATACGTACAAAGTTGGAGTTGGATAGGAAAGATGAAAGGTGTCGTGATTTTTGTTTATTGATATTGAAGTCGCCAATGATAATTGCATTATTGAAAAGTGAGGCTTTTATGAAAATGGAGTCTTCAATAGGGGAATGAGGGTGAATGTATACAAGAAACAAATTAATTTGGAATGTGGGAAAGGAAATGGTGAAATGTAAACATTCATTTAATGGGTGGTTTATTTTAGGAGGATTTGATTTGCCTATTTTAACTGAGGGATGGGATGCAGCTATTGACCCCCCTCTGATGTTTTGTTATACACTGTGGCTGGGATCTGAATAAATGGCCAATTTTGAAAGGAAAAAGGAGTTTTGGATTTGGTTTCAACGAGCATACAGAGGTGTGTAGGGTTGTTAGTAAGGTAGTTGTTGAGGATTAAGGATTTATTAGCGAGCGAGTTAATGTTGCAATATAACACATTGAGGCTATTGAATGTTAACAATAGAGTGTGCTGTGCGAACGGTGGGAATAATGTGGGGGGCGGAAAGATCAAACATAACTACGAACATTCTATTTCCTGAAAATGATGCGTGCGTGTCGATATTATATGAGATTGTGAATCGTTCACGTAGTTTTTTTAACAAAGCTTGTCGGTCGGTGTTAGTTGGGTTATTAACTTCTGTCGTATATGTGTCTAAAATATGATCATGAAGGGTGATTGATTGATGTACGCGAGAATTTTTAATGTCCATGTCGTTAATTTCGGATGATTTTTTCTTTGAGCAATGAATTTTTATGTTGGGTATTCCCTCGATAGGTTGACGTGGGCGGTTTGGACATTTGGTGGACCAGGCACCGTGATCATCTTTTCCACATGATGAACATTTAACCGGGAGTTGCGTTGGGCAAGCGGAAGTAAAGTGTTCTCCAGTGCATTTTGCGCAGCGGATTTTGTCCTTGCAATCAGCTGTGACGTGATCAAATTTTGAGCATTTGTTGCACGGCGCTGGGAGGGGTTGTGGTGCCATACTCTCTTCTACGGGGTATACTTTGCATAAGAATTTAAATTGCTGCTGTAATAGTTTAGTGTATGAGCTGTGTGAGGCTGTAATAATACGAACCATTCTCGTTTTCAGACCCGTGGCTTTCGAAATAATTCGGCGGCAGTATCTGTGCTCGATTCCGAGCGTGTTTAAATGTGCGCTAATTACCGCGTCTTCGATTTCAATTTCTAGCGAACGTATCACGCATGAGTAGGACGGTGCTGCTGAGTTGCGCTCGCGAGGAGTGGAGGTCGACAGTGCGAATGTGCGGATAATATTTTTGCCTTTTAAGATCTTTAGGTTGTTTTCGCAGGTGGACTTATTTTGGTTTGATTTAATAATGAAACCCTGTTTGGTTTTGATAATGACAACATCTTTGTCATTAATGTTGTTGATCCATAATTGGACCATTTGGAGTCGTGTAAGATCATTAGTGGTGGTGATGTTGAAAGTGTTGTTATATTGTTGTTGTTGTTTGTGTTGTGTGGGTGTAGTTGATGAAGTTGAAGGTTGTGTTTGCATGGTTAGTGTTGTTTTGGATGCGTGTGTGCTCTTACTTGAGTATTGTGAGTGTATGCTGGATGTGTCCATTTCCGATGAGCTGCTCGCATCGGCCTCGCACGCCGGCGAGATCTGGCGTTTTTTGCTAACCTCGGCGGTTTCGATCTTCTTGGGCCGGCCTCTTTTCCTCTTCTTGTTTTTCGTCGTTCCTTTTGGTATTGATAGGGCCGTAGGTTTTACCATCACGCTCCTAAGAGCTAGAGGGAGTGGCACTTTACACTTTTCTTACGTTTCTACTAATTTACACTTTATAACTGGTATAAGACGCTTAGATATCTGCGGAGCACGTGTGTTATTCGTCGATTTTATTCTAATTTTAATTACTAAATGATTTTAATCTTTTAACTTTGATCTTATTTTACCTATTACTTATTAAATTTTAAAATATTGTGTCTAGCATGTCTTATACAACGATTTTGCCTTTACATTTTTATTTAATCTGTGTCTAAGTGTATGTCATTCGTTCTAATGTTAAGTTTTATTTATACAAATGATTTATATGTTTAATTTAATGTTCCGTGTAAGAATTTTAATGTGTTCTAGATATATTTTAATAAATATCACCTGACCTGTGTAAAACAAATGTTCTAGCACCAATAAAGGATTTAATTTAATATATAATAGTATTAATTGTGAATAATATAACAAAAAAATAAGTCAAACTCTCCACAATCATGTATTTATTAATTTTGGCGTTATTTTGAAAATATCATACATTTAAATAAAATTCTATTAAGTAAATTTATTTAGAACGTTAAAACTAATTTAAAATTTGTAAAATAAATGTTAATTTTCTAGTGCAGTATTAATAATGATAAAAACTTTCTCATTATTAATTTTAATTCAAAATTATTATTATGGTTTATCTTATTTATTCCAATTTTATTAATTTCTAGGAATTGGATATAAAAGAAACAATGATTTCAATTATTTACAGTAACTTTTGTTTTGGTGATCTTAAAATAGTAATATTTTTACGATTGAGTTTTAACAGGAAGACGTTTTACGCTTAATTCGTTTCTTTTCGTAGCATATTATAACAGTGTTATGTTTTCACATCAATTTGTCGGTTGAAGGACTGCTCACCTGCCGAGTCCGAGACGGTGCTGTATTCTTGACCATTTCCGCTCTTTTTCTCCCATCCGAAAACAACATCTGTACACAAAAATAAACAGATACGACAAAATCCCGCTCACCTTCGCCAACGCCATTCAAGTGATTTTTTCTCGGTTCTTGTTAATTTCCGCCCGTTTTCTCGCAGAACTATTTCAATTTGTGTTTGTTGCACTGGATGTGTTTAGAGTTTTAATTAAATTTTCCAGATATGAAGCAATCTCTTGGCTCGCAATTGATTTTTTATTTTATCGCGCCTCGTTCGCCTCCCGCGATTATTTAAGGGGAACGGCGGGAATAAAATTGTTTACAGTGGGATTGCAATTTCCAAACAGGAAATGACGACATCCCTGCAGTAATCTCGCCTTATTACCGTGGAGAGGATCGCCTCGGATAATAACGGGATAATAACCGGCATTGTACAAATGCCAAACAAAGGACAAGGCGTGACATCCGTCACACGTCTTGCTCATAATCGAATTATTTAAACGCGCACAGACAGAGCGGAGTGATTAAGTGGAGATGACGCAGAATTGATGATTACTATTTTATGTATGTACTTCAAGAATTTCTAGTGGAGAGCACTGTTCATAACGACCTTCCGTTATTCTAATTTATTGCAGGAACGGAAAAAAGTTTCTCTACTTACAATAATAATCAGAGCATACAGTACAATTTCTTCAGGAAGTGATATCGTCCGTTTCGCGATTTTAAAATGCGGTAATTACTTGAATCAAATGGTTAGACGTTATTTCCAGTTTTCATTTCTGTTCAAATACCGCACAAGATTCATTCATAGGAAATATTATTAATGGAGAAATGTATTGTGTGTTTCTACTTTTAAATTGACAAATAATTGCTTTGGTAACTTTCTTTTCCTTATTATATATAACTTTGATGATAAACTTGCACAAAATATATAATTTAATATTATTAAACATAATATAACTTACATAAAATATAAATATTGAATTGACTATGATAATTTAAAAAAATATCTTTAAATAATTTATTGTAATTTGAATATTAAACTTGAATGCTTTTCTACTTTCTCAATATATGTAATTAAATTGTAACTTGAAAAATTTTCATTCTATTATTTCATGCGAAAACAGTGATTATCTATAAATTATTACACATATTATATAACCAACATATTTATTACACTTACATGTTTTTACATTGACAAATGTAAACACTATCTGAGCTGATTTATAAAAACGAAAATTAATTAAATTAGAAGGTTCTTGATTTAACTGGCTAGATGATATGAGTTAATGAAATGTGTTTGTACTCGGAAGGGCTGTTGAGCTTAGGAGGGATGCAATATCTATTCATTTTTATATTAAAGGGTTTATTTGCTATTTTTTCACTAATGGATAAGGTGTGTTATGGGATGGGTGAAAATTGAGTAAATTCATTGACTAATTCATTGTACGATCAATTCATTATATTATTTTGGGTATTGTTTTGAATGCGGACGTTTTGGCTGCTTTAATATAATGTAGAATAGAACTGTAGTATAATATAATAATAATAATTTATTGTTTTCAGATCCTTTCTTTAATGAAAAATTAATTTGTACTGTTTTTCTGATTATTTAATATAAGTTTATTACAATTGAACCATGAAGATGCTTTCATCATTTGTGATTTTAATAATTCACTGACATCTCTGGATGTTCCTTTCAAACTGATACTCGTATCATCTGCATAGAGTACTACTGAAGCTGTTGGAGATTGTTGTTGAGAGATCATTAATATATATTAAAAATAGGAAAGGCCCTAGGATCGACCCTTGAGCCACACCATGAGCAATCTTACGCTGACTAGATAATATAACATTAGCTAGTTGCAATTAATAGGACTAAAATTATAAAAATATAACTTTCTAAGTAATGTTTCGTGATTAACGCAATCAAAGGTTTTACTTAAATCAAGCAAACTACTAATTACAATTTCATTATTTTCGAAACCGTCAATTATATAATTAATAAATTTACTGATTGCCATAGTCGTTAATTGACCATGCCTGAAACCGAACTGGCAGTCATTAAGTATACGGTTTGACTCTAGATGTTTCGTTATTTGTTCGGTTAAAATTGATTCGATAACTTTTGAAAGAGCTGGGAGTATTGAAATGGGGCGATAGTTGTTAGTTTCATTTTTATCGCCATTTTTTAAAAATACCTTAGGTTTCAAATGTTGGTACCCAAAATGACTGCCTCTAACCATAACTTTGCATTAAATGGATTAAGTATGGAAAGATATTTTCAGGTGTTGGATAGGAGCGCTGGTCGATTGGGCGGATGGAATGAGAAAAACTGATGGCACTACTCCAACTGCCAGATGGGTTGGGGGCAGAAATGACAGTTAACATCATGATGAGGCACGTCCAAGCAGCCTGCGAGGAAGCCATTCCGAAGAAGAGACCATGCTAGCGGAAGGCAAGCCACTGGTAGTGCGAAAGCGTGGCAACCACCAGAGCTGCCGCTAACAGAGCAAAACGGCAGGTGACCAGGGCCAGGAGAAGGGATGACCCTCTGGAAGAGCGACTGGAGCACTGAAATACAGCGAAGCTGGAAGGAACTCTGTGAAGAAGTGGAGAGCAACCCGATCGGGCTGGCTTACAAAATCGTGGCCAAGACACTGAGGACCAAGCAGCCAGGGCCGGAACATCAGCGGTGGTCGGCGCACTCTTCCTCACGTGCATACGCGAGGGGGTCTTCCCAAGAAGACAAACCACCGGAGAACCCACAGACCTGGAGACCCATTTGCCTCCTTGACACAGCCGGCAAGGTTCTGGAAAGGCTGCTGACCGAAAGGGTGACAGAACACATCCAAAGATTCGGTGGACTGTCACCGAGGCAATACGGCTTCAGAAAGGGACGGTCAACCACATATGCCATCATGGCCGTACAAGACATAGCGGCGAGAGCACATTCCGGGCCGCTGAGGAAAAGGAGACACTGCGTGATGGTGGCGGTGGACGTACGCAACGCTTTTAACACCCTGCCCTGGCCAGCGGTCCTTAACGCAATGGAGGAGCGAGGCTTCCCGCACTACCTCATGAACATGATGAAGGCCTACCTTAGCGACAGGAGCCTCTCCTATGAGAAGGAAGAACGCGAGTTAGAAGTCCCAATAACGCAAGAGGTACCACAAGGGTCCGAACTGGGCCCAACACTTTGGAATGTAGTGTACGACGGAGTCCTACGGATAGGCCTCCCAGGAGACGCCAACACTGATTGCGTTCGCCGATGATCTCGCACTAGTCGTATGCAGCGAGTCAATGGACACCCTCAAATACACCACCAACGAGGCCGCTGAGAGGGTCATCCAGTGGCTGGAAAAATGGCGGCGGCGTGGATGTCCACCAAACGATCGGGTCGCCAACCGCGGGAGAGGATCGAGGTTAGGGACCAGGAGGTAACGGTTGAGAAGAGGATAAGATACCTGGGAGTGACGCTCGAAGCCAACCCCAAATGCAGCGCACAGGCGGCAACGGTAGCGGAGAACGGAGGCAGCGGTGGCACGACTAATGCTGAACATCGGCGGCCTGGGGGAGGGGCGACGCAGACTGTTGGCAACTGTTGCAAGGGCTAAGCTGATGTACGCAGCCCCGGCGTGAGTCAAATGTTGCGGTGCGGCCAGGAACGTGATGCGGCTGCGAAGAGCGCAAAGAACAGGAACGATCCGTATCACACGGTCATACTGGACGGTATCTACAGACGCGGTCAAGGTTCTGACTGGAACAATACCAGCAGACTTGGCGTTGCAAGAACGCGCAGAGGTGCACGACGCTAAGTTAAGGGGGTTGGCGACCAAGGGCGAGGCTAAGCGCAGAGCAAGGGAAACTGCAATGAGGGCGTGGCAGGAGAGATGGGACGACGGAGCAAAAGGAGCCTGGACCAGAAAGCTGATATTACAGGTGAGGACCTGGGTGGAGAGAAAGCATGGGCAGACAAGTCACTTTCTGACCCAAATGCTGTCAGGGCTGTCAATATTGCGAGACAACGGTAAATAATGCGAACCACACGCTGACGCACTGACCGAGATGGGCAGAAGAGAGACGAAAACTGGGAGTGGTGCTGGGGGAAGCACCGACAGAAGACAACTTGGTCGACCACATGCTGAATAGTGAGGAGAAGTGGGAAGCCGTGAATGAGTTTGGGAACTTTAAATGAAAATACACTTCGTTGATATCACACACAGGATTTATTACGTAACTATAGTTTCAACCTTTAAAAGGCCATTAACAAACGTACAGTGAATGAGTTTGCTGAGGCGGTTCTCAGAAGGAAGAACGCGGACGCAGAAGAGATGAGAAGACAAGTAAGACAGGGAGAAGTGGAGGCAGGGTAGACAGCCCGGCTGACTATGACAAGGAGATGCTGTTGAAGAATGTCGAGAGACGGCAGTATTTCAAGAGAAGAAGGAGAGGGTTTTTAGTGGGTAAACGGTAGAGAACAAACTACCGGAAGTCCCACACTACCTATTATTGAGGACAATGATAGGTGTTCATTGAGAATTTTCCCTCCTCTACGAAAAAAAGGTGTTGGTTAGGAGAATTTTAGCTTGGTGGATTTTAATTTTTGGAGAAATGATAAGACTGAAAGAGACAATCATATCTATTTATTCATAATCTACAATATGACTGCTATAATAACGAAGTTTAATTTTTTCGGCTATAGATGCGTGTATTAATTTTATTTATTTATTTTATTTTTTATTTATTAATATTTGGTTTTCTTTCTTGAAAATTACAAATATTACAAATTAATAAAATTTAAAAAACAACATACGTCAAATTTTGGGCGAAATTACAAATCGCATTGTTCCACTCAAACCCTTCCTCTTCCATGATGCTAAGGGACCAACTTGCTTCGAATCCTTTTTTTAGGGGAGATAGTCTAGCTGTTTATCTCAGAATAACATATATTTGTACTTTGAACCTGGCTTTATTAGTTCAGTTACTAGTCGTCTGTTATGTTTATGCTGGTGGAGATGAAGGCGAAGGCATATAATAAAGAGATGTTTTTTAAAAATAAACAAAACTTATAACTTTTTTATACCACTTTTTATTTCACTTTTTGCGACTAGTTTCGATTACACGGTAATCATTATCAAACCTTGTAATCGAAACTAGTCGCAAAAAGTGAAATAAAAAGTGGTATAAAAAAGTTATAAGTTTTCTTTATTTAAAAAAAATTGAAAATGTACTACGAAGTTAACGCCGAGAAGATTCAAGAAATAAAGAGATATTATACATTATAATTATTATATTATTATAAGATTGGTAGAGTAATATACTGGAGGGATGTATAGGGGATTATCAGGGTTACTTAGTTTGGTAAAACCACGAAGAGCTTATTGTTTATACATCTTTAAGTTTCTCTGGATGGGAAGACAAGGGCTTAGGTAAAAGATTACAGCTTAATCTAACAGAGATCTT
This sequence comes from Ontholestes murinus, assembly GCA_963969525.1. Lineage (NCBI taxonomy): Eukaryota > Metazoa > Arthropoda > Insecta > Coleoptera > Staphylinidae > Ontholestes > Ontholestes murinus. The sequence continues at coordinate 37,843,454 of OZ018394.1, forward strand.
TTCTTAATATTTTGCGTTGGATTTGGGAATGAGGTTTGAATGATAATTAAGAATCAAAATTAATTTTATCCTGGTAAAGATGAAGGTGAACCATAAATAGATGATATGAATTGGAAAATTGTAGGACAGTCTCTTTAATTCTAACCATACGTGAAGGATTTAAAAGGTGTGTTGGATATTAGAGTTGGAGACAAACTTTATAAGGTATACAAGACTATCTTCGACAATACTTGTTTTGTTTTGAAGAGCAGCGTATCTAAGAAATTAATAAAGGATTATTACTAATGAAGGTTTAAATTTAATTACACTTGGTTTGTTTCACAATTTTTCTATATTTATTCGACTAGTTTCGCTTTTTAAGGCATTATCAAGTTAAAACTTGAAACTAGCCGAGTAAATATAGAAAAATTGTGAAATTTAAACCTTCATTAGTAATAGTTTAAAATGTTTCACCAAGTGATAAATGAGAAAGTGATTCAAGAAAAAAAAATAAAGGATTATTACGGTGACTTGGTTTGGTTAAACAACGGATGGTTTATTATTCACACGCATGTACGCCTTTCAGGAGAGAAGAACAAGGGTTCAGGCAAAGAATTGCAGCATAGTCCAACAGAGGCCAAAACAACAATTCTTTTACGATATGCTTGGTATGATACGTTTGTTATGTTATGGTGTTATGGTAATGCCAAATGGGAACGTGGATACATGGTGAAAGAGGGATTAAAAGTTATTCTCCACTAGGTAAGCCAGTGTTAGAGTGTGTTCATCAGCCCCTGTAGTGTAGCAAGTGCTTTAGTAGACAGTGCACATAATTTTAACCATTGATTTGTACGTTGTCTTGCGATTGTATAGTATAAATATATAACAGCCAGTATGCCAAAAAGCCTAATATAACCTTTTAAAATTTAATGCAATAAAAATGGTAACATATATGGTTCATATACATACTGCATTCTTTAAGATTTCCAATAAGTATGATAACGTATGATAAGTGCGCATTTTAATTCAAGCAGTGATTTCTGCCGAAATAACAACCAATGCCCTGGAGGCCCTAGAGGCCCTAGAATGTGCAACAACGATGAGTTGGAAGTGATGCTTGCTAAGGAGTCGGCAAAATGCAGGAAGAGCTTACAAAATAGCTAGGAGTAACCGAGGTAATGGTTTTTAAACTTTTACACGAGATGGGAATGATCTAGAAAGAAAGGAAGTGGCTTCTGCATCAATTCACTGATATCAATAAAAATCAAAAAGTGGTATCTTCAAAATTCTTTCTTCTGGAGAATTGTTATGAATTATAAAAATTGGATACTCTAGAACAATGCAGGAAAACATTGGCGAATTATCACAATCGGCCGTAAAACTCAATCGCTTCGGAATGAAGGTTTTTCTTCGCATTTGGTAGGATATAATTATTAATTGTTGCAATGTGCATGTGTCGATAATAATAATAATAGGACAAGGTGAAGAAAATTTTTGTATGATAACGCTGGGACACACATTGCTTTCAATACAAAAAACATCAGAATGTGTCTTAGCTGGACATTTTACAGCACCCAACAGATTAACCAGACATTGATCCATCAAATTAGTGCTTATTTTAATACAACACACATTGTTTGATATGCATTTCCAATCAATGGATAAAATCTGAAAATGGCTTTATGAGTTTATCGTCTCCAAAGATTATTTTTACGAAATGAAATTCATCAGCTGCCTACAAGATGGTTATATAAAGCAATGGTGAATAATTTGATTGCACAATTTTATCAACTTTCTTTTAAAATAAAAATTGAATTTAACTAAAAAAATTGATTTTTCATTTGTACACCTAATATGAAAATTTTATAGAGGAATGACGATAGAGGGGAACCTTGTGGGTCACCTTTCTCTAGTATAAATATATGGGAGAAGGAATTACCTATCTATTATTTAAAGAAATAATGTAGTTTTATATAAAAATAAGATGCATTTAAAACATTTTCACTAGTTTTAATGTCACAACATGTATTATATTGTATAAAGGGGTTTCCCGTTTATAATAAATAAATAAAAAATAAAAATAAATAAAAAGGAAACCTTTTCATTTTTATTCATTGTACTTTAAAAATTTCAAAATACATATATAACAATAATTTCTTATAAAAAAATTTGATTGTACACGAAAAGGCTTGAGTTCATAAAAATATGATCTTTCACTTTTGCCTACTACTGATTCAATGAAACTGCTGACACATAAAGGATCTTTGTTGAAGAGTAGGTCACCCATTGCCTTGTTATGTTTGAATAACTGAATAGTCGAGGCTGTTAGTTGTTGAAAGTTCATATTCTAATCACTTTGTAAATGAAGTACAATAACACTTTCAAATTTTTTTTTTTTCGCCTGAAGATGACACAGTATGTCGAAACAATTGTTGCGAACAGCAAAATAAATATTTGAAAGTGTTATCGTATTTCATTTACGGAAATTTACAAAGTGATTGCTGTGTTTGGCTTATTTTCCTCTGAGGGGCGGATTTTAAGTCATATTTTTATGTCATATTTGACAGTTATAGAGAAAAGCTGTGGCAGTTTTGAAACTTTCATGGTTGAATGTTTGGCTGTTGTTATATTTCAAAGGTCCTTTTTGTATGAAAACGAACTTTTATGGAAGGATAGCTTAGAAAACGACATCTATAGTATCATTTTCCCCAACAATAGTAGCTTCTAGCTACTAACCTTAAAATGGTCGGAATTTTGTTTGATTATGCCTGTAATTATGCCCTCCTTCACAACTTGAAAATAATTTGATTTTTATGAAGAACATTTAGGACCAAAATTATATATTACATAGGCACGTTGCTTCAGAACCAGGTGCCGAATTTTTACCATTATGTAGGACGTTATAATACCCTTCTTCTCTTATGTCGTCGTTTGAGGTTGGGGTATGGTGGCATATTTTGAATTAGGTTTGACATAAATAAGGAAGATGTCACCGTTCATTTTGTTTATTTATCTACGATCGTACAGAAAGCAGACGCTTTTTGCATCATTTTTCATTGTAAAAGTGGCTTTTTAAAGCACTAGTGCTTTTTTACGTTTTTATTGCACGGTAATGTCAAACTGTTTTTATTGCACAGAATTGTCAAATTTGACAGATGAATATTTCGACGAAAAACTTATTTTTTTATTAATTAATACAAATAACTAATAAACTATAAATAAAATATATAATACAAACGAAATGGCAGATTTAAGAACTCTGAAGATTTCATTTAATGCAAGTCGAAGCGATTACAATGAAGCGAACATTTTTTCCATAAATAATAATGGCGGCCGACATTTGTGCAACTTGTTTACTGGTTGCTAAGTAACGCTTTCATTAGTGCACTGCGGGTAAAATATGTTTTCATTAATTGAATTATTGAAATGACATTAAAATATTACTCATAAGAATATATTCTTTGAAATCCTTTACGATCGAAGATAAAATTTTGTAAGGCCCACGTGTAAAAAGTTTCTTTATTGCACTCCTGGCTTTAAAAAAACTCGCTCGTTCCTTGCTCGTGTTTTTAAACGCCAGTTCGTGCAATAAAGCATCACTTTTTACACTTGTACCTTAAATAACTATTGTGGCCTGTAACTGTCGATTAATTAGCTATTACATTACCTTAATTAACTTTTTTTGTTCGTAGGTGGGTCTTAATATTTTTTTAAGATTTTTTAAGATAGACAGTAGAAAATTTTGTTTTTAAACAGGGAAAAGTAATTCTGCAATGTTGTTGGCATTTAATAACTTGACAATTACTACACCGTTGGTCCTGTTTGTATTCTTTCATCAGTTTATGGTTGTCTTTATTTATTTAATTAAATGTTTGTTTCATGTGGGTTTAGCCTATTATTTGTAAGTCTGTCTATAGTTGTCGTTTCTAGTTGATTAGTCAAAGGATAAACCTAGGGAGGTGAAATTAAAGATTTTATTTATATAGTTTTTTGTTCTGTACATCATTTGGAGTGCCATTTTTGCAATTGTGTAATTAGTATTTACAATGGTTAATGAGGGATTTCGAATTGTACTATTAAATATATGTCATCGGCAAAGAGGAGTGGATATATACTGGAATGGAGCTATGTAGGAATGTAGGAACAAAATTTAAGATACCATCGCAGTAAAAATAATAAAGTATGCGGGACCCTTGTGGAATACCCTGTTAGAGACGATACAGCGGAGGAAGAGATTGTTAAATTTTTACTTGTAAGGATCTAGAGGAAAATAATTTGTGAATTTAAATATATAATGGTTATTCTTTCTTAATTCTTAAATAACATAATATCAAAATTATCATTGTTTAATTGTCAAAATTTTAATAAATATTATATATCAATTGCCCATATATCGATAAAAAATTGTATGCAAATAAATGATCGTATTAAATAATAGTGCTTTGGTTGTTACTAAATTCAAAAGGTAAATTGCAAAAAAAAAGATATTCTTATTTGACATAATTTGATGAAATATTAAATATAACCATAGGAACAATTCTTTCCAAATAAAATAAAATTTACTTTTCACATAATTTAGTGAAATCAACCGAAAATAAGATCGAATATAACAGAATGGCATTTTTTGTGCGTGATATGAGCAAGAATTGTTAAAAACTTAATTCGTTGGTATAGGTCAAAAGTACGCTACTAAATTATATGGTTTCTTGTAAACGAAATGCTAAATTGTTTACTAATTATCATTTTAAGGAAGAGAAACAGAGATTACTAACCAGCAGGCAAAATAGATGCAGAGGAATGGGTTGAAAAAGCTAGCAGATCTGTCTCAGGATTCTATCACTAAGACTCTGTTGTAGTAAATGATATGGTCCCTAAAATTATTTTTTTCAGGTAGATTAAAGTCCTAGAAAGAATCAGTTGAAATTTTTAAAATAGACATTGCAGTATAACTCTTTATATTAGGATAGGGTTTAAAAGAAAACGGTATAACAAAATTAAACATCATTAAGGTGTTTTAAGAACACATTGTCAAGGAGGATTTTAAAGAACAATGGGCACGATAACCAATTAATTGATTTATTGCAGTGATACAAATCCAAACTACTAAAATAGGTATTCTAATGTAATAACGACCGAAACCTAGTTTTTTTCCGCTTGTTTTAAAACTTGTGAAATAAATTGAAACGTTCTAATTATCAATCTGTATGACTTAATTTTAAAACGTTTAATTATTAAATAATAATTTTTGAAGCTTTTTGTGATACTAGTGTTTTTATATTTCTTGCCAATAAACGGTTACCGTGATGAATGAAATGATGTGCTATATAATTAAAATCAATAATAACACATTTCAATTTAGTGTAAGTATGGTTCACACATAGTACCATTCTTTTAATTAGATCGAATACTGGATTCAGTTGTTATAAATAATATAAGTTTTTTTTTGTAATTTCGAAGATTACTTCCGGCTTAGACTTTTGAATATGAATAAGTTGTGTTAAATCAGTATTTTTTGATCCCAGGATCTATGGTTCAGCTACTTTCCCACATTAACAGGATTCGCTGTGTAGAAAGAGAAAATTTATATCGATGCAATAATAAACATCACTAACGCAAAAAAATATTTGCGGATTTAAAATAACAATGATACAGCAAGAAAAATATTCACATTTAATAAGCCTATATCCCCGCTGGGTAATCTCACAATTTACAATCGAACCTAATCGGATTTGATCCGGGCATTGAGGGCGCAATTTGCAAGTTTAGAATATCCGCCCATTAGAAATTTCAAGAAATGGGATTATGAATGGAAAGAATTAACTCGGGGCCCATTCAGTGTCGTATACTTTATGCGCAACTTCCTCCGTCGAGTTTCGAAAGAGGAAAAAATTTCACGGTATAAACCAACTGAATGGCTACAAAGAAAATGAAAGAAGTAGCGACAAATATTACCGATTGACAACGGAGGAAAAGTTCGTCTACCTGGTCTCTTTATCCGTGCTCCCCATCGCCGGTTTAGAAATTACAGTTCGACCACCGCTTGTTAAATATTTAAATTTATAAAATTACCTGAGATAAATATGTTAAGTATATTATATAATGAAGGTGAAATATTTGTACGATAGCTAATCAGATTAATATTGAGCACTGTTCGAAATATACATCTAGCGTATAAGAAAAATAAATTATGAAGTAGGTGAATTATAAACAATCTTCATTTAACTAAAATTATCTTCAAGTAACTCAATATGCAAAAATTTAAAGAAAAGAAAGGAGTTTTGTATGTCAGTTGTACATTTGTGTTTTTCATTGATTTGACCCTATAGATGGTTTTTAAATTATCCATTTCCAGTATATTTATATTTGGCGGTTCAATTTCCCGATATGAGTTCACAATATTTTACATTATCTCAGGATTATTGTTTGACTTTAAAAGTTTGTTGTTACTTGCGCTTTCACTTACTTTAATATTATAATTTCTATGTATAACATCGACCCTTCGCATTTTCTTCCCTTCGCTCTATTTTGTCGATAAATTTTATCCACAAGTTGAAGAGTATTCTATAATTTTCTTATAGTGATGTTACATCCTGCAGTAAACAGCGTTTTATTTTTATACTTTTTATATGAAAGTTTTAATTATAGCCACGTGCAAATTATCCATAAGGTAATTAAATTTGTCATCTGCAAAACCACTACCTATAACAAAACCATTCAGTATCGTGCAAGAAATGAAAAAAAGGAAAGATTCGCATTCTCCTACATTTCGCAAAATGTTATATTAATGTCTATAGAAATCATATTAATACTACATAGTCAGATAGACAAGTATATTACTGAAAATGTTATCTATTTATCATTCTTAGAGACCCATTGCAGGTTTTTGTTGTATTTTGGGTAATTTAAAAGTAACCATGAATCTTATGACTTATTATTAATGTACTTATTACATATTTTCTGTAAACTGTATTAAATATTGCATCAGAAATAAGAAACTTATTATTTGATATTATCATCAAAGAGCTTAAGTACTTATTTTTGCAGGAATTCATTTTTTAGATATGCTTTGCACCTAAAAATATTTTACATTCAATAAAAATATTTTTTTCTGTAACTACAGGTTGTTCTTTTTTATTGTAAGAGGGTCCCAATGTCATCACTTATTAAATACAATTTCTTATAAGTGGCGTATCATGCTACAAAGGTAATGTGATTTTATAACATCATATTAAATAGTAAATCTCCCTGACATTTAATCGGGTGTTGAGGAAATATTTCATACATATTTAATGTTGAGAAAATGAGATTCTAAAACATTTTATTAATGGTGATATTTATACAAAATTAAACAAAATATTAAATCATGATAATGGTTGCGACCGTTACTACGTAATAATTGGTAATATAGGCATTGAATAAAAATATTAAATCTGTAAAATAATAAAATCTTTTAGTTTGTTTTTAAATATCATCTTTAATTAAATCATGTTTGTTGTAATCAATGACTTCCTTGAATCCCACTAATATTAATTGACACCCAAATTATACAAAGAGTGGTTCCTTATTTGTATATAATGAATATGGCTTAGAAGTAATATATTTATTTATATATAGCTGGTAAATAATTATATAAAAGAGTCTGGAGTAAAGTAATATTTATTAATTGCTACTGAACTGCTTTTAATTTAATAATTTATTAAAATATGTGAATGCTAAGTGTTCTTATTCGATTAAATTTAAACAATGAAAATCCTTTGTTATTGAATTTTTGTATTTCAAAGTTGATTATTTTTTTCTTTAAAAAATTTTGTAGCAATAAAGAATTTAATGCAATTACAGATAACTTATCTACTGAGATATCGTGTGAGTTGTGTCTATTATATAATGATAATCTAAACACGTGTATAATTAATATATACAGGGTTATTCACGCTATACGGCACGGAGTATTGTGGCCAAAATACGTGACTTTTAAAAAGTTTCACTTTGGGGATATATGGGGGTCTATTAGGGCTACTTTTTAAAATTACTTTCATAATATACAGGGTGTCCCAAAAAACCCTAAAAGTATCAAAGTTGTGTTTTTAACGAAACACCCTGTATTTTATTGCATTTTTGGATCCTTCGATCAAAATAAGTGTGTGTTTTAATAAGGTTTTTATTACTTAAACCTTAAGGTTTTTGAAATAATTTGAATTTTGTAAAAATTTAACCTAATTTTCATGTTTACTGTACTTAAAAAGTAATTAAGTTATGCATACCAAATTTACACTGAAATGTAACAATAGATCATATTTTATTTTCCAAGTATAATAAATTTGACATCTTATACCGGGTGTAAAAAAATTGGAATTAAACAAATGAGAACTTTAAATGGCTATAACTTCATTTATTTAAATGGAACGCTATATTTATTCATTTATCAGCAAATGCACGTTTTAATTACCTATCGAATGGTATTTATATCTTAAATGTTAAGTCTTCTCGTTTTTACAGAAAACGCCAAAATATTGTACCGTTTTAGTACTTTTTAAGTAAAAATTTTAATGTATCTAGTTTTCCATCGTATTTAAAAACGTAAGATAATTAATTTAGTCTGTTACTTTAGTTTAAAAAGCCTGTCTTTTGTTATAGTTGTCTTATTTTGCGATTTTGTGTTAGATCGTTAGTAATCGTTATTGTTTGAACATCGTTGTTGTATTTAATAGTAAAAATTGAAAATTTACACAGATTTTCTTATACTGGGGTTTTTATAACTGACACTTCCAATTTCTTTAACTGGTTTAATAGTCTCTCAAAAATGGCTGGCTTAGGGTGATTTCTTTCAGGAAACCTTTAAATATAAACCCGACAAGCCAATAAACAATTTTCATGACATTCTCCAAGCATAAAGATAATGCCAAAACCCCCTTCTTTTGAGTAAATCTTCATTTTTTACCAAAAACTACAACAGCGATGTTCAAAGAATAACGATTACTAACGATCTAACACAAAAATGCAAAATAAGACAACTATAACAAAAGACAGGCTTTTTAAATTAAAGTGGCATACTAAATTAATTATCTCACGTTTTTAAATACCATAGAAAACTATATGCATTAAAATGTTTACTTAAAAAGTACTAAAACGGTGCAATAAACAATATTTTGGCGTTTTCTGTAAAAACGAGAAGGATTAACATTTAAGATATAAATACCATTCGATAGGTAATTAAAACGTGCATTTGCTGATAAATTAATAAATATAGCGTTCCATTTAAATAAATGAAGTTATAGTCATTTAAAGTTCTCATTTGTTTAATTCCAATTTTTTTACACCCGGTATAAGATGTCAAATTTATTATACTTGAAAAATAAAATATGATCTATTGTTACATTTCAGTGTAAATTTGGTATGCATAACTTAATTACTTTTTAAGTATTTGAAACATGAAAATTAGGTTAAATTTTTACAAAATTCAAATTATTTCAAAAACCTTAAGGTTTAAGTAATAAAAACCTTATTAAAACACACACTTATTTTGATCGAAGGATCCAAAAATGCAATAAAATACAGAGTGTTTCATTAAAAAAAACACAACTTTGATACTCTTAGGGTTTTTGGGACACCTTGTATATTATGAAAGTAATTTTAAAAAGTAGCCCTAATAGACCCCCATATATCCCCAAAGTGAAACTTTTTGAAAGTCACGTATTTTGGCCACAATATTCCGTGCCGTATAGCGTGAATAACCCTGTATATCGTCTGGTGACTTTAATATATTTTTAAATAATATAATGTCTTTGCTAGAATGATGTTTATAAAAATGTTTAGTAGATTGTCTAACCAAATATGGCCTTGCAAAATGCATTTATTTAAACACAAGAAAACAATACTGTTTAGATAATTTCAACCAATATTGATAGTGAATATTTTAATATAGAGACTTTAGTTAAGGCACTATCGGATCATTTAGGTGCCGTATTAAGTGTAAATTTACCACAAGTTATAAATCATCCCAACAAATGTATATTCAGACCGATTACTGGACTAAGTAAAATAACGTTTTATAATTTTATTTGCAATACATAATGGGATTTTATTTCTAGTGAATCAATACGTAATCAAGAAAAATGAGACATTTTACATCAAATTTTACGCAAATATGTTATTTATCATTTCCCATTAAAACAAAAGAAAAAAATTAGAAAACATGCCTATTGGTTCGAAAAGAACTTAATTGATATGCGGGAGAAAATTAGATTTATTGACGAATGCTACAGAAAACAATCTACGCCAAACAACAAAGCTTTAAGGGATGATTATTGCAAACAATATAGAGTTGCACTATCCTAAAATATTATTAATACAAATATAAAATTTATAAACAATTCAAGTAATAGAAATTGCGCGGCTTGGAAAATTTTAAATTTTAATAGATAACAATCTCAAATACAAAATAAATATAATATAACATGTGGTTAATTTAATGAGTTTTTTGTTAATATAACTGATGAAATATTGAAAAATTATAATGTACCTTTGCAAAATATTGTAAATGATGAAGCAATAAATAATTTTAAAAATTCTTGCAGTTCTCACATATATGGCATTACTGTTGAAATGATAAAAAGTGTAAAATATTTAATAGATTCACCCCTAACTAAGCTGTTTAATGATGTTGTAAAATCAGGAATATATCCGCATGCCTTACAACAGTCATTACTTTTTATAAAAAGGTGACATAAACAATAAAAAAAATTATAGACCAATACCACTGCTTCCAATACTATCAAAAATTATTGAAGCTCTATTAAAGAACCAAATTATCGAAAATTTACTATTAGCTTTTCCATACTAATTAATTTGGTTTTCGGTCGGGTATATCTACGACTGAAGCTTTGGTATCCATAACTGAAGCAATAACAAACAGTTTATCGACCTTTCCAAAGTTTTTGACTGTGTGTCATATGAAATATTAATTAATTACTAAATTAAAAACCTATGGTTTTGATGATCTCAGTCTAAATTTAATGCTATCTTTTAAAAGAAAGCTCAGTAAATCACAGCAAAAGAAAACAAATCTGGTGTACTTAATTTAAAGACAGATGTTCCTCAAGGCTCTGTGTTACGGCCAGTAATTTTTATTATTTACATCAATCACTACCAAAATATGTTCAGTCAACAATAACACTTCTCTTTGTTGACGATACCACCATTTTAAAGAGTGAAAATGTTTTAGATATCGCTGAAACCAAAAACACTGAATCTTTGAAGCACGCGTAATTATGGTGCAAGAAAAATAGACTAGTGCTTAATGAATCGAAGACAAGAAACATAGTTTTCACTAAGAGCTCATGAGGCAGAATGCAGTCCAAGAAAGTTTGCAGTATTTCTTGGAGTTCATCTTGATTGCAACTTAAAATGCGACAAACAAATACTTTAGCAAAACCCTTCTTAAAAAATATATTTTGTTTACGAGTAATGTTAAAAAGAGTGGGTCATATTCAATTAATAACTGCATACCATGCACTATATTAATCTAAAAAATGGTGATGTCGCCATCATAGTACTTTCCCTATATTTTTATTCTTGACAATTTATTTAGTTTTGAATTTACTACAATTATTTGTTATATATGTTTTATGTAAAAAAGTTATGAATTTTATGAAAAATATGTTTTAATAAAACTTATTCAGTTTCTTATTCCATTTAACTTTTGTTTGAAAAGTTTTGTAATATAATATTTTTTAAATTAAAAAATATTGGAAAAAAACAAAAAAAAACAATACTTTCCCGTAGCGAAAGTAATTAAGATACGGAGTAAGTGTATGGGAATATTCTTACTTTAGACACTGTATATTTAGTTTACAACGTCGAGCACTGAGAATTACTACAGGTTTGTCTTATACATGTGACTGCAAAGATGCTTTCAAGAAAGAAAATATTCTAATATTTCCTGCCGTATACATCTTTGAATGCTTAGTCTATGTATAAACTCATATTAATGACTATGTAACATGTGAACATAAGAACTATTCAAGAACAAAATGTGAACTTACGTATAGATGTCTAAGACTGGAAAAGTCGAAAAATGGTTCAAATTACTACTAAAGCAAAATTCTTCAATAAATTAACTGAAACCATACGAAATTTAGAAATTCATTTATTTCAAAAGAAAATTAAAGAATATCTAATAAAAAAGGTACCATATTTCATTAATGATTTGTTGCAATGCAGTGATTGACCTCTACACTCCCAATGATATCCCCCCAGTAATCACAATCTCCGGAATACGCCCTGGGTTCACTCATATTAATAACAATTCCTAATATTAATTTTATGTATACCAACATTCATTCCATAACTAATAAGTCCCATTTTCTTACTAACAATTCAATCCACACTAAATTACTAGTCGAAATCAAGTCCAACAAACCCTTTCCCTTAAAAAATTGGTCTTATATTTAAATCCCTGCAACGACTCCCATTCATAACATACGGGGTAGCTAAATGGAAATAACTCCTGGTAAAGCCAATCTACCGAGAATTAATCATTCTATGAATGCATGTCTATATTGCAACTTTGAGCTACCTTCATACACACTGCACATTTTCTTTATCTACATCCTTCACCCCTCTTCCATTGAAGACACTATTTTCACTAAAGCTGCCCTATATGACCATGCTATTATAATCGGAGACTTCAACTTAAATAAACAAAAAACGAAACATTTAACATGTATAATGCTTGAAGCCATCATTTTGTGATACATCTTGAATCAGAAACTTTAATTGAAAATACACTTCTTTGATATCACACGCACGATTTATTACGTGACTATAGTTTCAACCTTTAAAAGACCATTATCAAACGTACAGTACAGTACAGAAACTTTAAAATACACTTCGTTAATAAATCCTGTTTGTGATATCAACGAAGTGTATTTAAAGTTTCTGAAACAGTTAACCTCCTTTATTTCTAGTTCCAACTTCATGTGCATATCAATCAATTCCACATTTATCAGGTCTGATAAACAATCAACCACTCCCGTTATCCTTCTTTGTACCAAGAATATTAAACCGCTAATACATAACTTGGAACTTATCCTCGAGTTGGGCTCAGATCATCTATCAATTAAATTCTCATTATCCGTTTCCACCCCAACTCCCACTCCACCTAAAACCATATACCTATTCAAGGATAGCGACATCGACGGAATTACTAATGACTTGACAGATTTTATTGAATCCCATAAAATTATAAATCCTGATTCCATATCTCAAATTTTCCAATTCCATCTTAAATTATACGCCGAAATGCTCCATAAAAAACCCTACACATATCCACTGCTCCCTATATCCTCAAACTAATTAAATATAAGCAAAAACTATACAGATACTTTAGACAGACTGAAGGCGTTACATTAGAAGATACATTTAATAAATTGACAAAGATTTGTGGATTAAATCATGCAAAACCATTATTGAGTTTCACGTCAAAAAATACTTGCAAGAAATAAAAAAGCTCAGCAAATATCTCAAATATGATTTCTTCCAAAAAATCAAAGACCCAATGACAAATCAAACGACAACGGACGAATCAGAAATCACATAACTTTTTGCTAATCATTTTAAAAAATCTTATAAAATAACACAGAACGACAACTATGACCAAACATTTAAAGACCAAATTAACAAATAGTATAAACAATTTTTAAATTCTCAAATTCCACTCATCCCAAATGACGAAATAAGTGAGAACGAATATACACGAAATTTGAGACAGTGGCAAAAATATAGCTCCAGGTTATGATGAGATTCCCAGGCTCAACCTGAAATAATTCACCTTACACATCCATTCCTACATAATTAAAATGTTTAATCATATATATTATTCTCAAAAAATACCACCAGAATGGAAAAAACGAATAATTACCTGTACCCGTGAACCTAATACCGATCCTCTCTTTAATAGCAGTTACCGCCCAATAACCCTACTTTCTATTCTTGCTATATTTCTAGTTTTATCCCAGAATATCAGTTTGACTTCCTAGAACAGAAATACACAACCCTTCCACTAGATATTTTCTCTTCTAACTGCAAACAGCAAACAAGCTTTCGATTCCGTCTACTGTTTAAATGCAGTACCCTTCAACTCCCAACACATCTATTATATTTTCTAGACAGTTTCCTATACAACCGCTCCCTTCAGATTCCTTTCTAATTTTCACTAGAGCAAGTTCTACCTCAAGACTCTCCTCTATCTATCTATCTACCATCCCAGTCCAAATTATTTCAATAAATCCGCCTATCCACTCCTTTACGCCGACGATACCGCCCTAACTACCCACTCCCCCACTCTTCCAAACCCTCAGCATCCTACAGGGCATAATACACCGTATAGTATGGTTTGCAATTTCCATCAACTCTAACAAATCCCAACTCCTTCTTCCTTTTCACAGACTTACGGAACCGCTTCTCTCAATATTAATAAATGTTTTTTTTTATGTTTATGTTTATTTATACTTTAGTATTCTTTTATACATTATATTCCGAATTAAGTTAATTACAAAATTATAAAAGAAAGGACGTACAAATAATCGGAGAATCCTTTTCAAAGTGATTTTCCACTCAAATCTTGACTTTCTTCTAGTAATAGGATGCTCCATTACACTTTCTACGATGCTAGACGCTTTTTCTTATTTTATAAGTTTCATTTTAGAACCAATCATTCTCTATATTTTGTCAACATGACAACGGCCAAAATATGTACCCCTCCGTCACCTGCAAATAGCTAGGAATAATAGTCGATACTAAATTAATCTTCAAATACCACTAGTCTTCCCTTACAAAAAACAATGTATAAATATACAAACCAGCACTCACATCTATAAAATTATCTGCCGTTTGCTTGACTATTCAGCCATCCTCTTCTGTAACCCTCGCCCAGTTACATTACGTAACTTTCAAGTCGCAGAAATATCAGCCCTTAGGGTGCTAACCAAAATCCCACATCCCCAAAATCCTCTCCATAACTCATCAAATTCATTGCTGTTTGATTCGACAAAGGTAATTCCATCGCCAGAATGGTGATAACGCGCAATAATCGTCGATGGTGTTTCGACTTCATTGACGTCGATTAAATCAATCCGGCGAATCACTGAAAGATTCAGATGGCATTGTCGTCGAGGAAATCATCGTCGATATAACGCTGCAGCTCTTCGATAAGAACCCAGACATTCTCCTAAGACAAGTAGAATATCCACCTCTTCATTCGGTGAATAATCGGCCATTTCGGTTGATTGTCAGATAATGCAATTATCACGTCACGAGCTAAAACTAATTGCAACTAAACAAAATTCTTGGCAAATTGCTTGTTTTGATTTTCGTCAGACGGTTTGTTTTCATTCCCGCCACAATGTTTTGAACGTTTTGTTTTCGCGGTTTAGAATATTTTTGTCAACAATACTAGAATAACCAGCCATTCACTGGTGCATAAGATGACGCACTCCATTTCAATGGCGAACAATTAAAACTGACGATTTTATCGTCATTTTATCGTTTTTTTACTTGATTAATGTTATTTTTGCGATTGCAGCGCCATCTATCACGAATTCGAAAAAAAAGTTCAAATGAAATCTTCATATTTTTTTACGTAGAATCCGAACCTGCAATAAAAAATAAGGGTTCTCATTTAAGATATAAAAGTTGACCCTCTTTTTTCACCCCCACCCCCTGGGGGGTGAAAAAATTTGTATAGGATCAGATAGCCCTTTCGAAACCATCAAACTTTTATTTGGAACATTTTTTTGTAGGACGCATATGTGTCGAGATATTCCAGTGGATTTATTAAAATGGGTCACCCGGTATTTTTAAATGCTATGTATGTATATTAATTTTATTATATACTCTATGAATTTGTCAATAAAGATTTTTGTATATATATATATATATATATATATATATATATATATATTATTTATTTGTGATTGTATTATTTACAAATTTATTATCTATTATAAAAGTTTGCTATTTTAAATATAGTTTAATTTAAAACATGTCAATAATCCCATTCTCTAATTAGTTCGTTATTGAATGTATATATAAATCGTATCATTTAAAAAATTATTATTTGTAAGTAGTATAGTATGTGCCTCAATATTGTACCATAACACTACTTATAGTTTCCTTCGTTCATGTTTTTGACTTATATAAACATTTTGTTCGTGACATCAAATAAGCATTATTATTATTTTTAAAAATCTTATATTAGTAATGTACCCAAAAAAAAACTTGTTAACGTAATATATACATAATTCTCGAAATCCTTTTGGTAGAAGAATTATGTGCTTCGGATATTCTGTAACAAAATGGATTTGTAACTATTATCCAATAGAAAACAATTGGTTTAAAATACGAATTTTTGTTACCACTTTCGTTCCTTAAGGTTGTTTATCAATGACCTAAATTAATATGTTGACCATATATGATTAAAACTCATTCGTAAAAAGGATATTTCCTTAATAAAGTTATATTCAGACACCAATGCAGTCGGCGCTTTATAAATCTGTTAAGGCGGATCTTCTGCAGCGACTTTCCAATGGCGAATCGGATCTCATCATAAAGCATATCCGCGGCTTACCCACTATTATAAAGAAATCGTCGGAAAACTAATAGCGCCCGGAAGAAAGCAATCAGTACTGACAATCTACTATCAAAACGCTCGTGGATTACGAACTAAAACCCAAACCTTTTATATTAATTCCTGTTGTTACACTTATGATATTATATTCTTAAGCGAAACATGGCTCAATGATTCTTTTAAGAGTTATGAATTGTTTCATAATAGTTATCAGGTTGTTCGAAAGGACAGAAATTTTAGTGCGACGGGTCGTACCATTGGCGGTGGAGTTTTAGTAGCGTTTTCCGAAAGAATATCTTACAGTGTCGTAGATACAAGCCATATACAGTAACTTACTCCTCTTATAGACTTTATTCTATGTAAATGTAAATTCGACTCATTTGTATTTTATACCGCTATTGTCTACATACCTCCAGATGTGAACGGTGATACCCTTGATATATTTTTGGAAGCTGTGGAGGTGTTGCTCTTAGAAAAATCAGTTATTTTATTTGGTGATTTCAATATACCTGCATTTCTTGATGAACTAAACTGTCCTAAATCGCGTAAAGTTTTATCATTGTGCAGTTTTCTAAACATCCTGAAACTCAATCAGTTTAACAATATCAAAAATTGTAATAATAAACTGTTAGATTTAGTTTTTAGTAATTTTGATGGTTGCCTGGACATAAATCATTCTGTGCATCCTCTTGTGTCAGAAGATCTGTATCATCCAGCTCTAACCGGTACAGCTCAAATTTTGACTAAATGCAAGCAGACTGTTTTTCCTCATAATGTGTCCAATAAGCAATACAATTTTCGAAAGGCCAATTATCTCACTTTGTACAATGACTTATCTAATGTAGATTTATAAGATTCTGTATAACCTTTCTGATAGATCAGTACCCATTTATAATTTTAAACAAAAATCAAATAAATTCCCTACGTGGTTTTCAAATGACATTATCAAAAATATTAAATTAAAACACTACTACCATAAAAAGTGGAAATCTACTCAATCCTTATTTTACCGCGGTGAGTTCGAAAGACTTCGAATTGTGACCAAATCACAAATTAAGGTAGCATATAAATCTTACTTAAAAAATATTGAAGAAAATCTCATAACGCGACCGAAAGACCTGTGGAAATTTGTACACCAAAAAAATGGAACAACTAGAATACCAAGTGAATTAAAAAATGAGTGTAAAATCTTCGATACTCCCCAAAGTATCGTAAATGCTTTTGCTGATACGTTTTCCGAAGCTTTTCTCGACAATGATACTACAATAAGCAATTCTGTACATACTAATTGTGAAAATTTTTCTATTCCTGTTATAATTGAGAAACACATCATTCATAGTATAAACAAGCCGAAAACATCAGCCACTCGTGGTGATGATACTGTCCCTTGTTTTATCATCAAAGATTGCAAGCATATGTTTGTAAAGCCGTTAATAATAATTTTTAATGCATCAATTAAATCCGGATGTTTTCCTAATACTTGGAAGAGAGCTGTCATTACTCCTGTTTTTAAAAAATTATTTATTTTCTGTACAACCATGTAAAAAAATATATTTCACCACTTCAACATGGGTTTATGTCTGGAAGGTCGACCTTAACTAATCTGGCATCAATTACGCAATATCTAAGCCAAAGCCTTGATAATAGAGGTCAAACGGATGTTATCTATACAGATCTATCCCGTGCGTTTGATATGATTGATCATAACATTTTACTTAACAAACTCAGTCAATTTGGTCTTACAGAACACACCATTGCATTTTTGTCATCTTACCTAAAACAACGAATTAACTATGTATATTTTAACGGATTTAAGTCGTTTGAGTTCATTTCGACCTCAGGTGTTCCTCAAGGTTCCAACTTAGGCCCTCTACTTTTTATAGCATTTATTAATGATCTAATTGCATCTCTATCGTCCCCAGCACTTGCCTACGCTGATGATATTAAAATTTATGCCTCGATAAGGTCTTTCGAAGATTGTATGCTTTTACAGAATGATTTAAATACCATATCGCGCTGGTGTTGTACAAACAGACTTTGTCTTAATGTCAGTAAATGTAGTGTTGTCTCTTACACTCGCAAGGAACTAATTACGAATTTTAATTATAATATTAATGGCACTGCAATTCCAAGAAATTCAAGTATAAAGGATTTAGGTGTTACTTTTGATTGTCGATTAAATTTTACAGAACATATTGATAATATCACCCAATCCGCAATTAGAATGTTAGGTTTTTTAATGCGCACCTCTAACAGTTTTAGTAATACTTTGCTTTTCAAAACTTTGTACTTCTCCTTAGTGCGCAGCAAGCTAGAATATGGTTCGATTATTTGGTATCCATGTTATGTGAATAGTGATCTTAAAATTGAGCGTGTACAAAGACGTTTTTTAAAATACTTATCATACAAAGCGGATCACGTATACCCAGAAAGAGACACCGATTATCATCAATTGTTATTAAGGCATGATGTTTGCTCCTTGTCGGCTCGTCGCGAAGAATTTAGTGCCGAATTTTTGTTCAAATTAATTAATAATGTTATTGATTGCCCTTATATGCTAAGCAATGTGAATTTTTACGCTCCAACAGTAGTATTTAGAAATTTACCTACTTTTAAGTTACCATTTGCTAAAAGTAATGTCTTAGGTAAGTCGCCTATAAGTCACATGTGCCGCAATGCAAATAAGCACTTTCGTGACATATTTATTGGTGATCGTCATACCTAAAAGTTATAACGCTGATTTATGTTAATTATTTTGTTTGTAATTTAGTATTTATTTTTAGTTGTTTTTTTTTATATATTATTATTTATTGTTAAAATTTGATTATAGTTACTTGTTTAAATCTTTTCCCTGTATTGGTTCTTCCGTTGGGAAATAAAGAAACTATTATTATTATTATTATTATTATTATTATTATTATATTTATTATTATTCCACATTATATATTCTACTATTCTCGAGAAGTGCGACCGATTAATTATTCCATATTCGGTTTGTTTGTTAGTACTTAATGATAATCTGGGGATTTGCGAGATTCAGTTATTAAACGGCTTAATTAAGTTTATAGCTGGTATATTAAGTGTCGTAAGTGGGCGAAGAAATTTATAAACAACTCTCATACATTACAAATTAAATTAATTTGTGCGGAGTGTAACGAAAGCGTTAGGAAATTAAACAAAAGTAGAATACACCCTCTCTAGCGGCCAGATGTGTTGCTTTAAAGTTGTTAAATAAAGCCTGTCAAAAGTTTTGCCGTAATAGCGCCGGACACAGATTGGCATTGTTACGAGCGGAGAGCAAAGGTGGTCTCGCCTGATGACTCGAAAACCTGAGGAAGTACGGTCTAATAATCTCAGAGCATCTGCTCCGTCTTTTTCCATCTTGTATTCTGATACGGTCTGGACGTATACCCATGCACGTGCATATATATCAACTGGTCCTTCATCATGTTACCTCCTTAAATTCACACGAAATAACTCGCACCCAACTTTTAATATACTTTGCGACACCTGGATAAATCTCACCTGCTGAATTTAGAACATTCCCCCGCAGACACATGAAACAAATCCGCGGATTTATGAATTTATTATAAACTATATCTCTTGAAAAATTCCAATTATTAATGGTTATTTCCCCTCACCTGTCTATTCTCAAGTGTAAGGTATGGTGTGGATGAGCACACGATAATTCCAAATTTATTCTAAATTGCTCCATTATGAAATCCATTAGTGCGTGCGTAACGCGACTTTGCATTTCGTGGCTTTAGTTAATACCGAAACCTGCCTCCGGTTTTGAGAAATTACTTCGATTTAGTTTCAGACTCCGTCGCGTGTAAAGAGCAATCAAAATAAGGTACCTACTTTCATCGATATTATTTATAATTATCCCGCACTTTTAGCAAATTTGTTATGTCATGATTTTTACATTTTATAGAACACATTAAAAAACAAAGCATAAATTATACTTAAAATCTAAATTAAAAGCAAACAGACAATCAATAAAACTAACAACTTACATTAATTAATTGTTTAATTATAAAGGCGTTTTATGAATGAAACCAAGTAAAATATTTGATTTGGCTCCACATACGTATTTTGCATATATTTGATTAGAGATAATTGTTGTGCGCGTGTGGCGAACCCCAGATGTAACCGCTTTGTAAATACACCTCCCCTCCGGTGCCCTTCTGCCCTTACGCTTATGCTCAGCCGCTGTTAGCAAATTCATAAACATGGCCCGCATAAAGTTCAATTAAATTATAGTTTAGTGCCCATTCGTATGAAACGAAATTGTTGGCTTCGCCGGTCGAGAGGAGCGAGGGTGAAAGGGAGGTAAGTGTGGCCGGGCCGATCATCCGACCGCCCGGCCATCATAGCCTGCAAACATGTCATTACCGATGATATTCTTAGGAGAGACCAGCTGCTCAACTGTTAACCGAATATCCGGCCTTTTTCGTACCGCTCCTTCCATTTACAAATCATCCGCAATTTAGGTTTTAATAATGGCACGGGAGGAAGCCGCAAATTATCCCTCGAGCTGGTTCGAAATTAACGTTAAAGAGATTTTAACATCCTCCATCAGAAAATTGCTTAAGTATACATTAAGTGCGAAGGTGTTCTCCATTCGTAAAAGCGCTTTGATAATTATGATTTTTGATGACTTTCAAAATATTTATAATAAATAAATAAATATAAATTTGAAAATAATTATTTCATTAATCATTTCTAGATAATAATCAAATCACGAAAATACATAACTAGTTTATGCTTTGTTTAAATAATTAACCAATGCATTTTGGCAGTCCCATTCTGCTACTACAGGAACTGCTGAGGAGGCATTTAATGGCCCGCCAAATATGGAAAAGACATATTAAATAAATAAATTTGGACGATCAAAAAATCCACAATTAGAAAATTAATTGGCAACAGCATAACGCATAAGATTTTATTTTTTCAGTGGGTTTATATACTACATGAAGTTAATAAAAGACAGTTTAATTCGGCTAAATTTGAAATCTTTGGCATTGATTTCCAATATTTTATTGTAGAATTTATAACAATAGTATGTTAAATTCTTATGATAATTGAATATTAGAATTCTATATATGTTTTATATATATATTTAAAGTTTAAGAATTTAAGTACTCGATAAAATGGGTCTTATAGGATTTTAGCCTTTTTATTAAGCAAATTGTCTATCATCAATGAGCTCTTTATCTCTATTTAAATTAAAACACTTTTATCCATAAAATCTGTAATTGTAAACATACTACAATGCAGGATCTGATTGATAAAAGTGAAAAATATTTCGTAAAATAAATAACCACAACAAACAACCATTGTCCACAATAATTATTGGCGTAAGACAGGTCGCATGCTTCGAGACAACTCAAACAAATTATTATAAGTGAAAGGTCAAAACATGTACAACACAAAGCGATACGTTAATACGACCCTCTTGCAGGTAAGGGATAACTGTCAATTATGAACCTTTAAGTTGTATTGGTCCAAATGTATATTTGTCACAAAAATTGCAAAAAGGGCCGAATTATACAAGACCTGTCGGGAGATGAATACGGTCAAAGAATTGTGGGAGATTCTCGTTAAATAGCAAATTGTAACAAACTGCAAAGATTCCAGTTCTAAAATAACTGCTCCATGTAAATTCTTTAATAAAAAAAACTTATTTATTATTACGTTCACCCAATTACTGTTCCATTGAAATTACTATTGACAACCAAGATCTCTACGAAAATAAAAACAAAAACAATTGACAAAAATTGTTAAAAAATGGAAAAAATACAGAATTGTCAAAAAAACGTGGAAACATAAAAAATCGACACTTATCAAAAGCAATAGGAATTGAACATTTTTGGAAAAAACATATTTCATTTTGAAACTTTTTATAGATAGAGTTTTGATTAATAACATATAAAATGACAAAAAATATTAATATTAAGTAAGTAAGTAAATTTATTCTTGCTTATACCAGAGGTTTACAAACGTCAATACAAAAGATTAAAACTGTATAAATATATGTACATTGTCAATGTTCGGCTTTAATCTTCGAATTTGTTTTCGGAAAGTTAAATCTTGTTATTTTTATACGTTCAGGCCAGGTATCCGCTGACATTAATGAATCTAAATACTTGTAATCGGTTCCTAATTTAAATGATTGATTGTTTCCTTTACAACCATACTAATAGTCAGAGATTAATTCTCGGATTGTAGAATCCTAGATTCATTGTCAGATTTAGTAACTGTTTTAGTAACATGTGAATATCACTGGTTTTACGTTGGTATCACGGAACAGCTGACGTGATTGTCAGTAAAAGAATAACGTGAAATGTTTGTTTGTAAAGTTAGTTTGTGTGATAACGGACAAGGAATAAGCATTGTTTTTATTTAATCAAGATTAAAGTAAGTACAGTCAATAATTGCAGAATTATTTTCATTTAATGTTTTGCAAAGAAACTTTGCACATGCTCCTCAACTGACAATCACGGGTTATATTGACCATCAGCTGTTCCGTGATACCAACATAAAACCAGTGATATATAAATGTAACTAAAAAATACGACAATTAATCTAGGATTCTACAATCCGAGAATTAATCTCGGTCTGTTAGTACGGCTGTTAGTGTCCAATTCGCTTATTTCCTTGATATCAATAAGCGGGAATCTTCCTTTGAGATGAAACCCATGATAAAATGGGTTGCAGAAAAGATAGTCCAGACGAATACAAAACCTTAGCAAAGTTGGCATATGAAAGCTATATCAGAGCGAGGCCTGATGAATTACGACGTGTTAGTGTTAAACCAGAAAAATGGATTCTTCCGCAATTAGTCGAAAAGAATTACAGGAAAAAGATTCTACATTTATTACAAAAGTAGAAATTTTGCCACCTATAAAAGCGCCAGTTAGGAATTTTGGTTTAAGGCCACATAAATTTCAAGGAATTGGTAGAAGTCATTCCATAAAAGAAAAATTCGAAAACTTTAAAAGAATTGCAAAGATGAACTCGAGCATTTCAAAAGAAGTAATTCGGTTTCTCACACCAGCTCCAGATGTGTTTAAGATATTATAAGGTCGAATGTATTAAGGCCAGAGGATATAATTGGGCAAGCAAACCAAGGAATCGGTGTTGAAAACATTGTTTCTTCAAGTCGAGAGGGATTTCTAAAAATTATAACTAAAATCTCAAGAGTATTTCAAAAAATTGATGATAAGAAAAGTAATATATTTTTGGTAATATCACGGTTAATGATACCTAAAATGGAGCAAAATGGGTCCGAAACGACGATAAGCATGAATCATCTATAATTTGAACTTCAAAGAATAGCTAATATTAAAAATTCAAAAATACCAGATGACATTCACAAAATAGTATCAACTAATGATACACCAGTGGTAAATCAAGAAGAAACCAACGAAATGTTAGAAACTGTCACTCCTAACTAAAAAGATAAATTATTAGAAACAAATCCTAATAGTAATAAGAATGTAACAATATATAATTCCATATTAGAAAACAACAACAAATCAGTTAGAATAAATACACGGAAAACTATATCTGAAAATCAAAATATATATCTTCCTCTGAAAAATTATCAATCAACGATTATAATAAAACATCAGAAGGAAGCGCTGATACTCAAAATTCTGAAAGCTTAAGAAAAAATAATCAAAATATCAATACAGGTAACGTTATAGAAACCCAAAATTCGAAAAATAAAAATATTATAAAATCTACTTCTACAATACCCGAGAATAATGTGATTATTAGCTTAATTTATTTTGTACTATAAATTAAGCTAATAATCAGATTATTCTAGTGGAAAATACAAAAAGAAAAACTGGTGATGTGGCCATCATAGTACTTTCCCTATATTTTACTCAAAAACTATGAGGTTTACGCAAAACGGCGATTCTTAATGATTTGTTCACTTTTAAATTCTCTACAATGATTTGTAAAACAAGTTTCATGTAGCTCTAATAGTTTATTAGCAATTGGCAAAAAATGTTAAAATTTTCAATTTTTATTATTTTTCTCAAAAGTTAAAAATTTTATGAAAAATATGTTTTGATAAAACTTCTTCAATTTTTAATTCCCTTTAACTTTTTTTTGAATCATTTTTTAAAATTTCTCATATTTAGAAAAATATCACGAAAAAACAAAAAAACGCCTCGAGTAAACATCCACTTTCGGTCTATGAATGTTTACCAAAAGCTTTTCAGTTCCAGTTTTTAACGATAAAACCTTAAGTTTGAAGTTTCATCTCAAACCGATAATTCGTTTTTGAGATATGCGCCCACCGACAGACAGACACACAGACACAAAAAAAATCCAGAAATTAGTGTAATGGAATCAGGGGACCTCAAACGGATATTTCTGCAAAAAAATATTTTCAAAAAAAAAAACGATCACAATACTTCCCCTATATATACTTCGTATATAGGGAAAGTAAAAATAGCATTATTAAAAATCCAAAAGAAGAATCTAGTAGTTTAGAATATGAATATTCCAGTAGTGAATCATTGGAAGAAACTGATAGAAATATGAAACATAAGAAAGATAAGTTAAAAACGTTGAATATTAATATTAAATCTGAGGAAAGTCGTGAAAGTAGACAAAATACTACAACAGATAGAATAGATAAATGGAGAAATAGTAAATCTAAACATAATACAGAAAGAAATATGAAAACCTCTACTAACTTAGTCAGCACAGATACAGTAGAACTTATAAAAGTTAAAACTAAGTTGTAAATGATAAATGTCGTAATATATACAAATGAGTCTAATTGTAGTAAAATCTGGCGTTAATGATATTATTGTTACTAGCAATTTCTTGCTGATTATTAAGAAGGTAATCCCCCCTACTAATGGCCCACTTAATATCCATTCCCTCTAATAAGTTAAGCTTCCGACCTTTTCGGCAAAATGGATAGGTGTAATTTTGCCCATGTGGTGTCCTGTGGTTATGCAATGGTAGGCTAATCCAGTACTTGTCGATACATTATTATTTATTATGCACTATGTTCTTTCTTATTTGGTTATAGGCGTCCAACAAGATTTCTTCGTGAAGTTTTTCATGAAGATTTCTGAAAATAGTGATGACGGAGCTTGGCAATATGACACTACTGGTCGCATCGGTATGTCTTCCTTGTGGATTTTTGGCGTTCTATATAGGGTTGGTGCTTATGGGTTTGTAGGATTTGTGTTGCCTCTACAAACCTCTACTAATTTACCGATGCAGGTTTAATTATTAATTACTCAGGAAATAGAGATTATTTCTTTATTCTAATGTAAGGAAAATGTAAACTAACGTTTTACATCAAACCAAAAATCTCTATATATCTAAATTATTTATTTTTCGTTTCCGTGGTTTTTTCGTCCGCCTCCAGGTTAATTTCTTTAAGTTTGAATTTTTCTTGATCTGGAATACTTGAAGCTAGTTTTATGATGTCCGTAATGTGTTTTTGGAATTTTATCGTATGATCTTTTTTAATTTCTTGAAAATTGTTCACAGGTCACTTATCTGAAAATAAAGAAGTGGAACATAACAAGAATTTTACTTTTCCCAATTTTTCACTGGAGCTAAATTTCTTTCCAGCAAGCATTATACTGAGGTCTGTAGAGAGGAAATAGTCGCTGTGGATTTTAAGGTGGGTGGGAAAGCCATTTGTAGCCCAATTCATTGTGTTTGACCAAAGTTTTGATCGTCGACACAAATGGGGCCTTTTTAGCGATTTCATATTTTAAACGTTCCAGTAATGCTATATAATAGTCGCTGTTGTTTGTTTCTCTATTTTCAAGGTAATCGATGAACAATATAGCATGAGCATCCCAAAATACAGGCATCATAACCTTGCCTCGCTTTGAATTGTTTTCGTCGCGTACAGTCACTTAGCTGACTGCATATAGGACTCTGGTGTGTAGTGATACCGATGCAAAAACTCCAGTTTATTTCGCTTCAACGGATTCAAGCAGTGCTAATCAACACGTTGTTTTTTTTAATAGACTGTGAACATAAACTCACTTTGAACAGAGCCTTCGATGCCCATATATCATGCACAATATGTCCAACACGTTTCTTTGATATCTACAGGGGCTCAGCTATCTAGATCAACTTGCCTTCACGGTCATTTAAAATAATTGTTTTAATTTTTTTTAAATCTGTAACAGCTTCTTTCGGATTACTATTGCGCTCATCATCTTCGGTGCCCATATTGCCTGTACGGAATTTAGCAAACCACTTACTTCCGCTGGAGCTGAGTCCGAATAACACTTATGTTGACTTTATAAGTCAAGACAAGTTTTTGTTCCATTTAAAACAGTGTTTCATTAACATACGAAATTCCTTTTTATCCATTTTTCTTCCAATAACAAAAGTTGCTTTACTCAAAATGATATAACTAACGAACCAATTGTCCGATCGCTGCAAATTTAAAAAGTATCGTTTGAAGATGAGTTCAGACTGAAGAACGTATGGAAAACAATTTAGTGACGCCCTTTCTTAGAAACGATTCGAACCTTCCAGCCGAATTATTAGGTAGGCGAAAAATATTTGTGTAGCCAGAAGAGAGTTGGTGCAATTTTTACCTTGTTAGTTAGATGTAGAGTCAGCTATGTTGTGTAAAAAATAAAACATTATTTTATTGAAGTACTACTATAATTTTGACGATTCGAAGGTCCAATAAAAGTTTAGAATCTATACTTTTTTGTTCCATCAATTTTAAATGACTTATATTTCAAATTTGCTTAAGGGGAGGTTCTCATGCAAAATATTGAAAAAATCTTTTTTTTTCATTATTTGAAAGGTAAAAGTGTCTACTATATTGTGAGAAAATGATTTTTTGATCCGCGCTTAAGAAAAGTTTCGACGAGCCTAGCGACTAGCGACTAGCGATTCGAAGAAACCCCGACTCTGCAGCGAAGATGACGTATGCTGCCTGGGCTACATTCCGCCACAAGTGCTCCACCGATGAGATTCCGCAGCATGCAAAGTGTCCACAAGGTGTCAACAGCTGGAGCAAGTGGAGTGTGGCGGAGGCGAATGGCGAATTGGATTCATTCACGCATAACCATCCTCTTCAGAAGGCCGTTCAAGATGCCATAAAACCCGTCTAGGAGGCCCTTTCCGTTGATGATTTGCTCCGTCACTGCCTCGGAGGAAACACCCAGAACTGCAACAAATGTTTCAACGCCTGTGTTTGGAGAAATATTTACATTCGTCTAGTAAAACCATCAACAGTGTCACTGCTCTATCTGCAAATTTATTCAATGAAGTCACTTCATCTTTGTTGAAGACATTGAACGAAAGGTCAGCATGGACGCAAGGATGGCTCACCTGGAGAAAAAAATGGAGCAATCGCCCAGCAGGAGCAATTTGACTTGGAAGAGGGCATACTATACAGCCCTGGCATCGCCGACTAATTGTGAGTTATCAAAAATAGTAAAAAACAAAAAAAATCGGTTGATATGAGTGAAAGATACTTTTTTGGTCCGCCATATTGAATTAGCCATTTTTTTTATTTTATCACAAAGTACCATAAATCTTCAAATATCGCGAAACCCGGTATGTCCTAATTTTTCATGAAATTGAAAATGTTTTTTTTGGATCCGCCATATTGGATCAGCTATTTGGAATTTTGAAAAACTGACTTCAGATTCCTATTCAGCGGGGTCCAAATTTTATTATATCATGTCATTGTTAGAAAGAATTGACATTTTTGCACTAATATTCGATCGAAACTATTGCCAAAACTTTAAACGCGTTTTTCTCGAAACACGATTTTTCAAAACGGCGTGTACGCTAATTTGAGAACGGTCTAGTTTTTGCCAATAGATTAGAAACTTTTTTTTGGGATACTGAACCTATAAAATGTACAAATAGTCTTTAAAACTATTTTTTTTTGCGCCTCTAAAGTGGAAAAAATATGATGAAAAATCGACCTAAAAGTTTAAGATGGGGCCAAGTAGTCAAATTTTCAGTCATTTTCAAGTTTTGTAGGTTCAGTATTCCAATAATTTAGTTGACTTTATGACATCGCTCTCCTATTTTAGTTACAGATCGTTTCAGAGACGCAGTGATGCACACCATCTATCTATTTCGTGCTGACATTGTCCATTGTAAATATTCATCATGGCTGTTCAGAATAATGATAAATGTACTAGTATTCTGATGTCCCAACCCGGTTTTGTATATGTACTTTTACCAGCCCAGAAAATAATTCCAAACATTTTTTGGGCAGTTACATGAAAACCTCCCCTTAACTGATAATTATCTGCTAAATAAATACAATTGAGTTATGTGGCCAATAAATATAAGTTGACGTTCAAATTATAGCCCACGATCTCTCACCACACTAAGTCTTAATTATAAAACACCATTCACATTATAAGTAAAATTAATACGAATATTTACGTATGTAGAGCACTTCATAATATTTAATATTGACTTAAAGATTAAGAATTAGGTATAACATTATATATAATAGAAATCATAGAGGTCCCATGTGGAGTCCTGAGGAACCTGAAATGTAGAGCTAAATTCAAATGACTTGTAATCATTGTCTTGTATATAACTAAAAATGTTATGTTTCATTGTGGAGGCGTTTACTTTGTGGTACACCTTGAATATAATAAACTATAGTTACGTGTAATTTTAAATAAAGTGATAAAACAAAGTCATCGTGTCTCGTTCTTCAAAATGTTATGTTAGTAGGATGCAATTAATATGACAGTTAAGTTAGGCATAAAACTGCGCTACTGTTCAGAAATTATACTCTTAACATGACTTGCAATGAATGATATATTTAGTATTTATACACAGAGACAAATTAACAAATTTTGCCTAAAAAACTTTTCACTTACCATAGCTACCAGTATTGCTTAATTTGTTGCTACATGTCAGCATTATATGTACTGATGATAATAGTATTGAAAGGAACATGATTGACTGAAACTTTACTTCTATGTTTAGCAAGTGGTGTTTCAAATAAGTAAGTTTCTCTGGCGCACCCTGTATATTACTAGGCATGTAATTATGTAATTTTCTTTTGGATGTTTTCAACCAACATGGCAATTATTTGGTTAAATATCAAAATAATTTGTAAGCAAATTAAAAACTCTAGAAATTGTGTAATTTAAAATTTATGTCATTTGCACAACATTCATTGATATTTATCCATACAAAATTCTATCTATATATATATATATAATTTCTTTACAAAATTGAAATGATTTCATTGTGTTAATAGAATCTTTTATTTTTATGCCCATTGTAATTAGATTTACTTTACAATATTGAGAGGAAGTAGTAATATTAAAGAAATATTTTATATTTCTTCTGATTAAGCTAAAAACATAGTAATATAAATACTGGATTAATTATTAACAAAGTTCTATCAAACTCATAAAGTAGTCACCTTTCTGCAAGAAAATCGTTCTAGTAAATATGAGGAATTGCATTAGTGGAGTGTGAGCGTAATGCAGGTTGATATATCACGGAAATGCAGGCTAAAGTTGCCTCACTTTCAGTAACAATTTCTGCTTAGTACACGCAGTCAGTCGCAATTTAAAGAAAACTGTCTCTAACAAATAAAGATATAACAACGTTTTCCAGAACTAGTCGCACTCGCTTAACTTATAACGATGGAGTTATGCCACGCGTTCAATTCAATCCATAACGCAGGGCAGAGGGGGCGCATGGATGGATGGACGTAATTCGTTTGCGAATATGGCGTTTCGTGAATATGCGGTGGGTGGGCCAAATCGATAAATAAGAGTGGTAACACTGGTAACATATGAAGAGGAGCGAAAAAGAATTTCAGGTCGAGCGGTTCACAATGTTGAGAGTGTGCGGCGCGTGTTATTTAGCACTCTATAAAACACGTACCTACAGCTAGAGGGCCCATTCAGGGTGCCAACTTCAGAGTGAGCTGTCACATACATCGTGTTACCCCTTGGCGTAAGGGTAACAGACATGCGGACAACTTATTTTCACCTTGCACATCCACATGTTACTATTTTCACTTTAATAATATACATTATGTCATCACATGATTTACATATGTTTTATCATTTTATTTATTAACTAATGATATTTTTATATTTTAAAATCTAACTATTAAAAGTTACTATTTATGTTTCTAAATTAAATGTTTTAATTTTAGTACAATTTAAGATTACTTTAGAAAGTATAATTAAGTTAATAAATGGCTTACAATATATAAACATTAATAGAAATTAATATAAAATCAATAATATTCATATCTATTATTGTTTGTACGCCACATTAAAATGTAATCATGGCTGGCAAAATTTTCATTAATCTGTCACTTTATAGCAATTGTGTATGAATATTGTACAATTTAATATCCTGATGGGTTATATTATTTACTAGGAAATACCGATAAAAGTGAAATAATTGTTATATTCATTTCCACTGGGATTGGTTGTATTATTTTGTAATGCACTACCCTGCCAATGGGCTGCCTTTTAATATTAAACGTAATTACCATTTAAAAATTTTAAATGTAATTTTTGAAATGACATATTTAAATAATAAAAGGAATTAATTTATTTGTTCCTATTTTTTGTAAAACTAGTAACAATAGTTGGAGTTAATAGGTTGTTATTAATAAACTTTAAAGGTTTTAATTTGATACATTTTCATAATATATACTTGTAGGTGAATTTGTATTTTAATTTAATTACACTGGTTTTATATTGGTAAATTTTTTACTTGATTCTATATCAGTCGATGATAAACTAACATCAAGTAAATTCTTTAGATAATTTGTTACTTCCAACGGCCCACAGGAACCATACTATACGGGGTGTTCCTAAAATTTGTTTGCTCAGAACTTTTTTGTTTGCTCATAAATCTACATTAATTTTTCCACGTTTTAATAGAAAATGTATCTTAGAAACTTTTATTACTCTTTGAAAATTTTGATAACAGTAGCAGTTTTTGAGTTAAAAGCAAAAGTGTAAGTCTCTGATTTCAATCGTAACAAACAAAAATCCAAAAATCCTCGGAAAAGTTCGAGTCGGCGATGACAATTGATAAACGAATTGATCTGCCAACTTGCCTATGTCTTTTAAATACAAAGTTTAATTTTTACTTTAGTAAAAAAAATAATTTTAAAATAAAAATAAAATATTAATATTTAATATTTTGTTAACCAAAGAAAAAGTTAACTGCTCAATTCGATTTTCAATTGTCATCGCCGACTTAGAATTTTCCGAGGATTTTTGGCGGTTAATTTTATTCCCCGAGTCAAGTGTTTGTGTTGAATACTCGTAAAAACTCGAAACTAAAGCACTTACTATGTTTATACTACTAAACAGTTTTAGTTTAGTGTTTATATCCATCATTCTACTTGGTTTAATTTGACACACAATTACTAAACCAAAATCGTTAAATATATTTTACAAAGTGATGGATGAGCAAAGTTTTTAGTTTAGTACAATAAATGTATTAATATTATAATTCCAAAATATGATTATTAAAAAAACTCAAAATAAATTAAGAAAAAAAAATCCCTATATTTCACTTTTGTGTCAGTTGTCGTACATGCCTAAGTAAATTATTTGCATTTCATTATATTTATTTTAGTAAATGTTTCTTATTTGTATCTAAAATCAATTTTATAACAGCTTTATTATAAAATTGATTGAATTGACTGAAGAGATCGAGAGATCAAATCACGTGCCTACAGAAGGTTATAAATTTGAGTGTTAAATTATTTAATTACTTTTGCTATTTTACTTTTAATTATATCATTGTAAATTCATTTCTTGTTCTTAATTTGTCATACACATTTAACCAATTTTAGTTCATTTCATACGTTCAAACTAGTGTTGCTTTGATAGCTTTGCTAGTTGTAACACGCATCTTACTTTTGTATAATTCAATATCTGTCGAGGTATTAGCCAGAGAAGTAGTTGTTTCAATAAGTGGTTTTGTAGTCTTAGTAAGATTCGCTGTTGTAGATTTACGAAATGTTTTCGTGTTTTTCTAATTATTAGAAGAAGTATAGATGCTCTATGGGATTGACTATAACGGTTAACCATATTATACTTGAACGATACGGTGTTTGGGTGTGTGTCAGCAACTACTAAAATCATATCTTAGTTCTAGAATACAATCAGTACCACATGGCAACAAAATATCAACACCACTGCCGGTTGAAATGGGTGTTCCGCAGGGATCCATTTTAGGTCCAACATTATTTAATTTATTCATGACATGGTACACAGTAGACAAAATATGCAGTCAAATGATATTGTTGTGTAAGCTGATGATGACACCACGGCTATTATCAGTGGCCAACGAGTTGATCAAGTCATAGTTGATACATAAAACACTTACAACTTTCCTCTAACTAATTCTAAATTCTGATGC
Organism: Ontholestes murinus; assembly: GCA_963969525.1. NCBI lineage: Eukaryota > Metazoa > Arthropoda > Insecta > Coleoptera > Staphylinidae > Ontholestes > Ontholestes murinus. The sequence goes on from OZ018394.1 coordinate 37,876,473, forward strand.
TTTGTCTTATTCAGAAATATTAGATCAAATTTGGATGTAATTTTTAATATTTTATTGGATGGTTATAACATCAAAATATCAACAATTATGAAAATGTTAGGAATATCAATAGACTTTAAATTAAGCAGGGAATAACACATTGAAACTTTAGCACTGAATCTTTTTACTTAAATCTATAATCAAAGTGCTCTAAACACATAACATACACTTCGAACTATCCGTACTTTTAATTAAATATCCGTTACGACATCATAGATTACAGGCATTGTAAAAAAAGGCTTTCCAACGTCTATTTGTAATACAATAATGTGTTATTCGAGCTCTCATCTCCATAATTTCTAGGAAATCATGTCGTCAAGGTTTTAAAGATTCTAAAATTTTAAGATTAGCCTCCACCTATGTATATGAAGTAGCCATATTCATTCGTCAAAATGCACATATATTTTCATTACCCCTACACAATTATACTACTAGGAATCAAGATTAATAATTGTCTACCTTAAGGAATAAAAGACACTGCACTTTTAATAATTTTCAAACAAAACCTCAAACATTTTTTGATCGATAGATGTTTATATATAGGGTGCGGCAAAACAGACAGTGCAGTTTTAAAGGGCTATTAAAAAAAACGGCGCAATTTAAAAAAATGGGGTTTATTTTATCTTAATGGGTACATCATGCCGTTTTATGCATCAAGTCCTGAAGATGACATCAGAAAGATGATGACCCCCAGCAGCGATACATTGATGAAGGCGCTTTCTGAAAATTTCGGCCCCATTTTGGCACATCTAGATGGATGTAGCCGCGATTTCCTCCTGAATTCGATCCCTGAGTTCTTCCAAGGTGCGAGGTCGATGCCTAAAAACCTTTTCCTTCAGGTAGCCCCACAGGAAGAGGTCGCAAATGCTCAGTTCAGGTGAGCGTGCGGGCCACTCCACATCACCTCTCAGAGAAACAAGGCGCCCAAGGAAAACCTGTCGCAGTTTCGTCATTGAAACTCGAGCAGTATGGACCGTAGCCCCGTCCTGCTGAAACCAGATGTCTCCCAGATCTGCTTCCTCTATCAGTTCTTCCAAACGAGGTTGAAAAAAATTTTCCAACATCTCTTCAAAAAAATAAGGCCCAATCATCCCAAATTTGGAAATCGCACACCACGCGGTGACTTTTGGGGAGTAAAGTGGTCTCTCGTAAAGTTGCCTTGGGTTATTTACAGCCCAGTATCAAAAAATTGTTTTATTCACCCCTCCACAGAGATTTAAGTAGGCCTCGTCACTACTGAAAAAAGTTGACCTCGCATGGATCCGGTTCAACATTTCTTGGGAACGACTAAAAACGGCACCCCCAGCACACGGGATGTACTGAGCGTTCCAAACTGCACTGTCTGTTTTGCCGCACCCTGTACAATAAAATATTTTTTTATTTAATATATTGATTTATGTTCTTATCTGATTAATTAGTTATATGTTACATAATTCAGAAGAATACGACGTTTTTCATTTGAATTTTCATATTGTTAACCATACTATATGTATTTACAATTGAAAATAAATTGAATTTTTATTATTATTAATCGATTTCGATCAAGTACCTTTAAAAACCAACAAAACCAAAATCGTTAACACCGAAACTCAAAAAGTTATAGTATCATGTATACTATCCTCTACATTTCTTTAAATTTGTTTGGCTTCCCTAAAATACATAAACTAGACTGACAACTTCGACGCATCACCTCACTCACAAAAAAATGTGCTCAATTTTTAGTTAAAAAACTTTTGATTAGTGTCGAGTAAGCCAAATATTTTATCAAATTAAGTACCTAGTCCAACCAAAAACGATCGAATCTTGTCGGAGAATTATATAAAAATAGTGAAACAAAACCGACTGTTTAATTAACCTTCTAATTTACATAAAAATGTTTCATCACGGGTTAAGTCACAATTTAATTCATCATGTACCTAGAATATAATCAAAATGATAAAACTTTTAGCATAGACGTTCTAGTTAGTTCAAGATACTGTCAACATTACACTTTGAAATCTAAATGTTCAGCGTTTCATTAAATTATTAAACACTAACTAAGGAATTTTTATTTTGTGTACATCAGGGGGCAGCATAAACAAATTAAAACAGCACCAGTAATCACTAGTTTGTTTATTAGGGATTTTAAAAGCACTGCATTAGAATCTACTCGTGGGTAACCTTTAGTTATGTTGTGCTAATGACATCCCAGTAATTTGGTCCAAGAAGTTTAATATTATCATCGATTTCTTAAACAATTACCAATACTTGGTACTTTAATTTTTGATCTTTCAGACTGAACTGTCGACCATGACTCTATACACAAAACACTTATCTAAATGATCATTTTTTTAAGTTATTTTTTTTATACTTTCAATTTGTCTCCATAGTATATTTCTTGTGAATAAATTTATTGTTTCATTGTTAATTATATTCTTGCCATTCATCATGCATTAAACAATTGATACTATATTAAAATGTTAACTTTAAATTAATTTTATCATAAATGATACCTTCTCAACTCAAAATTGCGGGCATTAATGTTAGATCATTGCTTCCGAAAAATACTGAAGTTAAAGAACTTATTTTAACGCATAAAATTGATATCTTATCTTTATCTGAGACATGGCTAAATCCATCTGTTCCTAATAGTGCCTTAAATATTAGTAATTATGTACTTGTTAGGAATGACCGTTTGTCAAGAGAAGGTGGAGTTGCGATTTACATATCTGAATCACTGAACTACAGCCCGATTAACACAGTTACAGATATTGAGATACTTTGTAAATTAGTGAAAATGCAAACTTTTAATGTTGTTGTAGCCGCTCTCTATCGTTCACCGAATTTTCATCTCACTCAGTTCTTAAATGAGTTTGAAAATACTATTATAAACTGTTTCCCCTTATCAGAAAACATAATATGTTGTGGCGACCTAAATATAGATCTATTAAAATCTGATAATAACTCTTGCTCTCTATTATATGACGTACTTGATGGTCTTAATTTACAACAAATTATCAATGAACCAACACGGGTAACTAATACTACATCTTCACTCTTAGATATTATTTTTGTATCAAATCATATTGACATTGAAATGCATGGTATAATTGACTGTCCGTTTTCCGATCATGATGCAGTATATGGTACTTCTAAATATAACCATGTTGACCGAGCTGCAGAACTACATACGTTTCGTGACTACCAAAGTATAAATATGAATGAATTTGAAATTGACTTGAACAATAAGCCATTTCAAAATATACTTTTTACAAATGACACAAATGATAAATTATCCGTATTTAATACTTATATATTGGATATATTTAACAAGCATGCACCCTTAAAATCCAAAAAATTCTCCAAGAAAGCTAGTCCATGGTTAATCGACAATATAAAGCTCCTTATTCACCTACGCAATAAAGCTAAAGGCAGGTTCAGGAAATCCGGTAACTACTATAAATCGTTGCGTAACTATACGACCACTGCAATAAAAAATGAAAAGCGTGCATATTACTCACATATTTCTCGTAACAAAAGTAAAGAGATTATCTGGAAACATCTGGACTCTCTACGACTTAAAAAAGTGTCCACAAAAATACCAACGTCGTTACATAACGTTGATATGATTAATAATTATTTTCGAGATAGTAAGCCCGATCGAAGACTGAATATTTCTAATATTAATGAAATGTTTGCGAATAAACCCCACTCATTAGAAGACCGTTTTCATTTTAAATTAGTTGACGAATACACAATATTGAGATTTTTATTGGATATTAAATCATCCTCTACTGGGTATGATGAGATTAACATCAAAATGTTACTACTTTGCTGTCCTATTATTCTGCCATACATTACCCATATAATTAATACTTGTATATTAAATTCATCATTTCCAGACTGTTGGAAACATGCTATAATTATACCTATACCGAAAGTGAAAAATCCATCTGAACTTAAAGACTTAAGACCTATTAGCATTTTACCCACTTTATCAAAACTCTTTGAAAAAATTATCAAACAACAATTATTTGAATATGTAGAAACTAATTCTATTCTACCCCGTCTACAATCTGGGTTTCGGAGAGGTTATAGCTGCGAAACAGCTTTACTGAAAATCACGGACGATATATTATCTGCTACAGATAAAGATCTGTTAACTATATTAGTTCTCTTGGACTTCAGTAAAGCTTTTGATACAGTTAACCACGACACTCTAATTCAAATGTTAAAACATGTAGGTCTCGACAATTTTATAATCAAAGATCTAGCTTCCTAAGTATTAAGAAAGGTGTACCACAAGGATCTGTTCTTGGTCCCCTCCTATTCTCTATTTATACATCCAATATTCTTAATCAATTACATTTTTGCAAAGGTCATATGTACGCCGATGACAGTCAAATATACTTCTCATTTAAGCCTGAGTTCTTTCGTGATGCAGAAATATGTGTGATGACAGACTTGCAGAAATTATTTGAGCACTCAGTTATGCTAGATTTAACCTTAAACCCTGCTAAGTCTTCGTTTCTCCTTTTTGGTAAAACTCGGACATGTACAGAACTCTCCTCACAAATAAAAATTTCGATTCATGGTATAGAAATTCCATATGTCAAAGAAGCTAAAAACCTAGGGTGTGTGATTGATAACTCGTTCAGATACAAAAAACAAGTCAATAAATATATTTGCACCTCATATATGAATCTTAAGAAACTATATCCACATCGATCACATCTCGCAGTAGAAACGAAGATATTGCTATGTAAAGCATTTGTATTGTCACATTTTTCATGTTGTTGTACACTATATAATGGTGCTATTGACAGTATTACTTCTTCGCGAATACAAAAGGTCCAAAATTCATGCCATATATGTAGCATTAGAAAATTTGAAAGAATTTCATATAAGTTGAAGGAAGTGTGTTGGTTACGTATGTCTAAAAATAGAGAGAATCAATCTGCTTGTTTTTACCATAAATTAATTCTTAATAAATCACCACCTTATTTATATGAAAAAATAGTCTTTCGTGAAGATGTACATAATATAAATACGCGATTTAGAGGTCTTTTGACGCCACCGAAACACCGCACCTCACTTTACTAACGGTCATTTTCATACCAAGTTTGTAAAATATATATTGGTCTGCCTTATACGTTTAAACATCTTAGCTTAAATAGTTTTAGGAAAGAAATTAAATTGTATAAATTACATGAACAGAATGCGTGATGATTTCTTGAACAGTTGTATCAATATTTCTCTAATCTAATTAATATTTCACAGAATTAGTTTAATTTAAAATTCAATATTTCTCTTTGTTTTTTTTTCATTTTACTTACATTTGTTTTATGTTTTATAAATTAGAAGGGTTGGATGGCAGAGCAGTTTAGGGTTTTCCCTAAAACTGAATCCCACCTTAGGATTTGTTAATGATAATTAGAACTGAGTTTTCTGTGTTTTTTTTTTGTATGTATCTTTATTTAGAAATTAAATATTATTTGTATTATTATAATTATAGATATCATTATAAACAAATAAAGCAATTTATTATTATTATTATTATTATAACTGATGTCTCCTATCACCACCACCAACTTCGTCTAATGGCAAAAAACCTTTTAACTCGCTACTGACAAAACTAATCTGGCTAACGAACTAAGAGATACCTCCTATTAAAATGAGTTTTATTTTGCATAATAACAAACTAAATAAAAATCATATCCCTTGCCAATCATACCAGAAGAACTGGATATAACATAAATTCGATACAATGACTTTAATTGCAGTATTTGATTATTTAAAGAAAACGATTATCCTTGAGGGAGTCGAGAGAGAAAAACAAATTTTATCATTAAACGCTACGACGCTTATTTTCACTTTAAATTTTAATCCTTACAGATAACATCATCGAAACCTCTTTCAATTCCAACTGTTCACTTAGCTGCTAAGACTACTCAACATTATAGATAGCAAATGCCAACAAATCAGGTTTTCTAGCGATCGTTCCTAAAAGAAGAATGCAAATTTAGAATTTAATTCTAAAACTAAAATACCGCACATTTTGTAGTTACTTACGAAAATGGTATTGAAACCATTGGTCACCAAATAAATAAAATCTGTTATACAAAAAAAACTTGTTTAATTTGTAATAAAGAAATACTAGTTTAATTTCTCAAAAAATAACATTTTCTCATAAAAATAACATTTTCGTTGGTGATGATTCTTAGCTCCACATAAAAATTTATTAAAACTATTCTGGTACACAATTTATCGATAAAATCTATTGCTCTATTTTAATGTTTTATTGTTGTTATCCAAAATATTATTATAATTATGTTGTTAAGCACATGCTCAATGAAATCAATTGGCTTAAATCTCGGGGGAAATTGCCCAATTGATAAATCCGTAACGAACAGTCCATTTGGACTTTCTTTCATAATTTCTTACTAGGATTGTTGGTGAACAATGTTTATAGCTTTTGTTGAAATTTTAAACAACATTTTGGAGAATCTGATATTTTTTTTATATTAAACACAATCTTGCAGCCAGCCATTCTGTATTATTGAGCTTTTTCTACAATTTTGAAATTAAGAATTTTACTAGATCAAAGTCTGCAGCTCATTCGCGTTGAAATTCTTCGTTGGCAGTAAACGTTAAATCATTAAAAAAACATTTTTAATAGAAATACCTGAAACGCAGAGCAATATTATCAATTCCTAATTTATATAAACAATTTGTTTATGAGATTTAATTTTGTTTGATTATAAGTTTAAATGATAATAAGATTCATTAATTAACTGATTCACTTGTACATAACATTCATGTTGTTATAATTTTGGACATTATTCTACAAAATCTTAAACGAGTATTTTAACAGGATTTTATAAATCGTATGTATATTTTTTACTTTATGATAAATAACTTTATTTGAAAGTTATCAACTAAAATTTGTAGAGCGTAAAGGCAAATGTCAAAATTATAAATTTCTGTTAAATGTTTTGTATGTATAGCTGTGCTATTCGAAAATATTAAACGCCAGTTTAATTTCTACTATAGATTCTACGAGGCTAATACAAGAATTAAAAAGCAAATCGAGCTAAATTGGAAAGATGACAACGAGAATTAATATCATATAATTGAACATGAAGCAATAGAAGCAGAAGAAACTCTAAATAACGCAATGTCTTGGACAGAAAAAAAAATACTAGAACAGCAACTAAATTATATATATCGCAAAAACACAGATCTTCAGGACAAACTGATACAGTGTGAAACAAATAAATGCGACAGTAGAAATATAGAAAGAGATGTAACAATGACCAAATTATCAGAAAACTACCAAAATTGAGATCTCTGGGCAATTAATCTACAGATTATCGAATTACAAAGTAAGATCAACAGCTTAACTAATAATTTTCATAAAAGAGCTAATAAACTGAACGACAAATGAAACTTCGATAATACATATTTATTCAGCCGATTCAAAAGTTTTTTTTGGTAAGAGACAACTATGGCAATAATATGACGCAACTACTTACATCAGTATTCTCAAACCAAATGCCAAACGCTTTGACTTCATCGAAGATCTATCCAAGATTTTACTAAACGGGACCATGTTTCGTTCTTGCTGGCACTGTTGATGCAGTTAAAGGGTCGTCAATAGATGGTGAATGGTTTAAACAAGTATTGTTGTCAATTATTAAAAATTATTAAAAACCTGTTTTGGAGACGTATCTTAAATTAAACTATTAAAGACATTAATAACATCCTAGTAAAGTGTGCAAAAGAAATTCAATGTTACTTCATAGAGACTAACAGATAAAACAACGTGCCTACTCATAATTTTTATTAACAAAGCGACAGAAATATAATTATGTCTAATTAATTGTACTCGTGTATTATCACTAGAGAAAAATTGTCAATTAGAACATAATTCTTCGTTGCCAAAAAACGGTTCATCGCCGAAAACTTTCAACCATTATTATTGTAAATTGTTTGTATTTTAAAGCACAATCTATTAAATCAAAAGTAAATGAGCTTGAAGGAATACTATCTGACACTAATAATAATTTCTCACTATTATGTCTAAGTAAACATTTGCTCACAAGAAATGAACCTACGCGTTACACGTAGAAAATTTTCATATGGCCTGTCATTATTCTCGTGAAATATTCAAACTTGTTGGAATTATTATAATGATTTAAAATAATATCGACTATAAAACCCTCAATCTCGATTCATTTATGTATGAAAAAGTCTGTGAAATGGTATAATGTTGCATTATAAAATTATTATAGTGGTATATAGAGCACCCATATATACTTTTAGTAGCTTCCTTAAAATTTTATATTTATTATTGTATAGCATAAAAGGTATTAGAAAAATAATATATTTAGTTGTCGACTTAAACGTTAGATTTAATTCAAATGATCCAAATAAAATTGCATTGACTGATTTGCTTACAAGGTATAGATTTAAACTAATGGTTGAGTTCCTAATAAGACTAAATAACTAAATAGACAGTATATGTACAAATGGAATGTGCACAGTTAAATCATTTCATACAAGTATGTCAGACCACGTTGGAATTAAATTTACTTTCAACCAATGTAAAGATATAACGAAGAGTGATATCAAAAGATATATGTGTCAAGCAATGTCAAATACTGAAAAGCATTCACTATTTAATAGCTTATAGGCAACCTTACAATGATGCTAATTTTAATATTCAGTCATTCTTTCGATCATTTCCACATAAATTCAACGTATATATTATTTCCGAAAAAAGCTACTCTTTAACGCAAAATTAATGGACCACATATTCAATGGTTTAATAATGAATAATCTTAATGTAAGAAGCATGTATTTGTCTGAATTATCCGGAACTTCGAGAATGTAGGAATAATTACAAGAAAATATACAAAAGTGCATTAAAGTTGTGCGTATTAAATCAAATAGTGACTATATTTCTATGAAATAACGAAATGAAGGCAATATGGGATATTTTAGAGATTAGAACAAATAATAATCATAATCCAAATCTGCAGAAGACTAAAATTAGTGCCTAATGATTTAATCAGTACTTTGCTAATGTAATAAATGAAATTATAGATAATATGGGTGAATTTAAACTTTATCCCATAATTTTAAAGCAAACAAATACAAATTATTATTTTAAATTTTGTGTCAACTAGTGTTTTTAGCAGTACAATATAAGTATTAAATCCCAGAATAAGTAGACATATATATGGCTTGAGAGTAGATGTCGTTAAATCTGTAATGAAAGCAATCTTAATACCTTTGACAAAAAAATTAATATATGTATCAGATCAAATTGCTTCTACGATTCGTTAAAACCCGCCTTTGTAATCGTCATTCATAAAAAAAGTGACCTAATTAATCCATCAAATTATTGTCCTGTTTCTTTGCTACCAGTTTTTTCAAAAAATTTAGAAAAACATGTAACAAATGCAATTGATGGAATATATATTTGGAAAACCCTAATTTACTAAATAATAGCCAATATGGATATATAAAGTGAAAATCTACGACTGATGCCTTCTTAAGGTTTATCAACAATTGTTTTGAAAATGGTTTGAGGCATCAAAAACATTCCTAGATTTGTCAGAAACATTTGACTCATTCTATTCTTATGAGCATATTTTACTGGTATAATCTACATTCAGAAATCATTAAAATCCTATGTAGGAGGCCAAATCCAATGTGCAATGTTTAATTAGACAATATCATTTTCTGTTAAAATTACAACCGATGTCCTACAGGGCTCGATCCTTGGACCACTATTATTCTTGATATTTATCAATGACCCGGATTATACTCGTTTTATGGAAGTAAACCCTTTTGTGGATGATAGGATTATTACCAATGCTAAGCAAACATCAGTTGACGCTGCAGAAAAAACAACGAATGTATTTACATTAAAAGCTTCAAATGTTAAAAGTACTAAATTTCTTGACGTGCATTTGGCTATACACTTAAATTAGTCGTATTAAGGTGATTAGTTTGCTAGTAAACTAACAAAAACATATATGCATTGAGGAATATTGCAACTCAATGAAGCACTTTGTCAATACTATTTTTCCCATATCCAAAGCTACATACACTAAATTACGTACAAAAACACAAAGACAAATATCTAACTAATGCCAATTTTCACAGTTATACAACCAATAAACAAAAATAAGATTCAAAATATAAGTATAATAATGAATAATATAATGTATACTAAAAGATTCCCCTCTCTATAGCTCAAGATGTCAACTTCTTGGCCAAGATTGCATATATGTCACATTCAGAAGGCATAATATAAACTAGGATGATTACCTGCCATCAAGTCACCTAGATATTTAGTAATTTTTGTGTTTTACTGTGTAATATTTTATTGATATACTCTTATATTTTACATTTCTACATTTATTTTATTACTCGACTTAGATTTTAATTTTTAATGTAATTATATTTAATTAATTGCTCACTTAACCCGTGGTGAAACATTTTTGAAATTTCTTGATTAGAAATTAAAAACACTTAGTTTGTTTGTTGGTTTGTTTGTTTCTGTGAAACAAAGTAAGTGTTTTTAATTTCTAATCAAGATAGTTAATTTAATTAGATAATAAGCTCTTTATATTACATATTTAAATTGTATTTCTTAATTAGACATTTACCAATAAGCGCGACTTTATAAGGTAAAGATTGGAAATGTTTTCATTTTTTGTGATTGTTGATATTTGATGTATTTTAGCTGTATTTATATATTTTAATAATTTTAATGACACGTTGCTGAAGCAGCTAGCACAATTAATAAATATTATTATTATTATAAAATAACATTGCCAGCTTCACAAGGAGGCATACTCTGTACTATAATAGAATAACTATTAATATTAATTCTCAGTAAAGAATAGCAAACACATAATATTCATATAAATATATAAACATATATAATCAATAAAGATTTCCCTTTTTTTGAATAAATTTATTACTACGCCGCACTTATCTAATTTTCTTACGACCGAATAAATTTGGGTCTAATCAAGTTCTTTCAATATTTGACTTTCGTTAAAACTTTGCGCGAATTTACTCGCGAATGTTCTTTTAAATTTCTCCCTTTCGTTCCTCCTCAGAGCGAAAAGAAAAAAGGAAAATTCGCGTGTTATGATATATAATGTAGGAAATAAATAATAGGAAGTGATATACAATTACAATTGAATACATTATTACGAAAATATAAGTTGCAATATGCAATCACCTATCAACACTCATATCTTCTAAATTGTAAAAAACCACCAGTAATGACAAAATCGATATAAAAACAATAAAATGCATTCAAATATGTAACAGTTTTATAAATATATAAATACATATTTTTAAATAAAATTATATTATTTAGATATATTTTATGTTAACTATGGAATGTACAAAATTTATTGATCACTATTAAAATACATACAAAAATTACAGTAATATATTCAATTAATGATTAACTCAATAAATTAAACTATTATAAAATACTTCACAATACTTAGCCCAAAACATAATAAATTCTATTATAATTAATTTAGAGATAAATTTTGCTATAAACTTATCCTTTATGGATAATTTTTACTTACATGACATAAATATCTTTGGTTTTTCTAATGTTAAAAAGAAATTAATACTTGTAAATTAAACAAATATAAAAATTAGAGATAAAATCTAGATTATAAGTGACTTGGCCTATATTATATATATATAGTTTTAATTTTTTCAAATATTATCACTATAAACAAGTGTTTAAATGTTATAGAATGGATTTTAATAATTATTTACTTCAACATATTAAACGTTGGTGTAGATCATCAAAATCATCAAAAATAGTAATTAAAATGAATAAAATATCATCAACAATTCATTCTTCTTTGAAAGAAATATATTTCCTATCACGAAACCAATACTTCTATTATTGATGATATTTGAAGCTTCTACTTCTTTACACCTTTTGAAATATAAAATGAAACAGTTACAAACAAAGTAAAAAAGTATTGTATTTTGTAATACTTCTATGTTTGATAAGGGTAAAGTTACAGTTTATGAAAATGCAAAAAAAAATTAACAATAAGTTCATAAGTAGTTTTCTTAAGAATATAATACAGAGCGAGAAGTAATAATCGTTTGAAGGGCACTTGAGAAAAGTAAATATTTTTCAGTGTGTTGCGTTGAAGCACGCCCTAATGGATGCCTATTAACCGAATAATTGCCTTTATAAAGGGGCAGTTTGCCGAGTTAACGGTCCGTTGCAAAATTGAATTCATTATTAATTCACAATCGAAAGTTACAATTAAGAAGTCTTTACTTTACAACTCTTAAGTTGTGCGTAAGTTATCCATTAATAAATTATTATATTCTACGCCCGCAGGTTGAACTTTCTGAATGACGATTAATTAAGCATTCAACGTAAAACTTCTTTTAATTTCAAATAGACCAATTATACTGACACCATAACAGATCCTAATTTTATATAATTGACTAATTTCACATTAAACCCGTGATGAATTGTATACACTGATCTTAATTTTGCTACATGATTCGTAAGCGGTATCATCAAATATATTTATTCCTTGTCGGTAGACGTACGAACTATTAATGTTATGATAAATTTAACACTTGCAGCAAAAAATCAACTACGACTGATAATAAATGGAGCACAGTTTTATAAACTTTCACATTAGAGAAATAATTAACTCTTCTGACAATTTCAGGAACTTGTCCTGAAAAATTATGTATTTGCTTTAATTTTTTCCCATCAAAATCAAAATGAATAAAAATGAGTTCTCAAAACTAGAATATTCAATAACCTTACTTTCTGTACTAGATAAACAAGCTTAGAGCAAAAATCCTTTAAGTGCCTCACCTATTTAATTTCCTGCTAAAAAAATTAAGTAAAAGTTCATTATCCTCACAATTTCCCACCGACAACTTAAGATATTGAATCACTATTTCAACAAAATTTTGATGCACTTAAAAAGACTTATCAATCTCATTTTAACTCAATTAATACAAAGCTGGACATATCAAGGTTCAGCTCAACTAAAAAGCAGAATTAAAACGAAATTTAATACTGCACGTGCACAGCCTCCTCCTGATTCACTAATAGTGATTGAAATATAATCGAAGAAGAAGCGCATGAAAGAAATAAACGTGAAACAATGTTATATTTAATTAAATGGAAACTGCTAATCAAGCATAAGATTTAAACTTAATTGATTCAATCTTAAAATACGTTAATTGTAGCTATGCACCAAAAAAGTTTTTTTATTTAGTAAGTCGGTTGCAATAAAACCTAAGCCCATAAAAATTGTTCTCGGCAACAGTAATGACGCAAGAATGATTCTACGTAATTCCAGAAAACTGGCAAGTAATAATAAATTTGACAAGGTATTTATTAAAAGCGATCACACAGAGGCAATTAGAATACTAGCGGAACTTAGGCGAAGGAAATATGGTGGTGAAACAAATATTAGGGTTAAGTATAACAAAGGCATACCTACCATCATTTCGGAAAACTGATGAACCCCCAATGTAACTTAAATAAATTAGATATCGATGTTTAATATAAAAATGTGTGTGGATTATTAACAAAAACGAATGATTTTTATAACAGGTTGCAATTATTAACTTTGATGCACATATGTTGACTGAAACTTGGTTACGAGATGGCGTCTATAACACTGAATTATTCTTATTGCTGAACATGAATAGTATTTGTGTACTAGATATAACTTACTTTTTCAATTACATTTAGAAGTTGAAATTGTTTGTGTTAATATTACAATTAGAGGCAAAAATTGTATGTTTAATATGACTGGGACCGCATTACAAGCTATACAGATGTTAATTTAACATGCACTTTTAGATACACTTTATCGTGTTATTAATGACAATGTACCTTTTCGTCAAGTTAAAATTAGTTTCCTGTATGTGTTCGGTGTGTTGGGTGCTTATGCTCGCGATTTAATAAAATCAAAATACCACTACTGAAAACTACATTAGAACAAAGTTAAACTTTTACAACGCAACATTTCCTGATCTGTGGAAAGTGATTAGCATTACACCAGTTATAAAATCCGGCAACAAAAAATGATAAGAAAAATTATAGGCTTATATGTGTTAAATGCAATTTAGCAAAAATCATTGAATCCATATTATTTACCAATATATATGCACATGTCAAAATGCAATAACGTCTAGACAGCATGGATTCATGAAGAAACGTTACACTCTATCCAATCTTTTGAACTTCACTGAATATATATCAAGTGAGTTGGATAATAGAAAACAAGTGTATGTCATCTATACGGATTTCCAAATGGCACTCGATTCAATGGATCAACATTTATTATTACATAAGATATGATTAGTCCATCTAGAGTTCTGCCGCAATGTTCCCATCTAGGACCTCGTTTGTTCCTACTATTCAGTAATGACAGTTTAGACAATATAGAATCAAATATTCTCATTTATTCTGATATTGTTGAACTATTTAGGTCTACTCAAACAAAATACAAATGCATCACATTTGGCAGAATAATCATATTTTTCGCAAAGAATACCTCTGGAACGCTGTAAAGCAATTAATGATCTTAGGTATTATTTAACACCAAACTTACTTTTATTCCCCTCATCATACATATTTGCAATATAGGTCTCAAATTTCTGGGTTTTATTAAAAAAACTTGTCAGGCCTATAATAATATTTACTTGATCAAGCAACTATATTTTGCTGAATATGCTGCGGTGATTTGGTCTCCTGCATATGCTACACATGCTAAAAATATTGAGTAGGTGCAAAAGAGATTTGTTTTATATCTGTACTTCCAGAGTCTATATGGGCATCCGGATTACAAAATTATCTATCCCTGAACTTTAAATTGTTTTGTCCTAAACCTAAATTTATGTCATGTTACAATATTTTTTAATAGAGTGATCGCTTTAAAATTAAGTTTGTGTCCCCCATGATATTAATTGAAAATAATTACTCTGATTTTTGGTATCTTAGTAACTCTATTACTCTCCCTAGGGTATTATTTCCTACTACGCCCTGTGGTGCCTTCAACATTTTATAATATAATATTATATTCTATTTTAATAACAAAATCAATTTGGTCGTGCCTGTCATTGATTGGCATATTTCAATTTCAATTCGGAAATTTCAGTTTACGTTGAATTATAATGGCTGCTTTACCAGATGTAATAAAAATAAGAGCAGAAAAGGCAAGACAAGTGTTACTAACGAAGAAATCTTCACCAGTACATGAGAATTTCTTTCATAAATTAGAGAAAGATACACAAAATAGAAGTAAAAGAAGTTTGTGCAATGAAATTGTTGCTTTTGTGTATCTTCAAACAGTCTATTTAAAAAATTAAGTGATTGCCATGGGCTTCTATGCGCTCCGTCCGTTTTGGGTGCTACCAATTACTCCGCCACACAAAGCTCGTAACCTGGAATGGTATCAAGCCAGATTCAACTGAGATGTAGAGTGGAATTTTATTGATGAGTCCAGATGCTGCTTAGGGGCCCATGATGGACCTAGACGATTTCGCGGTTAAAGGCAAAATGTAGAGTTTGTCTTGGAAGTAGATCCTACTTATATGTTCATTAGGAGTAGTCTAACAGCCCGACGGCAAACCACTGGAGTTCTACAACATGTTACAGTCCCATACATTGAGACTATCCCAAATGTCATTTTTTAGCAAGACAAGGCCAGGCCGCATAAGTACCGTCAAACCATGGACTCTTTACAAATTTCTGGTGTACACCTTTTAGATTGGTCTGCAATCTTATTTAACGCCAATAGAACATGTATTGGATAGCATTGGAACAACACTTCAGCGATTGCCACAGCTATCAAGGACTAATTTCGCATCTGTGTTCAACAGGCCTGGGACCGCTTGCCACAAGAAGACATCGACCACTTGATTCGGTCTATGACTCACCGAGTTAAAGAGTTCGCCAAATTGTAATCGTTTGTTCTGGCACGAAAACTGAACATAAATTTAATAAAAAAACATTTAAAACATTTTTCTTTCTGGGTGTTGCATTACTTTTGAGCTTCAGTGTATAACAGCCATGAAATGCAAAAAAAACTTACTTCACGCCATACAAACGATTACACGTCATTCATTTGAAAAACTGCAAGATATTTAAGATGCAGCCGGGGTTTCAGTTAGGCGTTTTTTATTCAAGAAGCGCCTTGAATTATCAACGAACATTTCGGTGCAAAATAAGAAGTCAAAAACCATCACTATTGTATATTAATATTTAATGCTTATATACTATTGATAGGAATTTTAAGGTAATCGCGCTAACTACACACCGGCTTACATTTCATGAAGTGCTTATTCAATAAATAATTTTCATGTAGTGTCAAGTTCCAATAGGCAGTTGGCCAAATGCGGAGGATGTCTTATAATGATCTTCAATTGAGTCATTATATGTCTCTAATTTATGTGTGTAGTGATTTTAATGTATGCTTTAATAATGATGATGATAAAAACACTCTGACTTACTATCTAATCTTTTTGTCAGTTATGGTTTACATAGAGTTACAAACCAACCCACATGGCAAGGTAACTGCATTGAAAATTACTTCATAAATACCCGCAAAGAATCTAGTAGTAAAAACGTGCAGTTAGTTAAAATAGATGTGTGTGATCATCTGGGGATTTATATCGAAGTCGAACACACACATAAAATTAATCAAATTAATAAAATAATGCGACCCATAACACAAACTGGTAAAATTGTGTTTAACGGTGTTCTGGAAGGAATGTCTGACCACTAAATTCCTTCCAGAACACCGTTAAACACATTTTTACCAGCTTGTAATATGGGTCGTATTATTTGATTATTTTTTTAAATTTTATGTTGTGTTCAAATGTAATAAGTACATGCATTAATTTGAATTCAGCATGGGCTATGTTTATAAACAAAATTAAATTTGCTCTTAATATTGCGTTCCCAATCAAAATAAAAACTTACAACTCAAATAATCCTACTATTAATTGGTTAAGTAATGAACTTACGGAGTTACGAAATAAATTACACTGATAACATAAATATATCTGCAAGTGACTATAATATATTTTCAAACTTGGCAATTCAATTTCAATGTTGTTTGCGTAAGTGAGCATTGGCTTAAAAATTTTGAATGTGATGTTTATGCTATAAACGATTTATTAACAATTTCGCACTTTTCTAGAACAACTTATATTCGTGGTGGCGTTTTAATCTTACTAAAACGACAAATAAATTATATTAACTTGATTCAAATAAATCAATTATCAATCGAAAAGGAATGTGAAATAGCGGCAGTATCTCTAATTGATTTAAATATTATATATGTGGTAATGTATCGGTCTCCCTCTGGTGATTTTAATGTATTTCTTAAGGTGCTTGCCAATGTTTTAGATAGTTTAGGTGTTTTAAATTTCACGGTGGTAATAGGAGGTGATTTTAATGTACATTTTAATGGCAACAATAATTTTCAAGCAACGTGTGTTTGTGATTTGTTTGAAAGTTGTGGATTGCATTCAACTGTCTCATTTCCAACTAGAAAAGAAAATACACTCGATAATGTTTTTACTAATTTGTTTTAACTTGTATTAATACTACTCATTCTGATCATAGAGGTATATCTATTGAAAGTGCTGTATATGCAAACACTGCAGATGATTTTACGAAACTTGTAATAAGACCTATTACTGAAACAGGTAAATTCGCCTTTTATCAGTTTTTATCCGAAGTTAATTGGAAAGTAGTAAATAGTGAGGTAGACTGTAATAAGAAATATAACACATTTCATAACATTATTCTAGAAAATTATAATTTAGCATTTCCATTGAAGAATATTGTTAACAAGAAAGCGAACATCAAGAAATTACATTGGTTTACTATTGAGTTGCGTTACATGAGAGACACACTTGAACTAGTTGAAGAATTTTATAAATACAAAACGTCTTCAAATTTAGAATTACTTCGTTTGCATAAAAAAGCAATATTGGGCAGCAAAAACAACAAGCAAAAATTAATGCAAATTGCAGCTTTATAAATAATTCTAACAATAAAAATAAAGCTATGTGGCAAATCATTAATTCAAACAGTAACCAATCTGCACAAAACCAGGATAAATGTGGTATCTCACCTAACACTTTTAATGATTCTTTTATTAGATCGATATCCCATCTCGTTAATTTAGTTCCTCCGGCCTACAATCCTATACAATTAATGCAGACAAAACCTTTTTATATTTGCTTTTACGACAGTATCTTGCATTCAGGTAAGAGATGCAGTAAGTTCATTAAAAAGTAGTAGAAGTAAAGATTTTTATGGCTTAACAGTACACATAGTAAAGAGTTGTATTGATGTAATAATATTACCATTAACAAATATTATAAATTATTGTATTCAGACATCTACTTTTCCTGAACTTTTGAAAGTAGCTATGGTAATACCTTTATATAAAATGGGTGATATAAATGATCCAAAAATTACAGACCTATTTCATTGCTTCCAGTATTCTCGAAAGTCCTAGAAAAAATTATGTTTATACAAATTGATCAATATTTAGAAAACCAAAAAATTCTTTATGATAATCAGTTTGGTTTTAGAGCAGGAAAATCTACTGAAGATGCAGTATTACATTTGGTAGATAACATTTTAGAAGCCTTTGAAAATCGTGAGCATTGTTTAGCTAGCTTATTAGATCTCACGAAAGCTTTCGACTGTGTGAATCATGAGATACTACTTAACAAATTATTTCATTACGGTTTTGATGAACCGAGTAGGAAACTACTTAGCTCATATTTATCAAACAGAAATCAAGTGGTCAAAATAAAAAATGTACTTTCATCTTCACTTAAAATTAAGCATGGTGTTCCACAGGGTTCAATTATGGGCCCATTATTATTCTTGATATATATAAATGATTTCATAAGTTACCAGAATATCTGTAAAACAATTTTATATGCTGATGACACATTTTTACTAAATGCAGATGCTAATATAGAAGAGCTGTTTCATCAAAATCTTAATGCAAAACAAATTTCGTGCGATTGATTTAACAGTAACAAACTCATTTTAAATGAAAATAAAACTACTAATGCATTATTTGCATTAAGAACAACCGAACACAACTTTGATACTTCTGCTAAATTTTTAGGAATTAAATTAGACTCCACGTTAACTTGGAGTTTGCATGGTGATTTGCTAGCTAAAAACCTGTGTTCAAATATTTTTCTTCTATGGAATCTTTCTCGCTGTCTCCTACAGCTTTAAAAACAGCATACTTCGCTACATGCCATAGTTTGATGACGTACTGCATACTTGCCTGGGGTCACTCAGCTGTGAGACACAGAATTTTTTGGTTGCAGAGACGTGCAATTAGAATCATGGCCGGTTTACAATATCGGGAAGAATGTAGACCACACTTTCAAGTTTTGAAGATTATGACACTCCCTTGTCTTTACATATATAAATGCCTTCTTTACATCAAACATCATATCGATGATTACCTGTGTGCTGCTTCTGTACATACACATGATACCCGACAAAAGAATAATATCTATGTTCAGTATTCACGGTTGAGTAAATCACGTGATGGTCCTAGATACTGGGGCTTAAAATTTTATAATAAACTTCCAGTTGTTATTAGATGTTTACAATTCAAACAATTTAAAACATTAAAACATATTTGAAAGATTATTTGAGTAACACACCGCATTTTACATGGGAGGAATTTCTTCAAGCGTGATATTATTTGTGATATACTGTTAAACGTGATAGTCTAACCGGTTTTGTTTGTTTTTTGTTTTTTTTTTTTAAATATGTTTTATTCTATTTTACATATATATATATATATATATATATATATATATATATATATATATATTTACTAAACATATCCTACCTGCACATTTACTACGGTTTAACTAATGGCAAGAAGCATCTTATAATTTCCTTATTTGTCAATAACTCTAAGTAATTTTTATTTATACAAACAATTTTAATGTGTTTACGTAAAATGTTTTATATAATTAATTTTATTATATACGAATTTTAACATGTTTATATGTATGTCCATTTATTTTATACTTTAAATAATTGTTTATATTAATTGCTTCTACTTTATATTAATTGCTTTTGCGCTTATTTTTTGACTTGTGTAAAACTTTTTTGTAGTTTCTGACACCAATAAATTATTATTATTATTATTATATTATTATTATTGAAACTGTACCAGACTCAAGATCCTATAATAATATTAATGGAATCGCACAGTAAAAATAATGATAAATTCACATTTGAAGTATGGCTACGATATCAGAGGTACAGTGACTGGTTTAGGTCATACTTAAAAAAATAAGGCAAAGAGTTATAATATGTTTTAATCAACATAACTCATCACAATATGTTTAAACAATAAATATAGCGATTCCATAAGGATATATTTTGGGACCTATCCTAATTATTCTTTATATAAATGATCTCGCAATCTGCGTTCAAAGAAACCAATATTCATGTATGCTAATAATTCTACAGTCTTTTTCAGCAATAAAGTATATTCTGAATTATAAAACTCTTGTAATACTGCGTTAAATCAATTATCCTATTGGTTTTATGTCACAAACTTTCGATCAATTTTCCTAAAACAGTTTATATCAGATTTCATAACATGCATTTAAAAAAGAACATTCATTTAAATACATATCAAATATCATCTAAACAGAGCACAAGAATTTGAGGAGTACACCTTGACGCAAACTTGATTGGATAACACATTGTAGTCAGCTAACGTCAAGTTTATGTAAATATTGTAATAATATTCCTGTGACCAAGCAATACTTAACTCTAAACCAAATAAAATAGAATCAATACTGAGATATTGACTATGCTTTTGGGGTATGACAGGAATCTGTCTTCATAGCTTAGAAACGCATTATACGTTGCATGATGGGTATTAGTTGGAGAGATTATTGTAAACCATATTTTAAGTGGTTAGGCATACTAACGTTACCTTCCTTGATTATATATGAACTCTGTCACTATGGCTTTAAAAATTATTTATATATTGTCTTAACTGGACAAATTCATAATTACCACACGAGAAACAACAACAAGCTAAATACTACGAAAAAATCACCTAATATACTTGGAGCCCTACTATTTAACCATCTGCCAAACTATAACAAATCAGCTAATTCATTAAGAATATTTAGGAAAAAATTGCTTGACCTTATAATTAGAAAAAATGTTTACACGGTGAATTAACATTTTTCTTAATTTGTTGTAACTGTTTTTCATTTGACGTGTTCAATCTGTGTGGTTGTATACATTTTGTGGCAAATAAAGTTTATTATTATTATTAAGTATCACCCTACCTACAATATTATCCAAAATTATTGAGTATAAGTTGTCTGAACAAATCAATAAATATATATTTAGAATCAACCCATATTATTATCGATGCTCATTTTGGATTCCGATAGGGTAAATTCACAACAAGTGTAATGAATAAATTTGTAAACTACATCATTGATGCTTTTGAAAACCGTGATATTGTCAGCAATTTGCTTGATCTTAACAAAACCTTTGATTATGTTAATCATGCAATATTACTTAGTAAACTATATTTTTATAATTTTAGTCGTTCTAACTGCAGTTTGCTAATGTCATATCTAACCAACCGCAAACAAAAGGTCCTATTTAAGAAAGGATTTTTCACTAAGCAGGAAATCACTCGTGGCGTAATTTTTGGGACAATTCATGGTCCTTTAAAATTTTTATTATCTATAAATGATCTTCCAGGCCAATATAAAAACGCATTCATAGTGCTTTGTGCGAATGATACCATTGTATTAGTAAAAAACAACAACAGCTGTGTTAAAGAACAATTGGCATATAATGAATGCAGATTCCTGGTTTAGCATCAATAAATTAAAACTGAATAAAGAAAAAAGCAGTCAAACTAAAATTCTCTTTAAAATAGTACTCTATACGAGAAAAATCGTCCAAGAAATTTCTAGGACTTACTTGATTACCACAAACTTTATACATGGGCAAAAAATGATATAAGGCTGCAAAAATTCCGGTTGTTAAAAAGTACAGAGATGCTATGGCGTGAAATTCTTCAATACCTACTTAATATCCAAAATATGTTTTCATAATTCAGAAGATGGTGTAAAAATTACCTCACAACAGACGCCTTTTACACTTTTGCTGACTATAATAGTAGTTTCGGCTACTTTTCAACTAAGAGTTTTCCTCTAAGAACATAAAAATAAACAGAAATAAATTAGAAATGATGTTAATTTGTACAAATTGTAAGCTGGATTTAATCAATTTCTGCATACACAACCAGTGTAAGTTAAGTTTTTAAATGTGCAACAATAGTGATTTGTTTTGTTGTTTTAAATAATAATTTTATTATTGATTTTTCAATTCAATATAAGCATGAATTACCACGTAGTAACGGTCGCAACCATTCCCTTTATGATTGATTTTTTGTTATATTTGCGGTTTATATATATATATTTACCAATAAAATTGTAGTCAGATAAAAAAGTTAGATTGTAATTATATTCTTATTTACTATACAAAAATGTATAACCAAATAACAAAACCTCTAACATAATTATTTTCTCTATTTGTTAGTGTTTTTAAAATTTTTAGAAAATCATAAAATCTTAGTAATTTTATCGAGGGTTTTACATTTTTTAATAATTAAAATTATCACATCTGATTAAATTTTTAATACTTAGTAGAAGGCGTTTATATTTAATAATAAACCAGAAATTGTATATAGTAATTAACGTCAAAAGATCAATATCTAATAACAAACGAGGTTTGCGCCTCGACATGACGTGCCTTGGAACGTTTAGTATTGATTTTTTAAGGAAATCTCAAGATCCGCCAATTCATAACATATGTTATAAAAATTATTTAATTAACGTCAAGTTGGGATGATATGATTCATAAATTTACCGTCCGATGAGAAAATATCAGTCAACGAACGATAGGAAATATATATTGATTGAGCCAATGAATTTCGTATATAAGGGGTTAAATTTAAAACGAAGAAATATTATACAACTGCTAGGGATTGCAGCCATCGATAGTTCGGATGCAATAGTGCACAACAGTCAGTCCAGATCAGCAACTGGATGGGTGACCGCTACCCTTCGCTATTTGGGATATAATTAGTTGCGATTTAAATCCTTTAAAGAAACAACATAAACATAAATACACAAAAATACGGCCATTTGTTATAAAGCTAAACTTCACTACTAAAGTTTTTAAACAATTTTAGTGGCAATTACAAATCTTATATTTTATTAAAATAATATATACGAACTTATTAACTGTTAATTACGCCTCAGTGAACTTGTACGACTTGATTAGTTTCCAGCGTGCAACAAGTATATTTCAACGTGTAGGATGTTATAAGTTATAAGTAGTTTCTCTTAACGAAGCATCAGATAATTATGATTAAATCACGCATCCGGTATGTGCATTAAAACTAGTTTCTTTGCATGTTTATCACGAGGTAATGATTTCCGTCGAGGTATCCTGTAGAGGAAGGTACGATGGTAGGATGGTGTGACCTCTCTTTGTCAGTAAGTGGGCGCAGGCACAATGGGAGAGAACACACACACACACACACACATATACACATATTCAGCCGTACATAAAAGGATTGTTTCTTTGAGGCCATTGAATCAGAAATGTATATATGTATGTGTACATAAATCTCGTCGATTTGGACACATATATGGCGAATTCTCCAGTTGGATGGATCACTGTAAGTGATTAAGGAATTCAATGAGGACCGACGAACCGGCAAACTTGCTAATCGCCCTCCTTACTTTCCCGATTACCGTGATCCGCTTCGGTTCAGTAATCTATACAGATCTTAAACTATTTAACAAATAGCACTTTTAGTTCGCTACTTCGACAATAAATGAACGCACGCACATGTTAAATCCAATCCCTCTGTAAACTATTGCCAAATTTTACAATAAACTTGAGGATACTTCTTAAATCAAATTAACAACGGTTAATTAACTTTTTATACTAAACTTGTTATGCTAAAAAGCAATTCAATGAGAATGAGGTTTTATTTCTTTTGTTAAGTAGACTAATTATTATTCATTACATTTAAAATAGGAAATCACATTAATTTATTTATTGGGGCACATTTCCAATTCATTAAAATTCGGATCGCTGGCGTCACACCCAGCAATTATATATAAGAAAACGAGATAATGCCCGACAAGATAAAGAGAGTAGAGGAGAATGTAAAGAGCTACCTGGGCGAGAGGAGCGAGGAAACTTCATGATGAAATTTCGTCCGTATTTAAGGGGGCCCTTAAGAGTTATAATGGTTTCATTATTACCTGCTGGGCCGTCTACCCAGGAAGCCATAAATAAATCTACAAACTTAAATTAACGAAATCCGGCCTGTTGACACACGCAGCCATGTCCGTTTTTTTTTATCAAAACCAATTGACTTCATCTATATTAACTTCTTAATTAAACGTGTTGTCCGTCAAGGAAGCTGACTAGAGAATATAATGGATTTGCAGAAGCAACTTGATTGCGAGACAAATGGTATTGGAGATTTTTATCTTGTGATTTATATAAGACACGCTTTCGATAATTACTTGCAATAATTATTTCCCCCTGATAATGATAACTGGTCAGTAAATTGCTCACTTAATCTTGATATACAATCTAAATTATATTATATTATAATTAAGAAAATATTTTATTTTTTTATTTTGAGGCGATCTAATTCCTATATTCAATATTATTAGATAAAAATAGTCGCCGAAAGATCCGCACTCCGAACCCTTACCAAAATCAGACACCCAAATAATCCTCTTCATAACCCGTCCAATGACCTACTCTACGAATCCACCCAAATAATTCCTATTAACCAACGTACATTAGCCATTAGCACAAAATTTGCTACTAAACCTTCCAACCTAACCCTCCTTGACAAATATTGTATTCCCCGCAATCCCAATATCCCCACAAAATACAAACACCCCACAAACACTCTTTATCAATTCATTAGATCGCATCATCCGGACAGTTAAATTCAACTAGCTTTTTTTATATATATTTTTTTAATTTTTTTTTATGACAGGGCAGAAAGACCTACGGTCGATAGCCCAGACAGTGACAGACTAACACTAATCATACTGTATATATGTTATTTTTGTAAATATGTGTTACTGAAATAAAGATGTTGTATATATAGATAAAAATAAATTTAATTAGAAAATTATTTTAATGAATTATTAGATATTGTGATTATATTTTTAGAAAGGGATCCCCCATAATTCCTTTAATTAACACTAAATAATAGCTTTTTCAATATTTAGTGAATTGTGATGAATATTATCGAAAGAACTCTTAAACTATAATAACTACATGTAAAATTACAGAAGAGATTGTCAAATAGAATATTATTAATTAAAATTATGTAATATTTTGAATATATAAAATAATTCAATTATGCGTAATTCTCCCTTTATTTTTTCTCCATCTTTCGTAATTTGTACAGAAAAATCATTAGGTTTAGCAAGGTTTAAATTTTTTGTATGCTTATCTGTGTTGATCGGAGTATCAAAAAACTCTAAAGATTTGACCCAGCAATTTAAATAATGAACTAAAAAATTAAAGATCCTCTTCATCTTTTTCCGAAATAATTATGAAAATTATTTGAGAAATAATTGTAGAGAACGATAAAGTTAGTGATTTACAAACAATAGGTTAGATTTTCATGAAAATTGTTAGAAATCGACCTAATAGCAATTGTATTTTTAAATAAGCTGGCAACTAAATTGAAGAAGAAAAATAAATACTTCAACCTGATAGAAAATAATCCACTTTTCAAATATTTTTGGTTTAAATATAAGCAGTTGTTTTGTTTATCTATACCCTTGTTTTATGGTCAATATTTGTTTTAGAAATAAAGACCGCAACTGGAATTGTGTCATTTTGTCACTACTTAAAAAAATTATGGCAGAATTTCTCCAACAATGTTCTTGAAATTTATAGTCCTCTTAAGATATATTGAATGCATTTCCGTCTCATTAACAAACGTCATATCAAGCTTTTTCATCATAGTGCACAGTAAACCCTATTTCTTAAATATTCTTTCATTAAATATGTCATAAATTAAGTAAATGGGGAAATAATTTAAATTCTAGAAGAGATTTAATACCAGCATTATAGCTTAAATATTAGAGATTTGTTTTGTTAAAACCACTAAAATACATATTTATCTGGAAAATAACAGACATCATTACTGATCTAAAATTGCTGATTTTGTTGAAACTAAATTTTGGCTTTAAGGTATGGTTAATAAACTACACTTATTAATTAAGGTTTTTCTCTTTTTCTATATGAACAGTCTATAGTTATTTGCTTTAATTAGATCATTCAATTATTATATTTAAGATTTTTAAACAGTGTTTTCATTTAGTATAAAACCTATTGGGTCCTGATTGTATGGTTTCCTACAATGTATAATTTGATGTTATTCCGTTGATTTTAGTTGAATAAACAAATATTTAGCGCTGCTTTATTCCTCCTGATCAATTCAATCACTGTTTAGTTCATTCCCGCCCATTCCACGTGCTTCTTGGCTGAATAACTCAAGTATTCTTTACAATTAAACATAATGGGACAAAATAGAAAATTAAAGCATTTTCTAGAAGAATCCAGATGTTCAAGAGGATATTTGCTCCCTCAGCATCGTGGTCAAACAAGGGTTAGAGTGGAAGATCGTCGCTGCTGCACGAACTCCGCCCAGCTTCGTCCAGTCAAAATTTTTGTACGTTTCCTATAATTTTTGTGTAGATGTTGATATGTATTTTGTTAATTTTGGATTGTAAGCTAAAGAATAATAAACATAAACATAAACATAATGCCCATCTCTATAACTCCTTGCACTCTGTCCAAGCATATATCCACATCTCATTCTGTCTACTTAATTTAGTGCTATTTAGATAATCTAACAATCTCTCATGTACCTGCCACTTCTAAAACATATATCCATGTTTTTATTAAATTTACACTTCATTTTTGTCGGTTTTTCCAAAGCTACCTCATTTGCTTTATACTCTAACAATTCACTACATACTGTAAAAATCTAACTATTCCCCAAAAAAGTAAACTTTTCCAACGTCAGCATATGCCAGATATGTTCTGTTTATATATTCATGTAAAATGTCTACAACTGCGGCGCCTGAAAATAAGTATTTGAAGTGGATTTGTGATGAGTGCGTTGTAACATAAGCTGGATCCAAATCATGTAAGCGAAGATTCAACTACTATACTATCAACAGTTAAAGTCCAAAAAAAGGAATAATACGTCAGGCAACAAAGGATATCATGAAGAGAAACCTGTAAGCTATAGTTCTGTGCTTTGACGGAGTTTTGGCTTCTGAATATGACATCTGAATATGACTGTAATTTTTCGTGCTCTTGTTTTTAACTACTTTTCCATTTACTCTGCAAAAGGTTCTCTGAAAGCAAAGTCTCATGACAATATCCTCCAAACAAATACACTAGAATTTAATAATGAATATTCCAAGTATTTTCATCCCATAACAATAAGTGATGTAGAAGGTATTAAAAAAATATATTATAAAAAAATAAGAAAATATACTAAAAATTTTAACTGAAGGTAGGATACTTCTTTGAAGGCTCTTCCACTCTAACTCATAAATATAGATCATCTATGCTGTTTCTGAAATGCCGCTACTTACACATCTTAGTCTTTAAACACAATTTTTTTGTGATAAATGCTGTCACATATTTGATTATTATTTTTAAATTGTTCAAATCTTATCTATCCAATAAAACTCAAATTGTTGAAATAACTAAAAATAAAGAGAAGATATTATTATGAGTTTTCCAATGGGTAGTACACTCGGCCCATTTTTATTCATTTTTTTTATAATAATAATAATAATAATAATAATATTCATTTATTTACATTCGACAAATATACATGAATAAATTTGTACAATATAAAGCGTCAAAACAAAAACAAATGTAAATTTAATATAGAGAATATGAAAACTAAAATGTAATATATAATATAATACAAAACTAATAATTACATGTTAAAGTTAAATGAGAAATACTATATCATTAAGTAAGGTTCTAAAGTGCATAAGATATTATACATTTTAGATTTCATTTTAGTATAACTATCAATACTTTTTATTTCGGCTGGAAGGTGATTATACATTTTTAGGCACGAATACAAACAACCTTGTTGAGACTTATTAAGTTTATGTTTTGGTAAGTTATATATGAGACCATGTCTGCTTTCATATCGTGTGGAAAAATAAACATCACTAAATAAGTGCCTATATTTCCAAAAAAATTTGATACACTCATATATATACATTCCATAGAACGTCAGAATGTTTGCCTGTTTAAAAATGCCACGACAGCTTGCATTTATTTTTATCTTGTAAAGTAATCTTACTGCTTTTTTCTGCAAAATGAAAACCTTATTCGCATGTGTGCTACTTCCCCAGAACATCAGACCATACCTCAAGTGAGATGATATATTAGCAAAGTAAAATAATTTCCCTATTGCTATGTCTGTATTCTTCATAATTATCCTGAGCCCATAAAGTGCCCCACTGATTTTATTACAAATGTAATCAGCCTGCTGTTTAAATGATAAAGTATCATCCAACACTAAACCTAAACATTTCACTCTATCTACAAATTTATACGCGATCTTTATGACCATTCGTCATCAAATTTAAACATTGTAGGTTATGCAGGTGATTCAAATCTATGCATTATTGTGAACACATTCGTAGACGTATTAAATAAAGGCGAACTTACAATAGCTGAAACAAATCACTGATTTGCTAGCAACAAACTGATATTGAATCAAACTAAAACTAAACGCATATTATTTAGAAAGCGTAAAACCTCTTCACATACTGATATCCTCGAATTTGATACTATAGAACTTATTTGTCGCAATAGTCCAAGTTTTTGGTAATACATAGCGACGAAAAGTTAAATTGAAACTTCCACATGGAGTATTTCATGGTAGGCTGGGTAAGGCATGTTTTTGCTACGAACTCTGAAACAGCTGTTATCTTTAGAAACACTATAAATGTATTTTGTAAACTTCGAATCAATAGTAAGATTTAGAATCATTCGCTGGGATAGATCAACACGTATAGAGAATTTTTTTTAAGTACTAGTACAAAGGCAAGCACTTAGAACTATTTTGGGATTGAAACAATCAACATCCTGTAGGTCTTTATTTACTCTAAATAACCTATTAACCGTTACTGGTATTTTGATTTTAGAGTGTATAGCATTTCTGAGAATGGAGAATGATACTCCACGTGTACATTGCCTTATTTTTGATCTAAAGAGTTAATCGTATTTTCAAAATCAATTTTTTAATATCTAAATGCGTTAACTCACACGTCCATTCTAACTCTTTCAATTTTACTTCTCTATATTAAAATCTCATCCACTCTTAATGCTCAGGCCTCTTTGATCTATATACCTTTACATTCTCTCCTCTATCTTTATCTCTTCTTACTATCTCGTCAATAACAGCATAAAATCAGCACACGTCGACATTCAACTATATACACTTTCTGTATTGAGAAGGCTGCTAAGATACTTGGTGAACTTCAATAATAAATATAGTAAATCATACGCTCTGGTTGAGAATTTACACAGAATTTTAATATTGTAACACTGTACCAATTATTTCCTCTTCCTGACGCAACTATCTGTATAAATTCTCAAAAAAAGAATTTTATTTACTAGTTAACGATTGACCGCAGGTAACAATATATACACTTGCTTTAACCACTACATCATCCACATACTCTTTCCTTACTAGTTTTCTTATTTATTACTGAATAGATTAAATTGACTTTCTTTGATACATTATGCTTATCCGTTCTATAATACCACTTACTCTTTGTTATATAAAATTTTTCGAGCCTTGAGTAACAATATAGTATTCTTTACTTCTTTCTCTAAATGAATTTACACCGCAACCTAAGATGCAAGTTCATTTGATATACATTTTTCCTTCTCAACATTTGACGTGGTTGCTTCTGTTTTTTTTTTCTCCTTTTACATCTTAGCCTCCAGTCCGTCAATTCCTACTGCCTTATCTTATTTAACTTATCCTTAATTATTCATAAAATTATAAATTTCCTTCTCTTGTCCTGCATATTATGCCTACTGCTTTTATTACATTTTTGGCTGATTCTTGTAATGTTAGTTCTATTGGTCTGTTGATTTACCTTTAAATACATTTTACTATAATTGTACAATAAAGGATATACATAATTATATATATATATATATATATATATATATATATATATATATATATATATATATATATTAACATATGTGCCTACCGTAACTTTTGCTACTCTGTTAATGCAGATATAAACAAAACTAGATCGATTTTCAATTATTAGTTTGTTATATATTTTACCTTATTTCTCTCTTCAAATGTCGATGTTCTCTCTCCTTTATTTTTCTTCCGCATTTCAAAATAACATCCGACATCTACTTAATAGATTTAACTTCATAAACTCTTTCCTCATATATCTAATAACAGTATGCGTATTTTAGTTTCTCACATTTTTGTTCTCGATATACCTTTTAAACTTAGCTAACCGAATTCATACTTTTAATACTAAATATAGATTATTATCTGATATCTGTTTTGTCCTATAACTAATTAATAAAAACCCATGCGTTCAATTAACAAGTTTGCGCAAAATGTAAAATGCTAATAATACAGCAGAAATTTAGTCTGTTGAAGAAAGCAGTTATACTGAAAGCCTAATTCTGCCACATGTAAACTTGCTTTAAAATAACTTATTAACATCTTATTGAACCCTGTTCATCCTTTTCTTTATATATCTAATAGCATTTTCTCCAATTGAATTTCCCACCTCCTTTTTTTCTCAGTTTGCTTGTTTACCTTCGCTGACTGCATCTCTACCTTGAGAGATAAATGATCCGAAACCGTAACTCTTACCAAACTTATTTACATTATTTTAACCTGTGATGGCTACATAATTAATTAATGGAAATCCCCGCGAAGAAAAAAAAAGGTTTCGATTATACATCTATGCAAGACGATTTGCTAAACACTTCTCTTTTTAGATAAAATATAAAAAAATATATTTTTAATACATTATAAAGCTAATACATATTACTAAAAATATAATACGATATCAATTAACAAATGTACTTAGAAGTACGTAATCTGAGAATCCCTGAAGGGATAGAAGAGGATTTTGATTTTAAAGCTGTTCAAAAAAAATTACCAAAATCTTCTCAGACCAAGAACAAAAACCTTAAATTTAATGTTTAAAATCACGGACTCATTTGTAATCAATTGTAATGTGATACCTAGCTACATCGTATGCATCAATAAATTCTAATATTATAATAAAATATATAAAGTCATTTACGTCGTTAATAAAAATTTAAAAACACAAAAATATTTTGTAAATCTACAAACTGAATCTTGGCAATGCTACAAAACAAATCACTTATTGAAACAACTACTTCTCTGGCATACAAAGGTCATTTACGTTTTACAAATAGAACAGATATTAAACAACACTTTAAAAACATTTATATCTGTAAAGAAGCTAAAAAAATTCATTAAATATATGTAATTGGTTATCGATAGCTTCAATTATATTTTGAGTAACAACAGCTAAATTTGTAAAAATCGACCAGCCCGATAAATAAGACATGCTGAAATGGACAGGGATACTTTTGAATATGATTATAAATAGAGTTATAAATTATATACTCAAACACTTTAGCAAAGTTTGATAAAAGTCTAATCGGCCTACAATTAGAAATGTGAAATGAAATTAGGAAATGAGAGGGTTTGCATGCCCTTGGGAATATTTTAAACTTATACTATTTATAATATCACAATAGACAGAAGAGATAAAATTTTGAAAATATTTGTATTTGTATTTGATGCTTTGTTTCTCTTATTACAAATGGATAGATAAAAATATTTACTTAATAATTTTGACGTAAGAGATCCTGGGGGGAGTTCACTCGGCAGAATGTTAATCCACTCCAGCCCAATGCTGCATTTGAAGTTCTTCAGTTGGTCCTTCTTGCAGACTAATAATTGCCGTTTTGGCTTTATATTGCTTTAAAAGCATTATTTTGCGTCATGAATTTGACTGTGAGCTAGTATGGTATAGTTTATTTATTCCAATATGCTTACAGAATATTCCAAAAGTAGACATAAAATCTAGATATTCCCTTTTTTACCTAACAAATTTTCATATGTCTTTATTTGATTATCATTTGTCAGCTCATTTTGTATCTCGAAGTCATGCCAAAGTTATTTGAAGGTTATTGTGTCTTGTTTACTTATAAGTAGTTCAATATTATTTTTTTTGTAATTTGGGGTGAAATGGCCAGTCAAATAACAGAAGAAGATTGTATGCTTTTTGAGTTTCACAAGGGTTGTGATGCAACAGACGACCAAAAACATTTTCGATATCTATCCACGTGCATTAGAGGTTTGTAAATGCCAGAGATGGTTTTACAAGTTCAAATTCATTAAGTTTGATCTCTACATTAGACACTGACATGCTAAGGGCAGAAGTGGAAGCAAATCCATGTCAAACACTTAAGGAACTGTCAAAGACCTTTAACCAACCGTGGTCGACCATTCAAGAACATTTAAAGCAGAGCAGGTGTTTGCGTCCGCCATAATCTGTCCGAAGAGAACAAAACCAACCGATCTAACACATGCAACGTATCGCTTCAACGACAACATACAAAACCGTTTTTTGATCGTTTGACTACTGGAAACGCAACAAATGAATCACCACGATGTACTGCGAAGTCGGGCTTATATCCCAAAAAGGTGCTTCTGTGTGTTAGGTGGAGTATTCGCGGAATTCTTGATTTTAAATTGCTGAAACTTGGGCAAACTGTTAATGCAGACTTTTATTGTGAACAATTGGATCGAGTGATCGAAAAATATCTGGCGATTGTCAACAGAAAAGGCGTCATTCTGCAACACGACAATGCACGACCGGATTCAGATGATGCCAAAAATGCAATCTCAAGATTTTTTTACACAAAAAACAATTGATTTCTGTTCCTGTATTAAAAACACTAGATGTAAAAAGGTAGTGTGATTGATGAATGAAAAAATTGTTCAAAATTTATTCGATTGAATTTAATGTAAAAACGCGACATTACTTTCCGGTCTCCCTAATATATTATAAAATTGCCCGGTTGCTTTATGGGATATTTATTAACACATATTTTAAGTTCAATATTCAAAGAAAATGCGGGATGAGTCTTAATAACAAAACGGAGGCTATCATGTTCCTCGCATATTTTACAATCCAAGTTACTTCATATTAAGTGACTAAGTAGTCTATTGTTATTTCTAATATTATTAAATTGGTACAATTGTAAAGTAATCATCAAGTTAATAAGATGTTAAGTTCTGAATCATAAACTGAGTCATTTAATCAAGTTTCGCTTAAATATATAATATCCTATTCTTTGTTATCCGCTTACAATTATTTTCAACTTATCTATTCAAACTTCTACCTTTCCTAATAAATTGAAAATAACATCAGTCTGTCCAATACCTAAATCAAGTGCCAATATTCTCAAAATTAATAACTATCGACCTATAGCAATTTTATCACATATTGCTAAAGTTTTTGAACGTGTGCTATATGACCAGATTTACATTCATATTAAACCTTTCCTCTCTGATAATCAGCATTGATTCATTCCTAATCGCTCGACAGTAACTAATCTATTTGCTCTTACTCATAACATTGCTGAAGTTCTTGACTCCTCGAGTCAAATTGATGTCATATACACGGATATGTCGAAAGCCTTCGACAAAGTTAACCATAATCTTTTAATTTCTAAGTTGGATAACTTTGGCTTTTGCAATTCATCTAACTCTCTAATGTCGTCTTACTTAAGTAAACGTGAATCGTATGTCACTTTCAATAATTTTAAATCTAGTTCTTATTTCCCTACGTCTGGTGTCCCTCAAAGATCAATTTTAGGCCCCTTGCTTTTTAACATATTTATTAATGACCTTTCCACAACATTGACCTGTCAACATCTTTTATATGCGGATGATCTCAAAATATATGCGACAATCAACAATCATAATGATTGCTTGTATTTGCAGGACGAGCTTGGTAAGGTCGTTACATGGTGTGAAGTAAATGGACTGGAATTAAATATTAATAAGTGCAAGTTCATGTCATTTACTAGAAAAACTAATCCTGTGAGGTTCACTTATTCAATCAATGCCACTTTAATTGAAAATGTTGAAACATTTAAAGATTTAGGTGTACATTTTGACACAAAATTAAGTTTTAACTGTCACACTGGTGAAGTAATTAAGGGTTCATTAAGAGCTCTAGGTTTCATATATCGCAATACTAAAAGTTTTAAAAATATAAATACCTTAATTACTTTATATAATGCTTATGTGAGGTCTAAGTTAGAATATGCTTCCTTAATTTGGTTTCCCCAAACCCAACAGCAGAAATACATGGTTGAGGGCATTCAATTTTTAAAATATTTATATTTTAAGTAGGAAGGTTATTATCCTAATAGAGTGTTCGATCATGCAACGTTACTTAAAAAGTTTAACTTTCAATCTCTTGAATCCCGACGATATATATCGAGCATTGTCTTTGGATACAAAATACTTCACGGTTCTATTGATTCAGCTGAGATTTTACATAATATTAGATTGCATGTTCCACCCTTTAGTAGTAGACAAAAGCCAACTTTTAAGATTTTACCTCATAAAACCAATTATCGACTGAAGTCTCCGATAAACATCGTTTGCGCTAATTGTAATCAGGTATCATCTTATTGTGATATATTTAATGACTCTCTCAATTATGTCATTGCTCAATGTAATCATTCACTTTTAGTTAGTGTGTAACCATTTATTATTTTGAGTTTAAGTTATGCTAGTATGTAAATTTACTTTTTCTTTATATATGTTGCCATGTAATTGGGATTTTTTCCTGTAGGGTAATAAATATATATTTATTTATTTATTTATTTATTTATTTATATCAAAACAAGAGCTTACATAAATTAGGTGATTTTAGACCCATATATTCTGGTAATATAAGCTCAGACCTTGACTTCCGGGTAAATTTTGTTTTCCGAATCTTTGATAATAGTTGGAATACTTCGCATATATACTGGCCGCCATAAAAAAATTCAGATAATACGTAAATAATCCACACTAAGAAATACAGCTAGGGTTATTATGGAATTCCTGGAACTAGTTAACGCTGATTTACTTCCATAGTCTTCTCGTTCTCCAGACCAATCACCTATTGAACACGTGTGCGATACAATTGGCAGAAGACTGGGCCATCATCAACCACCCTCGCTCACTTTATCTGATATTAGGATGCGAATTCAAGAAGCTTGGGATACAATCCCTCATACTGACATTGACAATTTGATTTCTAGTATGCCTAGGCAATTTGCTAAGAAATTGTGGAGGAGGAACTCATTATTGAAATTAAAGAAAAAGTTACCATGATTTTTTGTTGAAATTTTAATCATTTCTTAGAGACGAATTCTTGATGTTCTTTTACTTATGGCAGCCAGTATATGTAATATGGATATTCCCTTCACCAGCATCTATTCTTCGGAAGAGTTCACTTTTTACTATACGATAGAATTCCATTTGTAGTGTTCTATGGTATCTTGAGATATTTATTGATTTGAAGGTTGCAGTAGATTTAAGTTTGGAATAGTTTTTATAGCCTAACTTTAATGGACGGATGCTTTCTAGTTGAATTAGTGGGATCATATTTGCCGAGTTTGATAGGTTTAATAGCATAGCGTTATATTTCTACTACGGATAGTGTTTGCTTTGTTGCTCAAATTTCAGCATAAATCTGCTCCTGCGATGTCTTGAAATTTTCTTCGGACAGGTCAAATATGACTACGTTATTCTGGATTATTTTATCAGTGTGTAGAGAAAGTGATTGTCCAGAAGTCGCAGATGAAATTGTAACATATTTGAATATTCTTTAGAATTAGAATCAAACGCACAATCAAATTCCGTGAATTTTCAGTAAGGCCTTTCAGTACAGTTGTTACTTCAATGCTCTTTTGGTGAATATCATACACAATTGATAAAATCTTTTTGAGTTTTATGTTTTCCTTGCGATGTTCATCATTGTCTATAGATAACATATCAAGCGATCGCATTAATTGCTGGACTGCTGTCATTAAATTCCATAGAGTGGTACAAATATGCCGTTTCACTTCAGTTTGGATTTTCAGATTTTCCACAATTGGGACACGACACTGGACTAATAACTATATTTCCACAGCCCCCTTCTCCTTCATATTTAATTACCGATTTCGACTTATTTCGTTTTATTGTAGCTATTACAGGTATTGTATACCATTAAATACTAAATAATCTTAACAATAACAAATGCTTAAGAATAGGAGAAAGTACTAGGTGAAATTTCACACATTGCATGGCCAGTCGTAGTGACTGACTTAGGACAACACAAGAAAACCACGGTTTCTACATATAATGATAACAATAGGATTATGCAGGATGCAATTGTTAATTATCAAATAACAATTTTAATAAAATTATATGGAAATTGTTAGACAATTAATTAATTCATTCATTATTAGTGATATAGATCAAAATGTATCATCATTGTAATTATTTATAATTAATAAATAAGTTACTAACATAATTATACCATTTACTTATTAATTATTTTAATGGTTACATGATGATACTTTATTTCTATATCTGTAAATAAATATTTAGAAAATATATTATAATTAAAATTAAATGATCAATTGTTTTGTATATGAGAGTTTTTTTATTCTATAAGTCATTGTGATTCATCTGTCAAAATTAAGATAATCTTCAAAAAAGATCAAATTAACTCAGATGAGAAAAACTCTCTAGGCGTCCAAATTTAATAATATAATTAAAACAAAATTTGTATTGTATTTACATAAGCTTGTATTTAATATATACGGCAGAAATAATAAGTATCTTTGATTGATTTGAGATATGTAATGTATTGCTACATTATTTATATACTTACAAGTGTTTAAAGGTATTTTTCTAATAAACTATTACCTTAACTTATTACCCAACATTTGCATTTAATTTATGTTTATAATTTAAATACAACTTCTGTTTACTAATTCAGTATTTAAATTAGCCTTTGGTAATTGTAGTGATACATTCATAATTGGATTACAATCCCATTCATACAGCAAAAGTTTCCCAAACCTATTAGTGCGGGAATTACAATGACTGAAACATACGCCTCAGCTATTTCTATTGAATTGTCATAACTGAATTACACAATAGTTATGTTAATATATTCGAATATTAAATTGAGTGCATTTATTTCATCGTCAAATATCCATAAGCGGGTTAAATGTTCCATATGCGATGTTGTTTCTGTCAACGAGACTACAAACAATTACTGGTTAACCTCTAATGTTGCCAATTCAACCCCAAATCTTTCACGGACGGCTTCACTTAATTATGTAACAGCCCTTCCCGATAAATTTATCGGCTCTCATATGAGGACGACAATCTAATTAATCCACCACATAAAAATGGATTCGGTTCGTATAATATCATAGCAAACTGAGGAAATGTTACTTATTTACAAATCTAATTGTTTAGGTCGAACAATACTGAAATTGATGTTGTGTAAATTCTAAGAAATACTATATTTATTTAAGGTCTTAACAGTTACTCAATGCGGCGCTCGTGTATACATTGTACAGTAATAGTAAAGTTCCAAGAAAGGAATGATGAAAAGGAAGTGCCAGACGGAGACGGTCGAAAATTACCTGAGCACCCACGTGGAATCCATTGAGGAATGTGTGGCTAGGTAACGCATAATACAAAACTAAATAGATTTTCGGGTGCAAGCAAAAGCGTCAGAATGACCGTCCCATGCCCTTTGTGCGAAACGCAAAGAATTCTAGGGGTATAATGCGACATAAATACTTGGAAAGGGCCGCCGCAAATCCTTAAACGTGAGAAATTCACGCGATGCAGATTTTCTGGATTCGGAATACACAAATCAAGCCGTTTGTTTTCCGGCTATGATTTGATCGCGGGAGATGGAAGATGGGAGTTTTATCGGGTAATGCCAGCGCATTAAAATGGTAAGTATATGTTTTCAGAAGCACATAACAATGCACTAGTTTTCGAGCATTTACCGTGGATAAAGCGGTAACCTGTGTTTAGCGTTAAACACGCACACCTCACACCGCCATGCTGCACATTGGTAAACAGAAAAATACAGAAAAGCGAGTGAATAGCGTGAGGCAAAAAGGAGTGTAGGGCATTAGAATATTTTAAAAATATGAGCTCGTCTTTTTCTACTGCGACTCCGGGCACGTTTGCGCCCTTTGCTCCCTCACATACCAACATTACTTTATATTATTTTAGCGTGGAGAAGGGCATTCCAAAATGCATTCGTCGTCACCTCCACACCAGACACGACACTAAATTTAACGGATTACCACCATTTTTGATGTAACGTTGAATATAACCAGAGGGGTAATCAGGGGTGACAAGTGTGGCACGGTTTCGCATTTATTTTAATAATTCAATAATAATATTTTTTATTTACAATTCACCAATTTAATATATTTAAATTTATAAATAACATAATAAAACAGTACATATTTGTTTTGTACAAAGCTTACAAATGAACATGATTATATTCATCTGTATATTTACACAATTAAACGTTTATTTAATTTTGTTTTCTTAAAATAATATTATTGATTTTTAACTAATAAGGGTTATATATATATAAACAATCTTAGATAGATTTAATTTATTTGAAATCGAAAGCTCGACATTAAAGAAATGTTTTAAATCCGCGCTAAGATATAAAACCCGCCCTCTGAAAGTTTACAGATCTGAACGTAATCCGGAAACTCAACGTTCAAACTAAAATTCTTAAGCTTTTAGGAAAGCTAATAATATATTTCCTCGAGATTGGGTTACGTTACAAATTATCGATTATATTTAATTAAACAAGATCTAGATATTTATTGAAATTTAATTTTTAATTTATACCAAATATTAACCTTTTAATCATTATTAGTGTTTTTTTATATTTTAATATTCATATTTTATAGGCGTTTTAAATACAGATATTGATGATAAATACATTCTCCTCTAATTGTTTATTTTATAAATTATATTATATAAAGTGGATATAATAATAATAATAATAATCATAATAAGTTTATTAACGTAAAATACACCAGCATACTAAAAATATTATATGTTCCACATAATAAACAAAACCACAAAAGATAAAGTCTTGTGCGTGGGTATTAGTTGACATTTCTTGAAATTATAATTGCTATGCTCGAGCGCCTGAATATTTCTTACAACTCGATATATATTTGTGGGGACTTTAATGTTCATTTCAACACAGATGGCAGAAGAGTTGCTGAGATGTAACATCTTTCAGCTACGGTTTATGGAAATTGTCAACGCAGAACCAGAATTGGGGCATGTATTAATAATATTTTTTCAAATAAAACAAATATGATAGTAAATTTGGAAGAATCTGATCATCTCGGCTTGTAAGTTGAAATAAACCCTTCATTAGCCACCACGCCCGTTCTTAGGTTAAAAAGACCAATCACCGAGAGAGACAAAATCATATTTTATAATTTGATCAATAATTTTAATTGGGTGAACTTTCTGCATTATGAAATTGACGTAAACTATTTGTGCAATATTTTAATTGACAGGATATTAAACAGTTTTCAACAAGCTTTTCCTGAAAAAAAAGTTAAATCTAATAATAAAAGTGTTCAGTGTTTTAATCCATATTTATGTAATTTTCGTAGTAGATTACATTTTTTACGAGAAACGCTAAATAATAAAAATAATACCGAATTACGCAAATAATACACAAGGTTTTATAAAGAGTATAAATTAGCAATAAAAAAGCATGATCGTTTTATTAAAGGATCCCAAAATTCAATGAAGGCAATGTCGAGTATAATTAACTCCACGAAGAGTATAAAATTAGACTTTAATGAAACAAATAATACTAGTGAAATCGTTTGCACTAGTATTATTTGTTTCATTAAAGTCTAATTTTATACCATTCGTGGAGTTAATGATTTTTTGCATCAATAATTATAACGGTAAATAACTCACTGCCAAATGGGGAAATACGATCCAATTTATTTTATGCATAATATTCATACGGGACAAATATATTTTTGTTTTAAGGAAGTGTCTTATGCAAAACTACGTGATTTTATAGGTAATATTAAAAAAACTACCAGTAAAGACATCTATGGACTTAATATTAGTAAAATATATATAATTCTAAACACATTAATTGGTCCAATAACATTTCTAATTAACAGGTGCATAAACAATGGGATATTTCTGAATTCACTTAAAGGGCAAAATGGATTTAAAAGCGGAAATAAGCCTGATCCGAATAACTACAGCCCGATTTGCATTCTTCCTGTTCTTTCTAAAAAATTTTAAATGGTTCTCAGTGAACAAATAGTGAACTTCTTGGAACAGAATAACATTTAAATAAAATAAAACTCACTTTGTTGATATCACAAAGTGAGTTTTACTTTATTTAAATATTCAAGATGTATCACGAAGTGAACGCCTCAACCATTAATCAATTACAGAATAACATGTTCACATCACAGCAATTTGGATTTAGAAAAAATAAGTCAGAGGTCTCATTGATGTTATCTTAAAGGCATTTCAAGCTGGTAAAATTATCCATTGTAAGTTTATTGACTTACTGCTTTTTATTCAGTCAATCAAGAAATATTATTACGTAAATTATACTATTACAACTTCTGTCCCTTAAGCTGTAAAATGTCAATATCATATATTTCAAATAGGTAGTATATTTTAATAACACTATGTCAAACGAACAAATAATAAATATTGGTGTACCTCAAGGATCTATTTTAGAACACCTGTTATTTCTCATTTATATAAATGATCTACCCAGTAATATGCAGCACTCTAATTCAATTTTATATGCTGATGACACATCAATCGCTTAGAGGGCTTTATCCTTGGATACAGCAAGGAAATCTATAGAAATAGACCTTAATAGAGCATATGAGTGGTTTAACATTAATAAACTTACATTAAATTAATAATAAAATTAAAAGATGATATTTACATTATAACGGACTCCAATATCTTGTTCTTTCGTAAGATTTCTGGGAATATACCTAGACCTACAGCTCACTTGGGCTTCGCACGGTCTACAATTAGAATCGAAACTCTCACGCAACATATATTTTCTACGAAATTTATCCAGATCTGTTTCCAGGGAAGTATCACTTTCTGCATATTATGCTTTAGTACACTGTCATCTGTCATATGGAATTTTATTATAGGGACATTCAACTATTGTAAAAGACGCAGATCTATCTTATAGGGATGACTGTCGTGGTGCCTTTTCCAGTCTAAATATTTTGCTATACCAAGCCTGTACGTACTTGAGTGTCTTTTATATATAAACAAAATATTAACGCCTTCAACAAGAACGAAAAATTTCATGCATACGAAACGGGAAGACACAATGATCGGATTAATTTGTTTCATTGACTATGGAGGCTTCTACTTCGTTATACATTTTAGTCACAAATTAAACACAATAATTACTTTGTTTTGTATAAACCGAAACTTTCGGTTTGAAAATGATACGTGAATGTATTGAAACCATTGGTCACCGTTTAAATAAATAACTGTTATACAAAACAAAGTAATTATTGTGTTTAATTTGTTTCGTCTCTCAAAAAATAAAGTTGGTACAAGATACTTTTCTATTTCATTTTTTAACGTGTTACCAAGTAGTGTACAAAATCTACCACTTAAGAAATTTAAAGCTAAGATAAAACAATTTTTAATCACGATTGTATTTTATTCAATTTTCTTACTATTTCTTGAATATTTTCAAAGCCCACATGATTAAAATGAAAACCAAATATATAACTTGAATATTATTTAATCCAACAAATGTTCAAAATGGGCACCGTTTCTTACTTGGCAAAGTGCAAATCGATGATAACATGCATCTCTAATGTTTTTTTTTAACATTTCTGGTGTGACTTACCGCATTTAATGTCTAATACATTGTTTAAGGTCGTCAATATCGCAATGTATTAGGCATGAAATACGGCAATATGACAAATGTTTCAGATGTTGGTCGAAAAATACTCCTAAGTTGGTAATCTTAATATTAACTATATTTTCATTATTTTTCACTACTAGTCCTTGAAAGTTTGGAAGGTTGTTAACATTACATGAGAATGCAAGGAATTTGCTTTTGCTAATATTTATAGATAGTAGATTGTTATTTAAGTATTTAAGAAAATTAATTTAAAGTCTTCTTCTTCTTCGTAGAATATCGCTGTATCATCCGCAAATAAAATCAGGGTTCCATTTGATTGAATTTGGAATAGGTCATTAATATATGTCAGGAATAGAATTAGACCAAGAACTGTTCCTTGGGGAACAACACACTCTATTATATGCTCGGTAGTGAAGTATCCCTCTATGTTGACTCATTGCGTTCTTTTGTGTAAGAAAGATTCAAATAATTTGTTAGCTAACACTCTTAAACAGATGCTTTCCAATTTTTTGGGAGATGTTCGTGATTAACTGTGCCAAAAGCTTTTTAAAGATCTAAAAAACGCACACGGTCTTGTTATTATCAAGACTTGAATATGCCTTTTGTAATACAACATTTATTGCATCTTCTTCCGTCGACATTCCTTGGGTAAACCCATACTGCCGTTTGTTTAGTAAGTTGTATTTATCAAAAAAGTTAGGTCTTTTCTTGATTATATGCTCGAAAATTTTAGCAAAATTGGAGATCAAAGATATTGGCCTGTAGACAGCAACTTCCTCATTGTTGCCTTTTTTAAATATAGCATTTTTAAAATGCTTAAGACATGTACCTTCACTTATAACCGCATTTATTATTCTGGCTAGGGGCTTAGAAATATGGTCCTTAATTTGTTCAATTAGCCCTGAGTTTATTTTATCCATGCTATAGAAGTTTTTATTTTTAAATTTTGTAATGATTTGCATCATTTCAATTTCTGATGTTGGGTAAATTACTCATGTAAAATAATAATAATGAAGTCTTTTATTTATAATACAGCATTAGTATTAAGGCAGCCAATAATCGTATTAATAATATATTTAAGCTTATAACTCACCTTACAATAGAAACACGAAAAACTGTTAGCTACTTATGCCGAAAGAGATCTTTTTGTTTTGTTTTCAGCAATAATTTCACAATGATTTAATCCAATTATATTAAAATTCATGGTTTCCAGCATATCAAAAATTTCAGCATATCAATAAATTTACGCACGGTTAATATTAATAATTTTTATTTCA
Organism: Ontholestes murinus; assembly: GCA_963969525.1. NCBI lineage: Eukaryota > Metazoa > Arthropoda > Insecta > Coleoptera > Staphylinidae > Ontholestes > Ontholestes murinus. Next base: position 37,920,098 of record OZ018394.1, read on the forward strand.
AAGTGTCATTTATAAAATAAACAAAATGAAATTGGGTCAATGTTGTCTTATGGTATCTAACAAATACTAATACTAAGTACTAAACATTAAGATTCAAAACTCCATATCTAAAAAATTGGCAAAATCAATTGTAGTGAGAATTCTTGGACTTTAACTACATATCAGAAATATGGATCGGAATGGAAAATCATCGTAGCTGCAAAAAATCCCCCTAGTTTCTTCCATCTAAAATGTTTGTATATTTTGTAATATATTTTTGTATATCTAAGAATTTTTGGTTAAATAATAAACAAATCCTTGCATGATTGTACTTCTTCCAATGCTTAAAGTTAAAAATTTGTTTTTTGCACTTTATTGGATGAGTTGATAATATTTTCCCTATTAATTTCTATAGAAACTTGAAAACTGTGATAAGATATATCTTATTACAGTTTAATTGCGTATAGAATGGTAATACCTTCTCCATGCCTATTCGGAAAAAGTAGTTAGATATAATATGATGAATTTTTTATTATAGCCTAGGGTCTTTTGCGATTCAAAATATTATTAAGTGATCGAAATTTCTAAAAGTAATATTGAATGTCAATGTATTAAAAAGTGGCATTAAACATATTAAAACATATTCATTAAAAAGATACTAATTCTCTGAAAAATATTTAAGGTATACTTTTACCAAATAATGTCAAACCAAAAAATATTATTTTGGTAAAAAAAAATTAACACCGCTTTGTCAGTGACTGACACTGAAGTATCATATTAAAATGGGGCAGTCACCGGTGACTGACAGTAACCTACTTTAAACTTACTATTTAGCGCTGCCAGTCACGAGTTCGGTGTTAATTGTTACTAGAATTGCCTGATTCCGCCCTTATGTACGTTACTACAACTTGGCCACCTATTCCTTCAAACAGTTGTAGGTATAATCTCGGAAAAAATGTACTATATTGAAATAAAACCCGTATATTTAATAAAATTAGAGATGGTTCTTATTAAAACATTCTATACAATAGCGCAACTGGTTTGGACATACAGGACAATAAGTTCTGACTTGTGTAGTTTTACTTCTGGCATAATTCTTTGAATTCTCACTGTAGCATCCTTTGCGATATTTTGGCTGTTTAATTTATTAAAGAGAATGTTTGTGAGAGTGAGACACGAAACGCATATTTTTTGCAATCGAGCACAAAGCCATAGATGACTGACAGATGACTGACAAATAAAAAGCCCGTAATTTAGCTATTAAAATGAATTAAATAAGCATATTCTTACTCATTTTATAAAATTAAACTTAAAAACAATGAAAACTTTTTTTTGAAATTTTACAAAAAATCTTGTTGGCAGCCAATGTGTTAAGCTACAATTTTAAAAATTACATATTATTATTATCATCCAAAATAATTTCTATAAATCCTATATTTGTAGACGGTTCATCTCGAACAAAATTAATTTTCGTATCAATAACATTACTAAACTTAATAAATTAAAGCATTTATTACCACTATTTAAATAAATAAACATTGCAAAATTTTAAAACAAGAAACTTAATAACTTTAATATTATTATTTAGAATCAGGTATATATCAAAGATATACTAATGAGATTGAAGTATGCAGATGTTTATTAACTTGATTGTTACATTTTTCATATATCATATATCATATTTTTTTCATATATCCTCACACCAAATTTACTCAGAAGTAAACGAAGCCAATAATTGTATTCATATTATCTTTGGGTTTAGAATTCACCTAACGAAAGGAAATTCCATAAAATTTTGGAAAATTATACTGAAGGAGAAGGTGTATTGCCTTTTTTTGTATTCAGGAATGGTTTTAAAAATTAACTTCTTCTTCCATTTCACTACATCCCAACTCGGAATCATAAGCTAATCTTTCCAAATGTATACCTTTAGCAATTCTTGGGAGTGTTTGGATACTTTATCTGCCCATCTTGCTCTTTATCTACCAGCTGGGCTTTTTCTTCTGGTTGTATTTTTTAACAGTCCGTGATTCTGACAAGCGTTGTGCATGCCCATTATGTATAATCGGTGGTTCTCTGTAAAATTGGTACAATTCGTGATTGAATTTTATCCTTAACTCTCTATTACCGTTTATCGTTCTTCTCGGTACATTTCTCTCAAAGCAGTCTAATAGTTATATGGACTTCTCAGTGATTGTCCACGCTTCACTTGTATAACATACTACTATTCGGATGAGGGTTTTTATATGCGGGATTTTATGTCTCTATGGATGTTGCTAGACTTTATAATTGGTGGCATGGATAAGGTGGCTAGATTTTCACTTACTAGTCGTTGTTTTATCGTCATGGTTTCATTATTTTTGGTATTTATATTTGAGTCTATGTAGCTGAAATGTCTAACCCTCTCGAAGCTGTAGTATTCAAACATTCTTACCTTCGATGATTTCCCTTTGTTCTTTACTTTGGTACATGAATTTTGTTTTACTTTCGTTCATTTTTAATTCAATGTATCTGCCCAGGATGTTAAAATCATCATCATAGGCCACTATTTCGACGGGCTTGTTCATAATGGTGTCGTTTAGATTCATTCCTGTCGTTCTCATTAGGTGTTCGAGTGCCAAGTTGAAGGACAACAGAGCTAATCCATCCCTGTTTTAGTCCTAAGTGTAAGTCAAGTTCTCCTTCTACTCGCACCTCTGTGTTTTATATCGTAGTTCTCCCTGGTCTAACTAGGGAGTATATTGAGATCAAGTAGGAAATAGTAGAGCTTACTTCTGAATATAATATCATATGATTGTTCAAAATCTCTAAAGATCTGGTGAGTATCGATGCGCGTTGCTCAATATAACTAACTCTGTCATGCCTTTAGGTCATTTTCCAAAACAATGAATGTTGGCAGCTGTTGTCAACATACCAAAAGCGGGGAAATCTTCAACTTTTTGCCATAACTACCGATCTATCGGCCTCCTCAGTTAGCAAACTAGTGGGAAGAATCATGAACTGCAGACTGCAATTGTTCACAAACGTGAACAAAATAATTCCTTACTCGCAAGTCGGTTTCCGAACCGGCTTATCCACATTGCAATAACTCTGGAGAGTGACAGAATATATATCTGAAGGCTATCAAATTAAACCTGCTGCGGTTTTTCTCGACGTTTCGAAAGCTTTCGATCGAGTTTGGCATGCAGGACTCATATACAAAATGATCAAATTATGATTGCTGAGTATGCAGACGACACTGCTTTTCTTTAAAGAGGGGCCACCACTGTCCACCTGGAGAATAAACTACAGGTCGCCCTCGACTCCTACGAGGAGTGAACTAACCAATGGCGATTTACGATTAACGCGGAAAAAAGTGTAGCAATGCATTTTTCCAATACGCGAGCGCGAATCATTAATACACTCAAATTCACATACGCGGATACCTTAATTCTGACCGCCAACGAGATTAAATACCTCGGCCTAGTCTTCAACCGGCACCTAAACTAGTCCAAAAACACCTCATATGCCATTCAAAAAGTCAGAGCTAACGAAGCTGTGGCCTATTATTAACACCAAGTTAAAACGTTCCTACAAGAACAGGACTAAATTATATTGGATGATGATCAGGCCACAACTCAAATATGCTACTCCTGTATGGTGTTATTGTAGATCCTCTCAAATGGCTAGACGTCCGAAATTCAATTCTGCACCGAAACATGAAGGTGCCGAGTGTGCTAGTCTTCATTCAAGAGAGTGCTGTTGACTTCTACAGCAAAATTGAAAATGATCCTCCTCACGGAATAATTTTCCTAAGTACGATATCACTGCTAATAGCAAACATCGCAGACCACGACTAATACTAATTAACAATTAATTATTCTTCCAATTCTCACGACAACCACTGCCCGAGTTGAGAAGGGTGCTCAGCCGGACAGACGGATACACTAATCTTGCATTTTTTTTGCTGACATTCCAGCTGGAAAAGACCTCCGGCTCCGAACCAGCTCTCAATAAAGACTACAGAGGAGAGGTTTTAGTCGGTAAGAATCCGACACTACCCTACTATAAGGGTGTATATGTAATAAGTCCTCTCATGTTTCAAATAAAGAAACGATCTCAAACTGTCATAATTTTTTCTATATCTGTCTGGCAGAATGTATTTGGTCGACTGTAGACTAGAAACTCCCCGACGATCGCTAAGTAGCGATATTCTTCTATAGTTGTTTCAAGCGGGTGTATGAGGGTGATTTTCCTCTTTTGCGGCATTTTTTGTATTCCAGATTTTAGTTCTCCCCCATATTTCATGATTTCCCTTGGGACATTGTCGACACCCTGTGCTTTATTTTTCTTTTTCGAGTACTAACAATGTTTCTTTATAGGTTTTTTGCTTATAGACGTGGATTTCATTCTGAGGGTGTCTAATTGGGATTAAAGAGATTGATTGAATGTGAATTTTCCATTTGTCTAGAATTTGTTGTTTTCCTGAGATCTCAATCATAATTGTAATAGTAATCAATTAATAATACCCACCCACTTAGCAAGAAGACCGCTTTTAACAATTACAAAGCAGTTTGTAGAATATACCAAGATGAAATAAGTGATTTTTACAATTCCTCATCCGTCCGCATGGAACAACTCAAGGGAATTATCATACTGGCTAACCAAAAATATTTTGCATCCGGTTCGCAGATTTGCAGACTACTTAGCTGATACCTCTTTTAGAAGTAGTTGTCCTCGTAAGATTTGCAGTTGTTACTGTTTCTAAAGTTATCTTCTACCTTTTCCATGATGGCGCTAAGATACGCCCCTTCTGTTTTCTTACTTATTTCTTGTCTGCCCTTTTGGATTCCTCGTATGCTATTTTGGTGTTCAAGTTCAAATGGGGTAATGTATGCATACCGCATGACAATTGTACGGTAAGAGATTTTCGGATCGCCTGGTGAATCCTGGTAACCTGGTTGAAGCCGCTCGAGATGTGGTAATCAACCCATATGGTGAGCGGTAGAGATCAAGGGTAAAATGACCCTCCAAACAGAGGGTTCGGCATGATGTTAACGTCACCTCGTTTTTGTCTATCGACTACGTGGTCTTCCAGTTGTGTTATTTGTGTATTTGTTTGGTTGTGTGTATGTGTATAGGTATGTGTGTGTAAATAAGCTTATTATTTTAAAGGTTCACTTCCGTCACTCTAAATTGATATTTTTTTGTCTTACATGATAACGACGTATAAAAGAAGTAGGTATTGTTAAAATGTATTTACCTTGTAATATTATTTTGTATGGGGGGAGATAAAGGAATCGTGAATTAAAGCGGGAATTTACTTTAATCATTATTTTAGCTAGCCTTAAATTATTAATATCCATATATATTTATAAACGAATTTCAGATACACTACTCACACTCACGGATTGTCACGATCAATTTTTCCTTAAAACAATTAACCACCCTATTGGGATTCGAACCCAGGGCCCCTTTTATCCAAAAAGCACTATAAGCATTATGGACATCAGTATTATATCAAATTATTTATGAAGCTGAAACTAAATGCAATCGCACAATAATTTAAAAAAAAAACATTTTGTATTAAAGCTAGTATTAAATGAAAACTTCGAGTATTAGAAGTTTATTTTTCAACAACAGTAAATTTATTTTATATGAAAGGATCACCTTAAAATAATATTTTACAATAATACTTAGTTAATTTGAATAATGCCATAAATAGAAAATAAACTATGATAAACATACAATTTACATTAGATACTGAAACTCTAATGTAAAACCTAAAATGAATTTAAACTTTGTTCAGAAATATGTTTTATTCATTTGTACTTGAAAATGCACGGAAATAAATTAATAACTGCAGTATGGTATTTAATGTCTGTATTTGGATCAATATAGTCTCCGTCGAGGTGCTTACTGGTCTTCTTTTCTTTTCCTTATTTTTATTGAGCAGAAACTGCGACAAGCGGACGTCGTATAAAGAATTGATTTATTCGCGGGAGGCTGACCGTGTTCAGTTCATCCCTTTATTTTATTGGGATGTGTACAAATTGTATGAGCAGCCTTGGGAGTATAAACTTTAATTGAACAGGAAAAAGACAACGTCGAACGATTCTGTCGTTCGGTTATAAATTGTTGAAAATATATATAATTTAAAAACAAAAAATATGTTAATAATTGATTAACTTTACGTGTTTTGTAATTTCTTAAGCACTAACCCGCTCTATATACATGCATAAAATTGTTTTGATAATGAAGTCTGGATATCAACCATATAAAATTGTTATTGTTTTTGGAAATAGAAACTGTGGCAGTGATGTAATGTTATTATAAATATATGGGAAATAACGCCGTAAAGTGGAATTTTAAAAAGTTTTATTTTGTGTTTATCCCACTGCCGCGTTGACCCAACCTTCTACATGCATATCGATTATTATAAATATATATGTAGGGTGGGTTGGTATCCACTAGCCTACACTTTAATTACAATAATATAAATGATATTTTAGTTTAAAATTGTATCCCTTGCTATGGTGGGTAGACATTCACTATTGGGCCCATCAGTTATTATAAAATAAATAAGTGTTACAAAGCAATGTTATATAATTAATCATCTACAAAAATTTAAATATTAATAAAATTTTGTTTTGGAAGTAATTGAAGGGTAGGATAGTGACTACCCACCTAGCCTACATATATACAACAATTCAATTTATAACATTAAAATTAAAGCCTGAATTTCACAAATACCTTGGTTCTTGGGATAATCCGTAAAGAGCACTCACCGTGAACACTGCACGGTTTTAGAACAGGATAACGTCGCACTATCCTACCCACTGCGCCAGTTAAACGTGTATTCAACACGGGTTGTTTTCTATAAAGGTTTATTTATCAAATACAACTGCCGATATGAGATTGTACATTAAAGTGAACAATAATCCGGAATTCTACCGACGGTACTGACTGGAACGATGTGTCCTGTCCTGACTTGATCTGAGTTACAGATTGCCCACCCTGTTCGTTTGTTTGCAGTTGGTTTTACATGATCTTGGTATTCTAGAATTTTTAAGTAATTTTCTTCCAAATTGTTTTAATTTTCATACATCAAGCAAATTTTTAAATTTCTAGAATTTTCTGGGAAAGTTCTATAATTTTTCAGAAATTTCTTTTCCAAATTTTTAGATCTTTAATTAATTGATTCAATTAGTTTCCGTCATTTCTGACTTTACTTTTATTTTTATTTTCTAGAAACATCTTTATTGCAATATTATATAATTACAATTATCTTCAAGTCATTCCAATCGAACTAACGTCTGTAGACTCTAAAACCTAAGACTGAATGCTATAGACGTGCGTTATAATGATAAGAGGTAAAAAGTAAATCAAATTTAAAGACGCCAAGGAAACAAAAAAGGACAATGAGCAACATTAATCCTTGCCTCTTACAAAACAGAAATTGTTTCAAAATATAAAAATTAATTTTTATTATCCCCAGAAGGCCATTCTGTTATTCTATAAATCATTAAAATCTAAATTCATTATTGTTGCTATCTTATAATTCATATATCATGGAGACCAATAGAATAGCTTCATAATATAGAAATCAGATTTAAAAGGATTGCAATACATTACCAAATTACCAGTAGAGTGTTTAGAAATACCCTTATAAAACGAACCTGAAACAAAACAAAAAAATAATTAGTAAATAAAAACTTCAATGTTACTAAAATTTGTTTATCATACGAGTTAATATTATATATATATATATAGGGGTATATAAGGAAACACACCTTTTAGAATTCTAAAAGCAATTGAAAACTGTGGAAATTTTTGAAATTAACCTTTTGCAAGGGACAAATAATGCTTATAAGGTATGTGTTGAAAAAATTGTGAAACCAGAAGCACACAATGCAAGTTTCTAGTTATTGGATAAAAACGAATTGATTGTAATGAAGTCAATTGATTGTTGAGGAACTTAGGCGTTGAAACTCAATATTCAATATTAATAATATTATTCATTATTAATAATAAGGTAACGAGACTTTAAAATTTTGTTTATTTTAAACACTATATAGGTTTCGTTATCTTAATATTTTATAGTGAACTCTATTGAGTGTAAGAAAATGTTGTTGCTTGCAAAAAGTGATACTGCAACGTCTAGGTTAAATTTCGTGACGGTACAGTAACAGTTGTATATAGAAACATTTTAATCTTTAATGCTATCTATTCCACCCTCCAATTATTATATAATATAATATATAATTCATATGATAGACTTTTAGGATTATTTTTGAATGTTAGAGTTGAAAAATATTTGAAGGTTTCAAATTCAAACTTTAACATTGAAAAATAATCCTATCGTCAAAAAGTCTATCATATGAATTATATGTTATATTATATAATAATTGGAGGGTGGAATAGATAGCATTAAAGATTACAATATTTCTATATACAACTGTTACTGTACCGTCACGAAATTTAACCTAGACGTTGCAGTATCACAACATTACCTTACACTCAATAGAGTCCACTATAAAATATTAAGATAACGAAACATATATAGTCTTTAGTCTTTAATGTCTTCGCTTCTCCGGAATTCAAAATTTAAAAGCAATAAATGATATACATACATTTTATATAATATATACAAATAATTTAGGATACATGACTCATGGGAAAAGTTAACTAATTATAAATGGCCTTCCACTCAAACCCACGTGGCTCAGGTGACAGAATTTTGCAAATTTCGGAGTTTTCTTCAAGTATTTATATGCAAATATGCTGCATTGTGTCTCTTTTGTTGGATCTTTTAGACAAAGTCTAAATTTATTACCTGCAAATTTTATATTAATTAAAAAGTTTTTTTCGTTAATAACTCTTGTTTGAATTATAATAATTAGAAATTTTATTACACTTCTGTCACCGTGTTGACATCTTAATAATTACACCAAATATTGTGTCGGATGTTCTGATGATTTAAATTCAGTGTTATAACTTTTATCTTCCCTCTAATTTACAAAACATTGGCCATACAGGTATTTAGTGATATATTCGAGATATTTTTATTAATATGCATAGAGTCTGCTTCGATATGCACTCAGAATATCTTTTAAATTAATGAAAATTGGTGATGTAAAGATGACTAATTACAAAATATTCCCCTGCAAAATTATTGTATCCCTGTCAACAATAGCCACAGATTGGTCTCGTTTTATTTTAGGGTCGTGACCTAGGCCTGTACCAGGACAAAATTCAAATGACCCAGTAGTTGAAGATAAACGATCAAAGGCAAAGATTTATGTTTGCCGAATGGGCCTTAGAACCGTTGGAAAATAACACTAATTTTATTGAGATCCAAAAGCAACCAATGCATTTCGAAAAAGTCACTGGTTAGTGAAGATTTTGGGCTGGTGGCGTCATTGATCTATATATTGTTGGAAACGTTGGTCAGGGCATTACCGTCAACGGTAATATACGTCGATGATTACCATTTTCTTTTCACCCGAATTGGATGCTATAGACAACAACGAAATGTGATTTTAACAGGATAGCGCTGCATGCCACACAGCTCATTGAACATTCTGCATGAGCAATTTGAGAATATGTTCATCTCAACTGGATGCAATGTGAAGTGGCCACCTAGATCGTGCGATTTCACCCCGTTAGACTTTTTCTTGTAGGGTTTTCCTAAGTCGTGGGTCTATGCGAATAAGCTACAAATCACAACGGCCCTCAAAACCAACATAACTCACGCCGTTGGCCAAATTCAGCCCGCGGCGGACATTTGCATGATGTTATATTCCATACATAATGGCATAGGTTGGCCTTTAAAACGAATAAAAAGATTCGATGATGTCTCACACACAGTTTGTTTATTTAAATTCAAAGATACCACCATAAGGCATATGTACCAACGACAGTGAAACATTGACGTTGGTACAAACAACAATTTTGGGCCCAATTAAAGAGAGCAATGAGTACAGAATCGGACGAAATCGATTAAGAAACGCCCTGTATCAGTAATTGTGAAGCTATAAAGACTTTAATGGGCCAAACTCTGGCTAAGAATGCTGGAAGACAGGATGCCACGAAGAGTGCACAAGTGCAAAATGGAAGGCAGAAGACCAATTTGAAGGCCAGGAAAGCGTTGAAAGAATGCTGTCAAAGAAGACGCCAAAAAGTTCTAAAGCTAAAGGGTTGGCGAAAATTGGCGATGGATCGTACAGAATGAACTAATAAATTAAGGGAGGCCAAGGCCCTAATCGGAGCCGTAGAGCCATTGAATTTAATTTAATTGAAGTGCTTAATGAGAGACTCTATAGTAGTATTTGTGTATCTACCTGGCGGTCTTTCCACTGTATTTTGTGTATTTATGTGTTGTGTAGAAGTGCTTTAAAGGATTGTTCTCATCACTCCAAAATGCCATTTATAGTACCCCATTGAACAAAACGTCACCTGTCACCTATATAATTGCGGATTTGGACAATGCTGTAGTATCGCTATCGCAATTTTGGCTGCAATCGTAAGCGTTCACAACAGGCATTTATATATTTATAAATTTATATATTTATAAATGTATTGATCCTTTCATTATATTTATCTGTTGCTAGAATAATAATTAAATTTGATTCATCGGCTTTTGTGATAGTTGAAGAATTAAGAGAATTTAATAAGATTTAGTTATTGGTCTGATAAAGAATTATTTTAACTGCGAGAGAATTTATTTATGATCTAGAAATAAGGCGATATTATACCTTTTAGGATTAGAAATTAGAAATTTTGGTTTTATAATTTAAGAATAAATTAAGTACAAATAAAAAACGTTTTAACTTTGTTTGTATAACACTGACTTTATTAAGTGACTATAGTTTCGACAATTTTAGCTTGTCATTATCAAACTAGAAGTACTTAAAACTAACAAATTACAGGTACATATATGCTTAAAATTAAGGTCTTACAACAGCGTTAAAAAGGGGGGTATATATGTATAAGGTCAACCTGGTCGTTAATTACGGGGCTTTGTAAATTTCAAGAGACTCCAGGAGGTCCATCTTACGGCCTTTTTCGGCAAAATGTATAATTGACAGTACATCCTTACCAAAAGTATGATTGTTTTCAATCATATGTCTGGCAAAGGATGACTTATCAATTAAATTAAGCCGAAAAGAACGAAGATGTTCCTTTAGTCTTAGTATTGAAATTACGATATATATAAATATAAATTCCCTTACAATTTTCACAAGTGAGATTGTATATCCCTGATCTGTGAGTATTTTCAATTGATGTTTTTTGATAAAAAATTGTGTTGCGTATTTTCATAAATGGTTTTAAAGCTACTATTATATTATGTTGCGACAAAATATGTTTAATTTTTAATGAAATGTCACCAAAGAAGGTAAGGGGCTTATAAATTAAATGTTTTTGAGATACCTGATTTGCATATATGTATTTATGTAAGTTTTTCATTTTATATTAATTAATCAATTAATTGAAGAATAATGTATAACGAAGTAGAAGCCTCCACCGTTAACAGTTTGATAAATTAAGTATATTAAGCAAAGGTATTTCCAATACATGCTGAAAATCTTTTATAATAAAAACAATATTATTATCTGGACCCATGGAAAACTATGCTTATTTTCTTACATCACGAGAATCACGGCTATAAAATGACGTGTTTGATAAAATTGGAGACATTTGTAAAATATTAACATTATAATCGTGTAGAGCATTATTTGTGTTAGAAAATACAGATGCAAAATGCATAGCTAAAGCTTCTTTTATCTCCACAATATTATTTAAGATGTTATTAAATTGCATTTTATCGAGTATTCGCCGATCATCAATAAAATTCCAGTTATTTAGATTCAATTTTAATGAATTCTTCAGAAAACATGTATCTGAATTTATAACTCTTAAATTCCTTTATTATATTATTATCCACAACAGACTGATACGATTTGAATTTACGCCTATAAAAATATGCTTGCTTCTTCTTAGATAATTTGCGGTAATATTTCTTTATTTTTATATTTAGAATTGTTTCATGAGAAAACCATCGTGAATATTTTTTGTGTTTATTAGCTTAAAAGGTTAAAACTATTAAGTATTTTATTTTGAGTTTTGATCTTTTCTATTTAATAAAGACTTAAGTCAGTTTATAATATTACTTGATTAGATGTTTTCATATGAGGGATAATTTTATCTTCTTTCTAAGATATGTTGACAGACATATTTAGAGCGGGATGATCGTCAGGAACAAATATAAAGTCACTTTGTTCAACACTACAAGCAACAATAAATTCAATATTGTATTGGCCCGGACCAAATCCCTCCACTGTTGCTTAATTTATGTCATTGAACTTTATATTCCTTTGTATACATTATTTTTTTATGTCATTGGCTTAGGTTGATTGTCTCGTTATTTTGAAATCATCTTACGTATAACCAATTTTCAAGTCAGGTCATAAAAATGATGTTAAAAATTACCGATCGATATGCATTCTGTCAACGATTCCAAAGTTGTTTGAGATACTTATTAATAAATGCTTATTCTACACCTTCAAAAATATTATTATCCCTCAACAGCATGAATAGATGTTTTGGAGAAACCAATGTCTTCTTATATAGTAACTATATTTTACAATCTTTCAAGGCCGGCTCTGAAGTCCAATCCATTTACTTGGACTTCAGTAAGGTCTTTGATAAAGTCAATTTTAATTATTTGTTGGATAAACTGAAGAAGTATGGTATTTGTGGATCTGTTTTTAAATAGCTGTCTTCATATTTAACCAACCGTACGCAGAAAGTCGGTGTAAATAAGTTCTTATCCGATATTGTTCGCATTACGTCTGGGGTTCTGGGGTTCTGCAGGTAACCCATTTGGGCCATCTACTTTTCAATATATAAATAAATAAATGTTATACACGTTGGGATAAAATCTCAGATATTAATCTTTGCGGCTGATTTGTACATATTGTACAGACAACGATATTACAATCACATCTTTCAAGAATAAGCAATTGTTGTGGTAAAAACGATATTATTCTTAATTTAAACAAATGTAATATAATGCTGTTCAGTCGTCTATGTAAAAACAATAAACTTGTTTACCACTTAAATAATGAAATTTCGGAATATGTAAAGGTAGTTATAGACCTGGGAATTTACTTGGAGAAAAAATTTACATTTTTCCATCATATTGAAAAATGTAAAAATAAAATTACTAAAATATTTATTATACAAATTATATTCTCAAAATATAATTTTGGATTCAGGCAATATTAGATTATATGTCAAATTAATAGCTTTATTGAAAAGACGGGAATAGGCAGTCTCAATTATTGAAGGTTCCATTTTGTTGCACGTCATGTCTTATGTATAGTCTATTAGTAAGAATGGGTAATAATGTAAACAAATATTATAATAAACTTAATTTGATTCATTCATCTTTTGCTAAGTTCAAACATGATGCTATGTATTTTAATTGCTTGGCTTAGTTTAAACGTGCCTAATATATGTTTGTAATTTGTCTATCTAAAATGTATATTAATGATATCAATAAATAAATTAATAGATTATTATGATAACCATTTACATAATTAATACGATAACTTGAGTTAAAATTAATAAAATTGTTGATTTCAATAAACAATTCAAATAAACTAATCAGGTATAACTGATAGTATCAAAATCGTTATGATTTATAAGATTGAAATGTCTCATAAAGTCACCATTAGTGAAATGAAATTTTTGGAATTGAAAAAAATAATATGGCCTTAATATTTTTATTATGGGTGGTTATAACATGTGATAGAATCTTTACTGTAGATGTATATATTTAGTTGTCGGCTTTTTATTTGGCAGAAACGATTTAAGGGACGACGAAAAAGTAGAGTGGAAGTGTAGTATGTAATGGTTTTTGTAGGCGATGAATGGATGGTCCGAGCCCAGGTTGGGAACGCGGAGGAATGCATTTCGGCTGTTCGCTGTTAAGGCCGTGAAGTGAGACAGGCGGACGGACTACCTACGGAAAAGAAGTATCTGGGGAGTGCCCATTCATTCGCTCATTCGTGGTGCTGCGGTCTTTAGTCGCTCCGGATGCCAGACACACACAGGTAGAAAATACCTTCTTTTTTCATTCCTAATAGGTGTGTAGGTTGAATACATATCAACCTTCCTCCTACGGAGAATTTACAATAGCGACAACAACAATAATGCATATTATTTTAGTTTCACTTCTGCCTATAGAATATTAGCGGAATATTATGAATACATTTACCTGCGGTTTTAAAAGGATATATAATTTGTCATCACAACGCAAATAACAAAAGTTATAACGTAAAAAAAACGTATGACAGATGTACTTTATTTACGTTATGATGGATGAGTTAAAAATACAGTATACCATCATTCTTTTAAACAATGCTAATTGCAATTTCGACGCACTGTTCAAATAATCAACAAATTGCATTAATATTATTTTCTTTATCTAAATGTAGTTTTGCTGCAACTGAAAACATAAAAATATTTATGGTAATCATGTTCTCTTATGCTTTCTCAAAATCATTTCAATTTTAATTTTGGTACAGAATACATACACTTTCTTGCTTTAGCTAATTGGAAATGTATTATTGGGTTATTTAAATCAGCGAAAATTATTTCTTTTTCATATTTTCATTATTCAAAATGTTTGATGTATTTTCGGAAAGTTTATTTGATAGAAATAAACACTTTCAATAAGTGAATTGTTTCGAGGTCTTAAGAAACTAATTGTTGTAGATTTACGAAAAGCTTTCGTATTTTTAAATGATTAGGAAATGTATTTCTGTTACTATTTGTGAGTTACGTGAAGATAATAATATAAGTTAGATATCATTTTCTTCACATTTAATAATTTTTTTTATTGCAAAATATAATTTAAAAATATATATACTGTAAAGAAAATGATATAAAACTTATTTCTAAATTATATTAGGAAATTTATTTATTTTGATCATAGAATGGTCTAGTACAAGGAGTAATTATTATAATTGGCGCTTGTCATTTATATCTTTTTAGACGAAACAATCTGCAGGTTCGGAGAATTTTGGATAATTTCAAGAATTATCACACTCCAAGCTTCTCATAAAATTATTTGAAGCAGTAGTGACTGCTTTATAAAATTTATTAGAACATAGCTGTGACACCTCGACTGCTTATCAACGATCTAGCATTTATCAGCCTTCTATAAAAGATAAGTAATATATCTAATCAAAATACAAAAAGATCCTCTAGGATTTTGACTTCGGCAGATTATTGGATAACTTACACACCATATGTGCCTTATCGTTATACAACCACATGACGATATTTGTATATCTTAATAGTTCAGGCGCAACGGATGACTATCACATAAATATATGTATATATATATCATATATGGTCGAAAAGAAATGAAGTATCTGATAACTATAAAGCAAAATCAAAAACATTGAAGAGATACGTGGAGTGTATTTGGAAATAAAGTAAGCAGCGGACTGTATTGATTACTGCTGGATATTAATGAATGATTTATAACTTATCTGAAAATAGAATTGCAGCTGATAAATCAGCATTAAACGGCATTTTCAAAAGTGTTACAGAATTTGAAATTAAACCACTGGATGTTATTAGAGTAGGAATGAAAGTGGATAATAAAACCAGGCCCCATAAACTAAATTTCTCAGGAAACACACCGAAAAATTCTTAAATATACGATAAGAACATTTCCTTTGGAAATTAAAAAATAAAGAAGATTATACTCTACAGCAGATGAACCACTTCAAGAAATTATCAAAGAATCTCAACGAACGTGAAAATAAATATTTAAGTACAGTTAATTATAATAATAATACACATTTTTATTGACAAACTTTATACATGTTTACATTTAAATAATAAATAATGAATGATGTGTTAGTGAGTAAGTTCGTCAAAAGGCTATCGGCTAGAGGTCTTTCTGCCTTATTTTGTCCAGTCATATGGAGTTAATTATATTAAGTTGCAATTACTGAAAAAGAACTATCTTAGAAAATCGCGTGTATGTAAGACATAATAACAAACACATACAATTTAAATAAGTAAATATAATACAAATTTATAATCGAAATAGATAAAAACTTAGAAACTAGGTCATATAATAAAAGACGTTAACAAATAGAATTAACACTCAATTGAAAAATTCACTATGTTTTAACCACAAATAATTATTGTAAAAATATTATATAGCGTATAGGCACAATTATATAAATCTAAACAACACTGCACGACTCGAGTTTCGACGTTTTATCGTCATTATCAAGTGAAAGTAGAAAATTGTGATTTTATACTAACTATTTTGGGGTGAGGGAATATACCTGCCGCTAATTGTTTGCGGATTATTTCGGGAGGGTAGTACCAGATTAAAAAGTGGCGAAAAGATTAGTTCGGTCTGCTCATTAAGAAGATTTACTGACGGATTACGGCTCTGTTTGAAAATTTCCAATGACTCCAGGAGATTAAGCTTAGTGCCCTTGTTTCAATTATGCAAGATTTTTAGATTATTTATATCCGGGAATTGGTGTTTGCATTCTAAACAATGATTTGAAAAAGAGCTAGTGTTTTGATTAAGACGAAAAGCACGATGATGTTCGGAAAAACGAGTTGATACACTTCGTCCTCTTTGACCTACATACACACTTTGCATTCTGAACAACGGATCTCATACACACCAGATTTTTTAAGAGGATCGACTTTATCTTTGGCATTGAATAGCATGTTTGATAATTTTCCAGGAGGTTTAAACGCTACTTGATGATTCTCTTTTCGAAAAATATTAGCAATCTGTTCGCTGGTTTTTCCAAAGTGTGTGAGCGGAATGAACGATGTATTTAAATTAGCTATTTTCGGATATATTAAAATCCTATGTCCGCAGTTTCGCCAAAGACTCCACAGTGATAAAATCATTTAAATCGAAAATATCCTCTAATTCTTTAGTCCTGACTAAAGCAGACAAATCCAATTCAATAGTTATTCTCGAAAGAGAACAGTATATTAATCAAATGAACGCTTTCATTACAACTGAAAACTTAACACCCCTAAAAAAAAAATCCCACCCTAAAATTCCAAACCCAAATCAGAAATCTTCTTAAAAATATTACAGTGCTGTTCTCAGATTTTGAAAAATTAAAAATCGTACATCAAAATCCCTTACCTCCTAGGCTCTATGGTCTCATTAAAACTCATAAACCTGATTATCCTATACGAACCGTAGTTTCATATATTAACAGTGTAAAAAGGAATTTAGCAATTAGACTTAATGAACTCTTCAAGAAATATACCAAATTTGCTCCAAAACATTCAGTAAAAAATTACCCGCTTTATCCAAACCGCTCAAATCCACAACAACTTCCAAAAATTCAAAACTTGTATCATTTGACGTTAGTAGCATGTTCTCCAATATACCCATTAAAGAATGTCTTGAAATTATTCAAAATTTACTCGATAAATCACAGTGCAATTACTTGATTATCTATCAATGTTTAGTGTTTCAGTGGCACAACACGTCAATTAGATCAGTTTCCCAATAAAATTAACAGCATTCACCCTAAAATTAAATTTACTCTTGAAATAGAAAATAACAACAAAATTAACTTTTTGGATTTAACGTTAATTCACCAAAATAATAAAATTGAATTTGATATATATAGGAAGCCTACTAACGTCAACTCAACAATCCTGCTGCATATCCCTCAATGATACATAGAGCTTTCTCCATCCCCTTAACTACTGACAGAAGAGCCACAAAATTAAATAAAATAATTTCAATTGCCAGTGACAATGGTTTCCCCACTAACCTCATTCAAAACCTAATAAACAAAAAACGTCATCAAACCACAAGGGTTTTAATATATCCGAAAATAGCTAATTTAAATACATCATTCATTCCGCTCACATACTTTGGAAAAACCAGCGAACAGATTGCTAATATTTTTCGAAAAGAGAATCATCAAGTAGCGTTTAAACCTCCTGGAAAATTATCAAACATGCTATTCAATGCTAAAGATAAAGTCGATCCTCTTAAAAAATCTGGTGTGTATGAGATCCGTTGTTCAGAATGCAATAGTGTGTATGTACGTCAAACAGGACGAAGTGTATCAACTCGTTTTTCCGAACATCATCGTGCTTTTCGTCTTAATCAAAACACTAGCTCTTTTTCAAATCATTGTTTAGAATGCAAACACCACTTCCCGGATATACATAATCCAAAAATCTTGCATAATTGCAACAAAGGCGCTAAGCTTAATCTCCTGGAGTCATTGGAAATTTTCAAACAGAGCCGTAATCCGTCAGTAAATCTTCTTAATGAGCAGACCGAACTAATCTTTTCGCCACTTTTTAATCTGGTACTACCCTTCCGAGATAATCCGCAAACAATTAGCGGCAGGTATATTTCCTCACCCCAAAATAGTTAGTATAAAATCACAATTTTATAATTCACTTGATAATGACGATAAAACGTCGAAACTCGAGTCGTGCAGTGTTGTTTAGATTTATATAATTGTGCCAACACGTTATATAATATTTTTACAATAATTATTTGTGGTTTAAACATAGTGAATTTTTCAATTCAGTGTAAGTATGGATTACCACGTAGTAACGGTCGCAACCATTCCCTTTATTAAATAGAATTAAAATATATAAATAATTAAAACACACTTCATAACATGAATATCATTGGTGAGGATAACCTGGTAATTAAACATATTAATGGAGTACCAAAAATAATCACCCAAGCAAATGCTAACTGTAAGCATTCAAAAAACTCATAAAAGCAAAGACGCCAAACGATTTAAAAATTATTACTAAAATGTAGGCGGTATGAGGACTAAAATTAATAAATTTTCAATTGCTATCCAACCTGGTTTCAGGAAGGTATCACTAATGGAGAGCTGATGTTACGCAACATGGATATCTTTCGATGTGATCGTTCATTTACAACAAGCGATAAGCAAAAAAATATATGACAGCACATGTCAGAAAAATATGTCTTTTAAAGACTAAAATATGCTGTGGTTAAGCATTGCATATATAAATGGATAACAGTCAAGGTATTTTGAAGCACTATTGATGGTGCATATTTATGGGTTTGAGTGGAAGACCATTCAATGAAGTGAACTCCGCCTGTACTCCCTTCGGAAAAAAATAAACTACTACTATAAAAAGTATATTTTTATAGTAGTAGTGGTAGTAGTAGTAGTAGTGTTAGGCTATCGACCACGTGGTCCTTCCGCCATGTGTCATTTGTGTATTTGTGTGTGTGTAAATGAGCTTGTTACTTTAAAGGATCGCCCCCGTCACTCTAAAGCACCATTAATTGTATCCCAATGATAAATGGAACCGGTCACCCATCCAACTACTGACCCGAACCAACTTTTCTTCACATCAGTTCGGGGCTGTAACCGAAAGCTCCACCAGCGGCATGTATATATTTTTATATTTTGTAACATAATTTTTGAGTTATTTTGTTAGAATGGAGTACAAAGATGTAATAAATAAATAAGCAGGATGGAGGCAGTGTGTTAATAGTTGTAAGGAAACATTTCAATACACGACTCTTTCTTATGCCATGAGGGAAGTGGAGCAGGTTTTTGTTCATATAAAGTTATCAATAATAAGTATCATCATAGGTGCTGTGTACATTTCGCCGAATTAACACTACATATGAACAAAATAAATAGTAAAACTGGCACGAAACATTTAAGGTGAATCTGAAGGTAAACGATAATTTATGATATAATGGAACATCAAGTGCCACGTAAGAGAATTAAAATCAAGAAGTATCCTGTGTGGTAAGGAGGGAACTTATCTCTTTAATAAAGAAAAAAATGAGGCTCATACCATCTATAAATATTCTGGTGAGTGGGAATGCTGTAGAAGTTTCTGCGACATTCGTAGCCAGTGTAAACACCTAAATAAAAGGCTCAAATCGTCTTATTTCATAGATATTGAATTAAATATAAAATCACAACTTTAACATTTTTGGGAATTTGTGAAAAGTTGTAAAAAGGAAAATAGCTTACGGATTAGTATGAAATGTGAGCATAATATTGGTGATAATGGTCATGGCATGAGATTCAGATTTTTTTAAAATCAGTATATGTGCAAAATAAAAACGTATTTCAAAACCGTGACAGACAAGTTTATAACGATGTAGGTAATACAAACTCAATATCCTTAGATGAAGTTTTTTCAAATATCTAAAGAATTCAGTATTTCCTAGACCAGACATGGTATTCAATTATTTTTTATCAATATGCCAAAAAGTCAAAGTTCCTGACCAATGGAAAATCAGTTACCTTTGCACAAAATATGGGGACCGTAGTGAGGCAGTTGATTACAGGGGGGTGTGCAAACAAGCAACAGTTGGTATTGATATTCGATTACATAGTATCCAAGCATCTTTTTAATATGAGCATACACATAATCATAAATGAACAGCATGGGTTCTATGAGAGAGGGTCGACTAGTACGAATCTAATAACAATTTCGTCTTACCTTTCAGATGCCAATTCAAAGTTGTATATACAGATTTTTTCAAGCGTGTGGTAGAGTGAAACAGAGTTTTTAATTGAAAAACTTATAATCCTAGGTTTGCCACATAGTGTAGTGGATTGACTTAGACGAATAGATCTCCAGAGCGATCTCGGTAGTCCCTCTGGGATCTCACTGTGGACCGATTTTGTTTTTCTTGTTTGTTAATGATATTGTGAACTATAAAGTACATATTGCCGACCTATAAATAAAATATATTTTTTGTAGGTTTTCTGCTGATGATGGGAAAAACGTCCGAAACTAGTACAGGAAAATAAAATTATTATTAAAATATACTGGGAAGTACGTTTTATATTTTTGATTTACATTATTGAGAATTGTTGACTCGCTTCATTGATCGAGTCATTTAGAAGCCGATTTAGTTCATTTAGACAACTGGTGCAAGGACAAATAACGGATTTTTAAATACTTCTAAATGCTACAGTATATTTTTTACTAGAAAACTTGCACCAATGAAGTTTGAGTTTACTATCGCTGACGTACCTCATCAGTCAAGAAATGAAATTAAAGATTCGATGGTAAACTCACTTTTCATAATCATGCCTTGATTGTAGCAAGGGACAATATTAGGATTCATTAATAGATATTCCGGTCAGTTCTCAATTGACACATTTAGAAAATTATATCTAAGTCTAGAGAAATTGCATTTCGAATAACATCCCTTAACTGTCTCTGTCTACATGAAATCAAACAGAAACAGATCAATTATGTTGAGTAAAACGATAATATAAATAAATACTATGTACTCAGTTCAATTCACGACATAAACCCATGAAGATGACATATTTAACGCCCGAAAATAATCTAGATTACGCTTTGAAAAATATCCAATGTAATGATGATAGTAAAAGCAATAAATACTAACTTTAGCTCAATTAGTTTTTAATCAAGAATAATTTTAGACTAGATAAATTTAGTTGTAATTAGAAAATAAATAAATGCTTACCTTCTAAGTTTCATTTTCATTGGGAAGATTAGTACTTACCAAAAAAATTTTCTTTAAGGTAATACCATAAAGTGTCATCCATTGCCTTAGCATTGTACTAGGTGACTTCAATTGCGCTACGCTGACAAGATCCAAAATAAATCGAAACCGGTCCGTGGTTGTTGTTGTTGACAGGGAACAATATATTTTTTAAATTTAAAATTATAGACGAAATATAATTTTAGTTATAATTTCGGTGTGTATAAAGGTTATTTAACAAAAATCAATTGAAATCAACAGCACAGAATACTATGTTGACGTCAATTATTAGGCAAAAGGGCAGCTTAGAATTGGAATACTACCTTATTTATTATAATATGGAAAATTGTCAAAAATTGATATAACATACAATTAGTGAAATTGTTAGCTGCCTATATATCTGTAAAGGTTAGTTTTAGAAAGATTAATACTGTAATTCCAAGAGCTAAGATTTATATACACAACCATACAACATATAAATTTTATACCGCGTCCAAATATTGCAAATAAAAACAATTACTTTAGTCTCATTCACTATATTAACATCAAAGCAAATTAATATTACCATTTTTGGGTATACCAGATTGGCCATTTTTAAAATTTCCTTTGTGCCATTATTATAATAGAAATAAAATACATTTCTGGCTAAACGTTTTACTTAGTTGAGTTCAAATTTTGGCCGCTTATAATTTAGATCATAGATGGTCTACCTATAATCTATGGTATATTTATCTGATTTAACGACGTCTTAGGATATCCTCAACCGTGAATGTAAATCATTTTTAGACCAGAACTGGTATTCTAATTTGAAAATTTAATTAATATTTGCAGCAATATCTATTCTAATATGACTAAATATATGTCTGACCAGTACCGAAAACAATCAATGAAGATGGTATTATAGGGCAAGTAAATTAAAATACTCGTTTAAATACCACATAGTTTACCACTTTTAAAGCCAAAGTATAAAATATATTTGTAAATTTCATATTTTTATGCCTAATACGAGGGTTGCTATTTATGTATTGAGAACTGGCAACACTGCTATTTTCAGGAGAAAACTGATATTTCAATCGCAAAGTTTGACGTTTTTCAGAAGCGTGCAGTATTTGTGTTATTTACAGTAAATGGAAAATCTTGGCCAAAAGATGGAATTAACATTTTTGAGCTATGATTTATTATTATGACATTCGACGTAGTCTAACTCAATACCAGTGCATCCAAATGTGGTCCAAATTCGGTCGTTGTGCCGGAAAATATCGATGCTGTGACGTGTCACGAAATCTAGAGATGTTTGAGCATTAGTATAACCAGAATACATAAGATTTTGCATGAACATTTGGATGTTCGGAAATTGTGTGTGCGTTCCACATTTGTTGATACCATAGATGCTTTAAAAAATGCTTGTGTCGATTAGTGCCATAAAATGATGACAAAATACAACTGTGGTGACCCAAAGCCATATACAGCATCATCACAGCTGACGAGTGGTGGATTTATGCGTATGAGCCAGAAAGAAAAGGCCAAATGGTAGTTTTGGTGTTTCAATGTGAAGCAAAGCCAACAAATTTGTTCTTCTCGAAGCGTTAAGAAGCAATTAGTCGTTATTCTTCCCGAAAATCGATTATGTGGCAAATGTGGCTCTGGAAAATGAAAAGAGAGTTAATTCAGCGTGGTGGACAATTGATTATTTTGTATCAAAACGAGTTAAGAAGATGATGTGTCAAGAGTTTGTTAAAAACGCTTTTTTACTTACACAAATCCACAAATTTATTATTCATTTTGCCATGCAAATCAGTATTTCAAGTCAACGTGACATAATATATTCTATTCTGAAAACAAATAAGCCATATTTGGCAGGTGACGAAGACCATCAATGTGACCTCTAGTGGCAGCACAGCCATCAAAGCAGCATTGGGCGTGAATGGAAGATCACTTGGGCGAACACTTGAGCCTTTCTAAGTGAAGTCTAAATTTTTGTACACATTTATAGAATTATTTGTTAGTTTTTCGGAACAGTTATTGATTTACGCATTGGATAAATAAATAAATATGAAATATCCCTTCTTCACTGAAAGGTACATTTAGTGGATACAAATAAACTGTGATGAAGGAAGGATGGAAAATAATCCAAAGTGTTTTAGACGGATTTAGATTTCTTAAAGCACCTAAAAAAGGTTTACTATGAACATTGGAGATGGATGATCCCATTTTAAAAACAGTAGAATTTAATGAGATTATTATTTGTGCATAAAACAACAATAATAACAAAATACTTTTTCATGTAATAAATCATTCAATGTCATGCAAAAATACATTCAAGGTCAATCAACTAAATACAAAATACAAAAGTTTTTTCAATGCCCCACAACATCTTACATACATGTCAATGTTTTCAAATTCCAAAGCTATAACTTTAATTATGAATTTTAGTTAAATAATTCCAAAGCTACAACTTATTGAGCTAATATTTATAAATGAAAACCTATGTGTTATAACATTATTTTACCATGCATTTTATATTAAATTTGAAAGATTGAAGGAACATCAGAATATGACTTAATGCTTTGCACTAAATTTGTGATGAGCGCAACATTTCCTCTGTAAATTAAACTTAATTTATTTAATTAAAAAGTAATTACTCATTATGCACCACGATTATGTATGTTAAGGTCAGGTGCTAAAGGTGTCCTTGCCTTATAACCTTAACATTTTTGATCAGTGCATAATTGCCTTTCATACATGGTCATAAGCCATGAAATTACCTCCTCATACATATTTAACGTGCACTTTTTTTTATCTCTCTGCGGCTTTTCTCCCTTTCCGTGTGCTACAATGGACCTCGCACACTATCAAATTTATATTCATTATAATTGCCTACTCACATCACATCCACTCCTACCGTTTATCCGCTGCTGTTATATAATACATTTAAATCACATTCCTTTTTTCAAAATTGTATAAAGCTATCTTTAAATTAAAGTATTGCTTTGTACAATAAACGATATTTTTAAAAGGAAGATTGTTTGATAGGAATTAGGATTGAGGATATCAGAATTATATTGGATTTAGCATAGCTATCCAATGTTTGTGATAAAAACTATTTAAGAAACGATTTTAGAAATGTTATATCTAAACAGTTTACTCAAATCCTTGCTTAAATATGTACTAGTAAACGCTAAAAAATAATATTTTCAAATTAAAATATGATAGATACTCACTAAAAATTGAAAACTGCAATGTTTAAGTACTGGCAAAGAACTAATTTATTCGTCGAGGTTAGAAAATATTGTAGGTTATTATTTAGAGTTTCTTTCTCATTATATTTTTAAAATTGCATATCATACACATACATTATTATTAAATGCCTTGTTTGTATAAAATTATAGAAAATAGAAATAAAATATTATTTATTAAATTATCTTCTATAGCTTCAGTTTATTTTCAATATGCATGTATTCTTTTGGTACAAATAAAAATACAAATTTTTTATGTGTAATTTAAAACTATGAAAACATTCCGTAAATCTACAAAAATGAGACTTATTCCGACTACAAAACTTATTGAAACAACTACTTCTTTGGCTAATACATCGACAGATATTCTACAACGACCTAAAAGGCTTTAAAACATTTTATTATGTTTTTATATGTGTCGTAATATGGAAATATTTATGGTAACATAGTAATGGTAAACTTTATTTACAATTATTACAGATATCGATAAGTGGAACAATAGCACTGACATTCGTGCGAGACTCGTGTCGTATCCTCCCCGCCCGAAAGACATAAAGTTGCAAATACTGTGAGATTGTTCAAAGTTGGCGTTCGCACACAAAGGCGGGGAATCGCAATGCGCTGGAAATTATTAGTTTCAGCCGAAGAGGAGAGAGGCGTAAAATGATAAATTGATGTTTTGACCTCTTCGCCGTCCCACATATAATACCAAATTGCCTCCAAATTTACGACAACCCTAATTAGCTCCAGTTTCTTCCACCTCGAAAAACATATATTTTCAATTACCCGAAGATACACCCTTTTTCATCCATCGAGTGCCCAATTGATTAATCTATTATTTAGTGCGCCGAAAGCCAAAGGCGGAAGAAAAGGAATGTCTGCTCTAGCGCCTATTGTCTACTGGCTTTTAATAAAGATTCTGTATTGATTTGTGTGCGATGACTCTGTCTGTCTGCCCATATTGCTACGCCCCTATCGTTATAAATTTGCTCTCATTCCGCTGTTATTATTATTATATATAATAGCTTTAATTAGCTCCGGTGTAACAATGGAGGGAAAGAGTTAATACAGGAAGTGCTTCTTTAATACCACAATCGAGTCATTGTTATCTCCGCTTAATTAACCCTACTCAAATATTATCACGCTTATTCCAACATCTTTGGGTAAATCTTTATTTAAATATTTATATTTTATTTGATATTATAGTACGATATAAGAAATATAAACAAATAGCAGAATAACCTTCAACAAAATAGAATCATTTATTAATAATACACTTGTTTCCCATTAATCAATTGGTGAACACAAGAAACATTTATAAATAAAATTCAAGTATATTTGACTTTAATTTTTAACAAAAATAACTATTATTGATTTCCAAAAAGGATACCAAGTCTAATTACATGGCAGTATAATTTATTAA
This sequence comes from Ontholestes murinus, assembly GCA_963969525.1. Lineage (NCBI taxonomy): Eukaryota > Metazoa > Arthropoda > Insecta > Coleoptera > Staphylinidae > Ontholestes > Ontholestes murinus. The sequence continues at coordinate 37,946,295 of OZ018394.1, forward strand.
AATTGCAACTGCTGCAAGTTTGTAATGTTCAAATAATTTGATATTATTATGAATTACACACTCTACTTTTTCGAGTACCTATTCGTTTCGAATATTGGCAACTATCATGGATATCTTTTTTCATGGTTCCTCTAAATATTTCGGTGGTAGTTTCTGAGAACCATGTTCTTAGATTTTTAACCCATGTTATTATTTTTCTTCCTGGTCCTCTTTTATCATAGACGTTCCCTTGGAGAACAGATTTTAGAAGGCGGTATTTTGTCTCTCATAATGTGTCCAATGTGTATACTAGTTTTTATCTACTGGTGGTTTTAATTAATTGGAAGTTCTGCACTCGTTTCATTACGGCATTATTAGTCACTCTGTTTACCTCAACATTCTCCTGTATAGCCACATTTCGAAAGCCTCGCGTCTTTGTGTTACTTCAGTTATTGTCCATGGCTCCATTTCATAGAAAAGTATCGAGAAAATATAGCATCGAAGAAGTCTGATTTTGATATCGATGCCGAGGCTGTGACTTTTGAACAGTTTAGCTATTTGATTAAAGGCAGCTCTGGTTTTCTCAATTCTACACCTAATCATTTATGAATGATCCCAATCCTCAATGATCGTGTTTTCCAAGTAAACAAACTATGTTGTCCTCTCTATTAGTGTCTTGTTGATCATTAGTTCGCACCTTTCAGTTGCCTCTTTACAAATTACCATGGATTTAGTTTTACTAATGCTAATTTCTAAACCATAGCGAATACTGGTGATATTTATTCTGTTCATTACTTCTTGTAAGCACTAGCGATAAATACAAAAGTATCATTCTTTATTTTTTTATTCTTTATTCTTTATAACTTTGTTTTCTTGCTTATAATACATTTTCAAAAATATACATAAATGAATGAAACACGTACAGAAATTTAGACAGCAAGAATCACGGACGGAATTCACTGGTTTCCAATGTTCTTCCACTCAGACCCACATCCATCCATCATCTGCGTACCGAATGTTGATTCATATGTGCAGGAGTCGGTATTCTCAAGGGCTTCTCTGAAGATTTCTTCTGAATAAATATTAAATATTAACGGCGAAATAATGCAACTAACGCCTCAAAATAATTCTGACTGCATTGGTTTGCTTCTCTACATTCATATTGATAGCAGCTGACTGATTTCAATATAGGTTCTGAATAATCATAAGATCTTTATCATTCATCTCTATATTTTTCAAGACATTTATCAACTTTTTAAGCTTTATTTCATCAAACGCTGATAATCTATAAAACAGGCAAAAATATCAAAGTTAATATCTCTGCAGCTACAGTCTATCGCAACAATGCATCCTTTGAACCTACATCATTCATAAATAATAATAAATTGTGTGTCTGTTACTCTTTCTTTGCATGGCTTGTAGACTCATCGATTAATGATTTTCAGAAACAGCTTTAGAATGTGACTAATGAGGCTAATATTTCTATAGTCGCCACATGGTTTGGTTCCCTGTTTCTTTGGTAATATTATAAATTATAAGGTAAACCATCACTTTGGAATGTCCTCAGTATTGTATGTTATTAAATATACTTGTTAATAATTTGACGGATGCATCGTCAAGAAATCTGAGGAAATCTGAATGTATCCCATCTGTTCCTGAAGCCATTCTTTTCTTTAGGATGTTAATGGCGGCTTTCATCCGTCATAATACAAGGTCCAGACTCGGCTTGGATCCTCTTTCGTCGAAAAATATCTGTTCTATGTATTTCTTCGATGTCTTCTCTATCTACAATTAGCTTTCCTATCCAAATTATGTTTTCTTTTTGAACTTTCTCGTAACTCATGAAATCTGCTTTGTAAAACTTCGATTTCGAAGAATTTTGCATCTAATACTTGTTGTTTTTCCTCTCGAGTTTTTCTCTGTATGTCTTTCTGTATCCTTTTGTATCTTGAGAGACAGCACATATACGGCAATTGTTGAAATAATAAGTGAAAATGATGCAAGTACGGAAGCAGCTTTATATCTCTTCTCTGGATTATTCTTTGATAATTTGCACCCAAGAATATTGAATTATATAACTTCAATGCACTAAATGTTGATAAGAAATCTGAGAGAATCGTTTGCAAGCTAGCACCTAATGACTTTGAAATTTAGCCTTCTTTAGCAATATTCGCAAGCAAAGATTGATGTGTTAGGAAAATTATTTTTCAAATTATATAATTTTAGAAGGATGAACCTTATCCACATGACCACGCAATCCAATTAAATGGTGACAACATGTTCCTTAATGGTCATGGGCAGATAATTCTTTTGATGTAAGAGCTAAGTTAAATGAACAACACTGTTTAATAGTTGTTGGATGGTAGTATTAACATAGAACAGAAGTGAACAAAGGAAACCAGCATCGCGCTTCGTGGCTTTGGATTGGGTAGCAGATCCTACACAGAATACAGTGAGACCTAACATAAGATAAGATACGATATTTATTTATTTCTTAGACTATACAGTATAGAACAGGTCAATAAAAAACATCAAATAAATAAATATCATTCAGATTACATTAGATATTATTGGTTGTTCGTGCCGATTTTTAAGGAAAATTGAAACGCAGCTCATTTAAATTATGGTATAGATTTATTAAATTATATAGGTACCATTTTGTTCCAAAACCTTTCTCCATCTTTCATACAACTTTAGAATTACGTCCTTCTAGAACCTCTTAGGTTTTTCTGCAAAAAAAGGTCTAAAGACATTTTTAACTAAACCAAAAAGTTGAAATTTTTGCCATTAAGGGAATTTTGTAATGATTGGAAATTGTGGAAATCCGAGGGCGTGAGGTCTGGAGAATAGGGTAAAACAAAGACTCGATTGCTGGACGTTTTTGTTCGATAACTGTCTTCAATTTCTCTAAATGAAAGCAATACTTTTCCGAATTTATTGTTTCATTGTTTTGTAAAAGCTTATGATAAAGGATTCCTTTCCAACCCCACCAGGCACAAAGCATTACCTTTTTCGAATGAAGAATGGCTTTTGGGGTTATTGAAGGTGGTTCATCACGCTTTCCCCAAGACCTTTCACGCTAAACGTTTTTATAAATTATCCATTTTCATCCCCGTTACTAATTGCTTCAGAAATGGTGTCTTCTCGTTGCATTTGTAAAGCATATCTCAAATAGAGATGCGATCCAACAGATTTTTCTCCGTTAAATCATTCGGAACCCATACATCAAGTCGGTTTACGTAGCCACGCTTCACAATATGGTCGTGGTTGGTTGATTTTGATTAATTTAGTATTCCTGCTATTTAATGTAATGTTGAGTGTGGGTTATTCTCGATTTCTGCTTTAATCATATTGTCCTCTGTGGTGTAAGGCCTATCCGCGCGTTCTTGATCTTCAAGGTGAACATTTCCAGCTTTGAACCGAGCAAACCACTTCCGCACAGTTCTTTCGGCTACAGCACCTTCACCATAAACAGCGCATATCATATTTGCCGCTTCTGTGGCACTTTATTTGCTGCCATATTCTAAGGCGTATAAAACTCATAAAAATTAAAGAATCGTAATCAATTTTTTTCCAAATATGGCCTGAATTTATCTCTTTTAGAATATGTACACATGTCATTTGTTTTCAATAAGTGTGCTATATTTAGGTCTGCTCTCATACTACCTACTGAAAATCGGCACGAACTTTCCGGACAACCTATTATATTATCAGGTGGTTACTGACCCCTATTTTTTTTAAATAGTGTTGTTCTAATTTTGTACTAGTTTATATTAGTTTTATTTCAAAATTAATGTACACAGACTTCATAAATATAAATACAGGGAATAATAAAGATGTTGTATTTTTTGTATAGTTCAGGACAAGGAAAATCTCTCTTCACTCCAACAATAATCATGGTAAGACTTTTTTGTTTTATGAGATCATCCTGTATCGTACCATAGTGTAGTCCTGATGCAATTTAAGCATAATAGAAGAAGTTCAACAGCTGATCTTATGTTAGATTTTCTTTCAGAGTTCTTAAGAGAAATGAAATGGAATTCATTTTCGCAACTAGGTGAGTACAGTGAACCTTCCAATTAAGTTTTAGTTTTGGTTAAACTTTCTGAGTTGATTTCTAATTTGAGATCATTATCCTAGATCCTGTTGCTAGCATTGTACACAATATATTATGTTTTATTGGAATTTAAATATAAGCGATTCGAATTGAGCCACTCGTAAAGATTGGTTAATATTATATTGCTGTTAAATTTCAGGATAAGATTTCCCGGATAATAGCAGATGTGTATCATTTGTGAATTTTATGGAGAGTGTGTTTTGATCTAGGTAAGCATCTGTATGGTTTGTGTACAGGAGGAAGAAGACTGGCCCCAGGATAGAGCCTTGAGGAACTGCTGGATTAATTATAGCTGTTTTTGAGATCACTCTACTTCTATTTGGCGACTGCATGAAGATGTACTGATATCTACCATTTAAATAGATTGTACTTACATATTCGCCTCTCCTCTGTTCTCGTAGGAGTTTAATTTTTGAAGTAACAGATCATGATTGACACAGTCGAATGGCAGACTTAAGTCGCAAAAGTCTGCGGTCGGACACTAGCCCTGTTCAGTAGGATTTCTTATTCGTTTAAAGAAATCATTAAATGCTCTAGCAGTTGATCCTCCTACACGGAAACCTTGTTGAGTGTTATTAAGTATATTGTTTTTTTTAAATAAAACTTCGAAAACTTCTGTTTGCAAAAGACATATTAACTAATATACAGAGTGAAAATAATGACAAGTTTTGTTTCTTGAAAATTATCTTTTAATTGTACTTATTCTTAATTTTGCTAGTAATTCCATGTGAAAATTAATGTTTGAAGATCAGAAATATCATTATTCATTGCACAAACCTCTATGTCTTGAAAATTAGAACAAATATGATATAAAACTTTGTCCTGTCTTATTGGGATTGTTACGTGTTTTTGCAAATTAGAACTATTAATAAGATTTTTTGGATTTCGATAGAGTATGATTTAGATTTTGTTAGTATATAGTTTGTGCAGTATATCTGAGAGATGATTGAGCAAAATATTAATGCCGCCTACCGTCCAGGGATTACGATAGTAATATAATATTAATACTGATTTACCTCTCCGGGCAAACCACTTTGCCACGCACAATACTAAGTAAGCTAAGTCAATTGGTTTCACATTTAAACCCGTTTTGCACCATATTCCGACGCCATAGCCGTGCGCCCTGATAAACGAAGAAATATTCGCATTCTTCTTCGGAAAAATCCTTTTTTAGAAAGTCTATCTTGTGTTTTGGTAAGGTCCAACCTGGTTACGAATAGTAGTATTTTTAGAGGCCGCCTCGTTACCTTTTACAATATGTTCAGTACGAGTATTTGCTTTGATTACACGTTTTTTGTTATGTTTTCGTCGGTTTATTTTTGCCCTCTGTGGTAGCACTGGCGAGCTCAACAATTTTTCTACCAATATTGTTGTTGTCTTCTGCACTAGCAGACTGTTTAATAGTGTTCTTCCTTTTTGGGTTTTTTCCAGTCCGATTGATAGGTTTCATTTAGTTCTCCACTCATAAATTGCACTGTCTATTTAACAAAATAACTTGATCCCGGGGGGAACTCAATAATTCATATTTATTTTGTGTAATTTGTTGCTTACTTCCATTTTCATGGTACTCTTGACAATATTTCTTTTACCAATATATAATCCATAAACAAAAGAAATACGATCATCAATGCTGAGTACACTGCCAGTCTCATCAAAATTGAGCTTTGGTGCTGAGATGAGTATATGATCTCCGCTCAACGGTTAAATGACATTAAGCTTACAGGCTACTATTGAGGCTGCTACAAGTTTTGAATACAGTGCTGGGTAAATTTGTAATCACAAAAATAGCCATACGTATGGAGAGCAGAGACATTTTCCGGAGTTCTTTCCCAACAGTAAAAAGATAAACTTCTCAATAATCATTTAATTATTTTCATCATTTAGAGAATTGAAAAAAAAATATTATAAATGTAATCCAAGTTGATTATTACAATAAAAAACACTGACCATTCCTACCATTTAGTAGAATAACGTAACCACCGTTCAATAATTGCTCTGAATTAATATTATTTGTTAACTATGATTGAGAAATGGTTATCATATTATATTTACTGTTATTAGATGCGATTTAAATTTGCTTTTGATTTACTTTTTAATACCGATAAATTGATAATGAATGATAATTTTATCAACCTATGGAATTTTCTAGTTGAAAGAAATTATGTTAGACAAACTTTTTTATAATTAATTCTTTAATCATTTTCACCTTCTTAGCTTTATAAAATTAAGGTTATTATAACGTGCGATCAGGTTAGATATACAACCTGTGACAATAAAATTCGATCAATTTACCTGTAAAATTAACGTAGATGAAATATTAATGACAGTTACTTTGCTATCTTTCAAAATAGTGACCTCATAACTATGAACCGCTGATATCTGGTATACTTCTGGTAGGTTTCTTTTGGTATAGAAGTTTAAAAGCTTCGTAAAGTTTCGTTGGATGTCAGGAATCACTTATCGTAGAAGGCCCATGTTAGCAACGACTGCAAAGATTTTGGATTATTTCAAATAGTTAAGTGAGAAATTGGAATCCATTGAAGTTTTTTTGTGAAGTGCATTTAATGATTTTTGATTGGAGGCCCCTGTTAGCAACGACTGTGAGAATTATTTGATTACATGTCAGAGTGAAAAATCAATCTTCTCATTGATTGCCTGAATTTTGAATGGCTTTATTCTGGCAGATTTTAAGATACTGTTTTCCCTTATAGTTTTTCTTTTATTTCAGAAGTAAAGTTCGATGACTTTTTATAGTAGTTAGAAACGATTATAGGAATTTTTGGATTGTCTGGTCTTTGCTTAAACAAATGTTCCCATTGATTAGACGTATTTTTAACGGTTTCATTCTGGCAGATTGTGAAATAATGTTGCTGATGAATAAATTACTTCTTTTACTAAGTGGGGAATTGGAATACACTCAAGTTTTTTTTTAATTATATTAATAAAGAAGCGCATTATCAATTTCTCACAGAAATTTTCCAATTAATCGAACATATATTTTGAATGGCTTTATTCTGCCGGATTGTAAAATAAAAATATTGCTGATAGAACAATTTATTCTTTTAACTTAGAGGATAATTGGAATCCATCGAAGATTTTTTTATTTCAGCAGTACAGAAGTGCCTTCATAAATTTCTCGTAGTAGTTAACAACGACTGAATGAATATCCTCTTAGAACAGGGTACATTTTCGCTTTTCTATTTTATTTATTTATCCAAATTACTTATCAAACCTTTACACATGTATATAAATATTCACAAAATTTTTGATTGAAAAATGGCAATGCAGAGTTCATTTAGTGACTATCTACTCTCACCTTCAATTACTGATAATGACAGGTGCCCATTGGAGGTCTTCTTCATGATAATGAAGATGCACTAAAGATATAATATTTAGACTATTCCATTATTATTTTAACTAAGTGTAAAATTGGAATTCACTGAAGCAAGAAGTGCTTTCATCGATTTCTCACAGTAGTTAAAAATAAACTTTGTGGGCAGAGTACAATTAATGTTATTGATTACACGTATTTTTAATGGCTTTCGATGTAAAGATTTCGGATATAATATATTCAATACTTTTTGTACATTATTCATTTTCTCATTTATTCATTTAAGCTTAATTGGACATGATTATGTTAAATATCACTTAATAAAACACTGACGTAATGTAAGGTTTCAAAAAATCGTTTTATTGTTCTACAACAATTGTTTCGCCACACAGTGGCTTCATCAGGTAGATGAAAAATATTGTTGTAGAACAATAAAACGATTTTTTGTAACCTTACATTACGTCAGTGTTTTATTAAGTGATAATATGGAGTTTCAACAAGTAACGGTCTCATCAATCCAATATGTTAAGTATATCTGATATAAACAAAATTGAAGGAAGAATATGCATATAATTTTATCATTATGCTAAAGGGAGTTCACTCTTGTAGATGATCGATTTTTTTCTATCAGTACTTGTTATACTCTTATATGTGCAATTATTAAAAAAAAAAACTAAATGAAAATTTGATGTATGAAAATTGTATGCAAAGAAAGTTATGACCACTTCAACTTTTTTTATTCCTTAACGTAATTTATTGTTGGAAGGATCCACACAAGCCTCTTGATATATGTTTTATAAGCAATATTCATTTTTGGACAAGATATTTAGACGGGATTTGGACGGAATCAATTAACCTCATTCTATTTACATAAAAAAGTATTAAATAATAGCCTGAACTTTGGATATATCAGAAATAGCAAACAACACATTCTCTTATATTTTTTTAAAATAATGGATACAAAATTCTAGAGAATTCAATACTAATATGAACTGGGTGATTGAAAATAATTTTTAAGTTTTTATACCACTATTTATTGTATAATATACATAAACGAAATATATTATCAACTTTGACACAACTATAGTTTTGACCTTTGCAGGTCATTATCAAGTGTTGAATAATTTATAATGACCTGCAAAGGTCGAAACTATAGTTGTACAAAAAATTGATAATATATTGTAAACTTCGTTTGTGTATATTATACAATAAATAGTGGTATAAAAACTTATTTTCATTCACCCTTTTTTAAAATGAACTACCACATAGTAACGGTCGCTACCATCATTTTCATTAATATGAACTGCTGTGAATGAATAACCTCAAAAGAAGTTTATTTGAATATTTATATCTCATTAAAAGCTTTATAATGGTGGTCTTAACATAAAGAAAATCAAAAAGTTTTAATATACCGATCGAATGAATTTATCGCACCCTCGGAAACCATAAAACCCCTACACACACGACCATTACCAACCACCACGTTAATAAATCGATTACCGTAACGTAAATATTTAACAAACACAAATACACGAGCATCGAATGTGTAGCTGTATGTGTGTGTATATACATACAATTCGATCCAAGTTTAAATTAAAGTAAACGATTTGTATTAAAATTTAATCAGCGGTGATATTTGAAGTAAATTATAAACAAGCACTTGGCTCGACGCAGGACGACAGGGAGGTAGAGTGGTGGTGGGTTTTATTGAGAACATGTCTGGTGTATACACATCGGGCCTTTATAAATATTAATGAGGTTTTCTGTCTTTCGGAGAGAAGAGACTTGCACCGGATGCGCCCAAGTCAGGGACCTCCAAGACCTCACCATCACCACACAATTACATTCCATAAAGAATTGATGACCGCCTTACCGGGAAGGAAAAAAAACACGCGTTTTCGACTCGAAATAAATTTTTACGACTCCCACCTCTAACCGGATTTAAATGGCATTGTAAACTATCAAAGGCAAGATCGAAGTCCTCATTGCCGTTAAACACATACGCACACAAAAGGAAGTGCCGGAGTGAGACCGAGAGAGGAGAGCGAGGCCAGAACTTACCTGAATTGAATGGGCGAAGTTCGTTTTCGCCTACAAACGCCGCGCCAGGGGAGGAGAAATATGAATGTGGTCATAACACAATGCGGAGGATCAGAGGATGAGTCAACCCGAATGTGCGGGGGTGAAACTCTCTCTCTAATGCTATTAAAACATTAAAAATTTAATAACTCAATTATATTACAATTTTCACTCTGGAATGAAAATACGTCCAGCACATATTAACCTAAGGGTTTACTTTACACAAATGTTGTACTTAAATGGGTAAACAAACTATGAAAATATTATTATTGTTTATGTATTACCATACTCAAACAATAATAAATAGCAGAAATCATAACACGAGCGTAGTATATTTTAATATATCAATTTGATTATCTGTGTTAAAAGGTATGTGGGTAAGGTGAGTATATATTTTTGTGAAAATAAAGGATATGTAAAAAAAAACACCATCTGGAAATATACAAATTTCCAAACTTAATTTTAAAATAAGCGTAGTTTCATCGTTGGATTTTATAATTTTAGTTCTCCCTAAAAAAAAGTAGAAAAACAACTGGCAATAAAACAAAATTTAGTGATTTTATTAAAAATCGATTACTCTTTAAAATCCTTAAAAGATTAATTTGAAATAAGTAAAGTTTTTGATTTGATTTTCATAATATTAAAATGTGTTAATAAAATAGAAAACTAATTGCAACTAAGAACGAAACCTTGTAATATTATCAAACTTTGTTTACTTTATCTACATTTGTAAAAATATATACATTTTCAACTTTCAAATCCTTAAAAGATTAATTTGAAATACACTTAGATTTTTAGGTGGTTTTCATATTATAAATATTGGTTAAAACAATAGAAAATCAATTAATATTAGGACTAAATTTTATTATACCATTAAAAATTGATTATCCTTTCTATATTAATGAAAATATACAAATTTCCAACTTCAGAATACACAGAAATTTGATTTAAAATATTTAATTTCTAATTTTAAAATTCTTTAAAAAATAACACAAAACAAACAATCGATTATTAGAACAAATATTGTAATACTATTAAAAATTGATTACTCTTTCAAAAATTATGAAAAGAAACAAATTTTTAGCTTTACAATCCTTAATAATCAAAATCAAATTAAGCGTAGTTTTATCTTTAGATTTCATAATTTAAACGTCATTAAAAACATAGAAAAACAATTGATTATAAGACACAATATTGTGATATTAATAAAACGATTCCAAATTTGTGAAAATTTATCAATTGTCATCTTTAGAATCCTTAAAAATTAAATTTAAAAGAGACAGTTTTCTGTTTGTATCTCACAACTGCAGAGTTCATTTAAAAATATAGAAAAACATTTGCCAATAGAACAAAATTTTCTAATATTACTGAATATTGATTATACTTTTCAAATTTGTGAAAACCTACAAATTTGCAGCTTAAAATTCTTAAAATTTGTATTTAAATTAAGTATTGTTTTATTTTTGGATTTCACAATTTTAGAAATAGTTAAAAAAGTATGAAAAGAATTGCCAATAAAATAAAATCGTGTTCTTTATTTATTGTTCTTTTTAAATTTATGAAAATATCCAAATTTGAAATTTTAGAATCTTTAAAAATTTCATTTTAATTGATAGCATAGCTTTACGTTTAGATTTCGCAATATTAGAATTCTTAAAAAAAATAGAAAAACAATTGCCAATGAGACGAAATCTTGAAATACTATTAAACATTGATTATTGTTTCTACATATATGGAAATATATAAAATTTCAACTTAAAATTTCTTAAAAATCATATTTAAAATAAGCATAGTGTTATCATTAGATTATAAAATTTTAAAATTCACAAAAATATGAAAAAATAGAAAAACAATTGACAATATCGCATTGCTGTGCGAGGTACACAAATAAAGTTTTTTTTCTTTTGAGAGTGTAATAATTTTGTACCAACAAATAAACAATTATTTTCACCAAGTTTCACATAAATCGTATTTTTCCTTCTGGGCAGTGGGTTTCATATGAAATTAAGTGTATATTATCTTTATTTGCAGAAAAAAAGTACAATTACTAATATAACGTAAGATAACTGATTCTTTTACTGTACAACGGCTGTCGAGCAGAGGTCTTTCAACCAGTTTCACTTTTACATTTTTTTTTTAAATTTGTTTTGGTTTTCTTCTTTCTTTGAACTTTTGTTTGTCACCTATCATTTTTCTGTTTCTTCTTATGTATAAATAAATATTTACATCTTTTTTTCTAGTTAACCTTTTGCTTATTCTTTGTATTTCTATTTTTCATTTACCTTCAATATATATCTATTTTTTGTCTGAATTGCGTGCTTTAATTTGCCCTTTGTTTTTTCGCATGAGGATTATATTCCGTCTGGCTTCTTTATTTTACTTATTTGTAATTTTTCGCATTTTAGGTCAGCAATTGGATGGATAACCGTCACCATTCGTCATTGGAGTCCTCTGCAGTAACGGAGGCTATGCTTTAAAGTAAGAATCTCATTTGCACAAACTTTTGATTGTACTATAATTGTCATGTATTAATTTTTGTTTCTTTAAAGAAATATTTTGAATTTCGGCTAATTTTAGTTTTGATTTTGGAAATTATTGTTTATTTTGTTTCTTTGTTTTTGCTTCTGTTTATTTTAGTCGATATTTTGTCTATTATTTGCATCTTACGTCAATATCTGCTCTTTTGTCTTTTGTCGTGTTATTTGGCATTCAAGTGTGTGTAAGTTGCTTTTTTTATCGTTTTATTATTATATGCCATATATTTAGTTCCTTTTATCTAATGTTTATCATCTTTTTAGTGTATATTTATGTTTATTAGCCTTTGTATGTCGAATTTATTTTTTATGCCTTTTTGTTTTGTTTGTCCTTTCTTTCTTTTTCTTATTTTGCAACCCTGTCTGTCAGCTATGATTTTTACGTTTCTACTTTTGATTCTCCTTGGTTGTTTTTTGTTTTTATTATTTTCTTAATAGTGTATCTTAAGTTTGTTGTTTGTTTTGCATTTGTTTTTATTAATTGTATTCTTTCGTCTTATGAATATAAAAGACAAAATGTAAACATATTTGTTATTTTTATTTTCTAATGCATTATGTCTGTTTTTAAGTTAACATTGATATTTAATTAATATTGGTTTATCTTTTATGTATTTTAAGTTTAGCTAATCTTGTTTGATTTTAGATTTTTTGTTTGTATTTTATTTATAATTATTGATCTCTATAGAATGAACTCGGCCCTACTGCAATTAATAATATGTATTTTTACTCATCGTACTTTTGACTTTCCAGAATAATTACTATAAATGATCTATTTATTCTACCTTCATACCGTTCTAGCGTACTCTTGACCTACCTCACCACACACTGTTTAAACTAGCGTACCCCTGACCTACCGTAACAAATTATATATTTGCCCAGCATGCTCTTAACCTACCTTAATAAAATACGCATTAATCTCACTCAAGGTTATACTATCCAGAGCAATCATTTATGCATGAGGTCAAGGTTACGCTGACTCAACATGCAGTACATTATGGTAGGTCAAGAGTACGCTAGGTCAATGTATATTGTATTAGGATAGGTCAAGAATACGCTAGTTTATACATTGATTTCAATATAATTTCAAATTTATTCAAGTTTTGAAAACTAGCCGTATACAGGGTGTCCTGTTAATGCGGGGAACTGGCTGGACCATAGATTTCTGGGGTCAAAATATGATGATTTAACACAACTTATTTATACCCAAAAATTTACGGTTAAGCCGGAATTTGTCTTCAAAGTTTCAAGAATTTGTATTTCTTTTGTTTATAACAATTGAACGCTTCATTCGATATGAATGAAATTTATTATTAATAACTAAAATAATAAAATACATCATTTCAGTTATTATGTCTTTTATTGGTTAACAAGAAGTATAAAAAACAGTAGTACCACCACTTAAAACTAAATTATTTTTTATTGGTTACATGTTAATTTTATTAGATAAACTTGCACTTGTTTCGATCCTTATGGATCATTATCATTAAGTTTTAACTAATTTCTAAATAAAAATTGTCAACTAACAGTTAAAATGATTTCTTATAAATAATAGTTTTCGAGTAAAATATAGGGAAAGTACTATGGTGGCCACATCACCATTTTTTATTTGATTTTCACAGTATTAAAATTTGTTAAAAAAATAAAAAAATCAATTGCAACTAAGAACGAAACCTTGTAATATTATCAAACATTGTTTACTTTATCTAAATTTGTAAAAAAATATACATTTTCAACTTACAAATCCTTAAAAGATTAATTTGAAATACACTTAGAATTTTGGTTGGTTTTTATAATATAAATATTGGTTAAAACAATAAAAAAAACATTGAAATTACGACTAAATTTTATTATACTATTAAACATTGATTATCCTTTCTATATTAATTAAAATATACAATTTTCCAACTTCAGAATATACAGAAATTTGATTTAAAATAAAATTCTTTAAAAAATATAGAAAAACAATCGATTATTAGAACAAATATTGTAATACAATTAAAAATTGATTACTCTTTCCAAAATTATGAAAAGAAACAAATTTTTAGCTTTACAATCCTTAAAAATCAAAATCAAATTAAGCGTAGTTTTATCTTTAGATTTCATAATGTAAACGTCATTAAAAACGTAGAAAAACAATTGATTATAAGACACAATCTTGTGATATTAATAATAAGTTTCCAAATTTGTGAAAATTTATCAATTGTCATCTTTAGAATCCTTAAAAATTCAATTTAAAAGAGACAGTTTTATGTTTGTATTTCACAACTGCAGAGTTCGTTTAAAAATATAGAAAAACAATTGCCAATAGGACAAAATTTTCTAATATTACTTAATATTGATTATACTTTTCAAATTTGTGAAAACCTACAAACTTGCAGCTTAAAATTCTTAAAATTTGTATTTAAATTAAGTATTGTTTTATTTTTGGATTTCACAATTTTAGAAATAGTTAAAAAAGTATGAAAATAATTGCCAATAAATTAAAATCGTGTGTTGCTAATTGAAAATTTATTGTTCTTTTTAAATTTGGAATTTTAGATTATTTAAAAATTGCATTTTATTTGATAGCATAGCTTTACGTTTGGATTTCACAATTTTAGAATTCTTAAAAAATAGAAAAACAATTGCCAATGAGACGAAATCTTGAAATACTATTAAAAATTGATTATTGTTTCTAAACATATGGAAATATATAAATTTTCAACTTAAAATTTCTTAAAAATCATATTTAAAATAAGAATTGTTTTATCATTAGATAAACACAAAAATATAAAAAATAGAAAAACAATTGACAATATCGCATTGCTGTGCGAGGCACACAATTAAAGTTTTTTTTCTTTTGAGAGTTTAATCATTTTGTACCAACGAATAAACAATTATTTTCACTAAGTTTCGCATAAATCGTATTATTCTTTCTGGGTAGTGTATTTCATATGAAATTGAGTGTATATTATCTTTATTTGCAGAAAAAAAGTACAGTTACCAATATAACGTAAGACAATTGCTTATTTTTCTGTACAACGGCTGTCGATCACCGGTCTTTCAACCAGTTTGATTTTTACGGTTTTTACTTATGTCGATTACGTTTTGTCTAAATTTGTTTTGGTTTTCTTCTTTCTCTTTCTTTGAACTTCTGTTCGTCACCTATAATTTTTCTGTTTCTTCTTATGTATAAATAAATATATACATATTTTTTTCTAGTTAACCTTTTGCTTGTTATTTGTATTTCTATTTTTCATTTACCTTCAATATATATCTTCTATCTTTTGTCTGTATTGAGTGCCTTAATTTGCCTTTTTTTTTTTTGTATGTGGATTATATTCCGCCTGGCTTCTTCATTTTTTTTTATTTGTAATTTTGTAATTTTTCAAATTTTCGGTCAGCAATTGGATGAATGACCGTTGCCATTCGTCATTGGGCACACTACAGTAACGGGGCGATCCTTTAAAGTAACAAGCTCTGGATCTGGATCTGGATTGAGTTTTTCAAGAGTGATCAAATCATTGACCAGAGCTCCTAGGCCTCACTGGCCTGTTGTGCCTCTGGCTGGGACAGCCCTCCGTTGTTCTATCATTCATTTAGCAACCCAAGGTGACGAGCAAAGGACAGCACAACGCTTGGAAGGGTTTCCCTACTATTGGCCATGTTCTACATATGGGGGTTTCCACCAGACCCATAGTAAATAAGTGTTTCCTTAGCTGACAGTGACTCGTAACAAGCTCATTTGCACATACTTTTGATCGTACTATAATTGTCATCTATTAATTTTTGTTTCTTTAAAGAAATATTTTGTATTTCGTCTAGTTTTAGTTTTGATTGAGAAAATTATTGTTTATTTTATTTATTGTCTATATTTGGTTCTTTGTTTTTCCTTCTGTTTATTTTAGTCGATAGTTTGTCTATTTTTGCATCTTACGCCAATGTCTGTTCTTTTGTCTTTCGTCGTGTTATTTGTGCGTAAAAATATTGCTTTAAAAATTTCCCCATTAAAATATAATCTCTTCTTTTTATCCTTTTATTATTATGTGCCATATCTTTAGTTTCTTTTATCTAATTTTTATCATCTTTTTTAGTGTATATTTTATGATTACTTTGTTTGCCTTTATTTGCCTTTGTATGTCGAAAATATTTTCTGCCTCTTTTTAAATTTTGGTTTGTCTGTCTTATTTAAAACAATTTATATTGAAAAAAATCCTAGACTAATTCGATCTTCTAATTTGGAAGGAAGAAACACATGATTTATTAAAGAAAAAAAATCTTCTTTGATGTCAAAATCATACCATCTACTTATGATGGTGTAGTAGATATAATGATTTTGAAATATCTGCAGTGAATAAGTGAAGATTTCATTGAATTGACTTAGTTTGTTTTGTTAAAAACGCTTTTCCTTTTTCGAAAAAACGTACTATTAACTTGACTAGCGAATTGTTATAATTACTATATCACCAACAAGGACTTTGCTGAAATATATGTTCCTCTTAGTGCGGCGAACTTGAGTGTTTGGCAATTCCTTTGTACACCAATCGAGAATATTAATCTGATCGAAAAGATCAAGCAGACTGATCTTTTGGAAGGTTAATATACTAAATTGTTTTAATCGATCTTGTACGTTACTACTTTTGATATGCTAACTTTTATCTGAGTTTTTTTCATTCGTCCACAAATTATTCACCAATCAAAATAATTATTTAACAGGCTAGAGTCTTAACTTTACTTTTCAAGTATCCCCATAAGAAAAAGTGTGAAAGGTGTTAAATCCGGAGACCTGGGTGACCATTCAACTGGTCCTCTTCTGCCAATCCATCTTCGTGGAAATACGTATCCAGGTACTGACGGGCATGCCTTGCAAAATAGGGAGGCGCACCTTCCTGTTCAAACCAAATGTTTCTATTCGGGACGTCAGCTTCTACAGGGCAAGAGAACAAAATAGCCAAACTTGGAATTAGCTCTTTCCCCAAGAATTGTAAATATCCCGCTCCATTGAAATTGTTTGGGAAGAAAGTTGGTCCTAAAACTCGATGACCAACAAACCCTGGCCAAACATTAACTTTTTCTGAATATTAAGTGTGGCCTTTCCTCGTCCAGTGTGGGTTCTTGTCTGCCCAATAACAGAAATTTTGACGATTTACCTCACCATTTAACATAAATGTTGATTCATCAGAAAACAAGATGTGTTCTATGTTTAGATCATTTCTATCTAGTAGATCCATATTGTTTTCGCAAAACTGGAATATTCTATCGGAATCATCTTCGGTGAGTTCCTGGAGGATTTCCATTTTATAAGGATGAAATTGTTTTGCTCCAAGGATTCTTGACACTAAAGACTGGCCAATTTTGTGTTCTCTAGCCATCTGCCTAGAGAAGACATGATGATTTTCCTGAACAGAGAGAAGTAGATCAATTTTAACATCTTCATTGAGAGCACTCTGACGATAATTATTTGTTTTTCTTAAATGCCCATTTTCCCGAAAATCTCTTTCAATCTTGCTTACAGTACTTTGCGATATGACTGGTAAATTAGGATACTTCTTTCTAAATAAATAAATAACTTCCTTTTGTGTTCTTGTCCTATCTCCATAGCCAATCATCATTAAACTTTCGATTTTATGGGTTTCAGTTAAGTACGGCATGTTTTTATAATTTTTCGACAAACGGAGTCAACACAACAGTGGAACGACTAATACTCTCCTCGCTCAAATATGCGTCGAATGCGATGCTATACTTATTTATTACACTAAGTTTATTGTAGAAAAATTGAAGCTTAGGTTGTTATTCAGCATACTTTCAACTTTTCAACTACCAATTTATAATAATAATTTAGTTTTCAAGATATTACAATAAAGGTGGCATCTATTTTTTAAGCATTGCACTAAATCCCTGTTTGAATGGACAACCACTGAAAAATTAATTAATTTAGTTTTATTTGTTGCGCTGTAAAATACTACAGCAAAAAAAAACACTAGAATACACATCTTTACAGTAGAGATTGTTACCTTATACCTTCACGTCTTCTTTAAACGTATGGCAAGTACTGTTGAACTTCTAGTTTGGCCATTGTTATTGCCAAATAGAATGCATAGTCAATGCTTGAAATTTCTTTAATATAATCTTCCTTCTTATGCATCATTGTGATTCAATTACGAAGATTATGTCTTCATGATAGGACTCATATTTAGTATCTTATGGAGATAGGTACTAAATTATCTAACATGACCTGGTCTTAAGTTTTCACTCAAATCAATTGAGACCATTTTGAATACCAATAGCAAGAAGTAAATGAAATACGTGTTTTAAACTCTAATGATTTTATTATGGCTTCTATTACATTTTTATCAATGTAAATTTATATATCAGACTATATTTTTGGTTAAAATTTGTTGGATAAGTTGCTATCCATAGAGAAACTATACTTTAGTCAAGCCATCGATAGCTGACTGTGACGTATCGCTCTATATTGGATAAATCAACTTTAAGCTAAACGTGTGTTCATAACCAAATTTGATACCGCGATGATGTTAGGATATACGTTTTACGTTCCCTATTCTTTAACATGCAGACACACGTTTCACCTTTAATTTCACTCTATTCTGGCTATCATAAGATGATAATAGAACGAGATGGATATTAGTTATATTAGCTATATAAATTTTTAGTTCCAAGCTGCATGCGTCACAGTCAGCTCTCAACAGCTCGACTATAGGTAAATGTTTTAGCACTTTTTGATAATAATTTTTGAGAACAAGAATACCTTTTACAAAGTTATGTCATACAGAGAGCTCATCAAAAACACAGAGTGGGTAAACATATTCATTGTATACTTGCTGTTTGATTAATTTAGATGTTCATACGCTAATAAGTTATTGTTGGAAAAAAGTAATTAGCAAAAAACAATTTCATAAATTGTAATTGTAATTGATTGAATAAATAAATATCTCATGTCTTTACTATCCTCTTAAAAATATGAATTTGAATAATAAACCATACATTCAAGACACTACAAACCTTTTTAAATTAGGCTATGCTATGCAAGGTGAAAGTGGGGAAATTTTAACAATTCAATAACGATAGTGCGTGTTTTTGGAGGAATGACACGACCATTGCTAATACCTCAAGCATTTGAAATAGTTAGGATTTTGGCTGTAATCGTAACAATCCTTTTTAAGTTAATCATAATGCCCTTATTCAAGGCTTTTTAGATACGACGTATCATTGAATACAAGAGCAGAAAAGTCGGAAGGATAACTATTGTTGATTACAAAAAGAAGATAGCTACATATTTTGTAGTACTTTTGTGTAGTAACTCTATAATACATAGCACTAATAATCATGTGTACTTGCATGGCTTTGATATACAAATCACTAGGTGGATACAGTTAGAGTGGTTTGTACACTGAACCGCCGAATCAAAATGAGTGCCAAATAATAAAGACTGCTTCTGATCCATTTTACAGTGGATAAATAGAAGCTGAAAGAAAAGCACATCAGTTTCAGTTAGAACCAAAAAATTTAAAATCAGCGTTTACAGTAAACGTGTTTGGCTTCGAAACCTATTGGTGTTATTTCTTGTATTTCGTAACTACCTCAGTGGGATTGGTCTATCAATCACACTAATTTATAAACAAGATTTTTGAATTATACGGATGTTTTCACTTTCCCATTGTATGGACGCATTCAGCATTTATTAAAAATGCATTGTTTTCTAGTACAAATGTTTTAAAAACAAAAACTAATAGAAACAAAAGACAATTTATTCATAGTAAGTAAAACCTTAAACCTTGCCGTAGAAGAAATATTATTAGAATTCACCACTTTTTAAAAATGACGTCCTTTAGATTGGATGTAAAAGCATTTTTGAAACCTGCTATTGAGATTTCATTTCTCTAGTTGCATCGTCTTAGCTGGGATATTTTGAATTTAATCTTGAATTCTTTTCTTCAACCCATCCCTAGTTTTTGATTGAGTTGAGTTACTAAATGCTTAATACAGCCCCTCAAGAAAAATCATAAACAAACAAATTTGGCGATTCAGATTACCACAGAAGATTACCGAATCTTAAGATTATACTGCTACTGCACAATTCTCGAATTGACTGTCTTACAAAGTGTCATGTTGTTCCATCTTGTTGAAACGAGGTTTCTTGAAAGTGTAGAAAATTGATCAATTCATCTGTAAAATGATCCTATTGACAGTTATTGTAATCTTCTGTTCATTTACAAAAAATAAATTTCAGATTTATTATAATATTTAATAATATAATTAATAATAATGAAATACACCATATTAGCAACTTACTAGTGTGTGAAGGGCACTCATGAACGTCATCTTGTATAATAATAATAATAATAATAATAATAATAATAATAATAATAATAATAATAATAATAATAATAATAATAATAATAATAATAAGTTTATTCATGTAAAAATACACAATTTCCACATAAATAAACAAGGATCCACAGAAGATATAATCTTGTGCGTGGATATACAATTTACAATAGCGCATTTAAAGTATAATTATAATAATAAAAGAAAAATATTAAAAAAATCAATATCAATTATAATATACAATACTTTTGAACAGCAACAATAATATTATATAAATAGTACGAAAACAATAGCATCACAAGTAAGGTCAATTAACAGTAATCAAAGATAATTTATAATGTTTAAGTATTTATAATAGTCCTTTAAAGGTATCACAATTTGGGTCGTTTAATATATATAGTTTAAGTTCATTTTTAAATTTTTGTTCGGTTTTCACACTTTTTTTTTTCACACTTTTAATATAGTTGGATATTGCATTAAAAACCTTAGGAAGGATATAATCGAGCGATCTTTGGGTAACTGTCAATTTCATTTTAGGAACTACCCAGTAAAGTTTGACAGAGGAATAGTCCCGTGGTTTGTTAAAAATTCATTTTAATTTTTTTTTTTTAATGACCTCTAGCGGATACAGGTGAACATCCCTTGCTGAGCCCCAACAGGTTAGACCATAACATATGTGACTCTCTACTTATGCGTGATATATTATTTTCAGAAGGTCATGGTCGAGGAATTCCGATAGTAATTTAATTTGGCATAACGTATACCTCAATTTCCGGACAACATATAGAATATGTTTATCCCATCACAAATGTTCATCAATAATGACTCCTAGATAGTTTATTTCCCTACTTGATAGTATATTACGGACATCACTGCTTGATTTGACTGATAACTCTTGGAATGTAGGAAGGGTGTCTGCTTGGCAAGAGAATGATAAATATTTGTTTTTTTCTATATTTAGTGATAAGAGGTTATTATCCAGGTAATCAAAAATTTGTACAAGATCTTGTTTCACCTTCTCTTTCAGTCCAATCCAGTCTTGATATCCAATCCAAATTTGATAGGATCAACTACTATAGCAATAAAATTGCTTGTGCACCAAATAAGTGTAAAGCATCATGGTCTGTTGTTAAGGAAGTAACAGGTACTACTCGTAGAAACCAAGTGTCTAAAATAGGTATGATCATTGATCCAGATCAAATATACGAATTTTATTAATGCAGCTACCAATCAGATTACAACAATGTACTTAGCTGATAATATTAATATCAATAAAATTAATAGTAGTATGTTTTTGCATCCCATAACGGTTGACGAATTAAGAGATATTATTCGAAATATGTCTACGAAGAGAAGCAGTGGGATCGATGGGATATCACCGCCTATAATTAAAAAATGCATGGATTGTATTATTGAACATCTATGTTTTTTAATAAACGAATCGCTACATAATGGAATATTTTCACAGCAATTAAAATTAATCAAGGTAATACCATTATTTAAAAATGGGAACCCTGAGGTTCATATCCACCTTCTCTAAAATATACGAGTACGTTGTAATTAAACAAATGAAATCTTTTTTACAAAAGCATAATATTTTGTCTCAGTACCAACATGGATTTAGTAGCAATAAAAACTGCAATACAGCTTTATTCAATTTTACAAAATTCATATATTCAACAATAGAAGAAAATCAATTAACATGCGGGGTGCTCCTCGATTTGTCTAAGGCTTTCGACTGCATCGATCATAAAGCCCTACTATCAAAGCTGGACCAATTTGGGTTCAGAGGTGTTGCACATAAATGGTTGACATCTTATTTAACCGGCAGGGAGCAAATAATCGAGATAAAACAAGAAAATGGCGTCGCTGTGCGGTCGAAAGTATTAGACATTATCAGCGGTGTCCCGCAAGGGAGCATTTTGAGCCCACTGTTATTTAATATTTGTATTAATGATTTATTTACATACAACAACAATTCCAAATTTAAAATTATTAACTATGCGGACTACACAAATATTGTAATTAAAGGCAGTGACATGACGAACCTATGCCAAAACGGAGCAGATGCGCTTCAATTAATATTTAAATGGTTCAGCGATAATGGCCTCGTTATAAACAAAAATAAGACGAACTATATTTTATTTAAAAAGAACGAAGCTCTTACCACACCATCAAATTTGAAGTTTGGTGACTGTGTACTGAAAGTAACAAATTCAGCAAAATTTTTGGGAATCTATGTATGATGACAAATTAAAATGGAATGAACATATAGCTCACGTGTCGAAAAAGTTAAGCAAATCAATCTTTATTATCCGGTCCTTAAAATGGAGTGTTGATTTTGAAATCCTCAAAATGACATACCACGCAAACTTCGAAAGCCATGTTAGATACGGGATAATTCATTGGGGTAGCTCAACACAGCTTAATAAAATATTTGTTATTCAAAAGCGTACCCTTAGAGCGATGTTAGGGCTCAAAACAACAGATTCATGCAGAACATTATTTTCAAGAAATGGTATACTTACAGTAACTGCAGTATATATACTCGAAAGTTTGCTATTCATTTGGAAACAACAGCATTTATTTTCGAAAAACAAAATGTCGCATGAGCACGATACTCGACATAAACAAAATTTCGTATACCCTATACATAAGTATTCTTTTACTGAAAAGAGTCCCGAATACAGGTGTATGAAATTTTATAATTGTTTGCCGTCTAACCTCAAAATGGAGAACAGGTTTGAAAGAAAAAAAAAATATAATATCATGATATTAATGGAACCATACAATTTGGAAGAATTCTTTAATTATAAGTATATTTAAGTTATTGCAATATTTACTTGTTTTTTTGACGCAAATTCCTATACTAAATATATGTGTTTTTTTTTGTTTTTTCTCTATGTATATTTTTAAAGGAATAAAGACTGCTTATTATTATTATTATGAGATACGCCAATAAAAGAAAAGGTGTGAATGTAAACAAAAACAACCGTAAAGTAAAATCGGAGCACCTTGTTACCGCCTAACACCTATTTTATGCTGTATTATTAAATACAACCCACTTTCTCCAACGCATTATTCGAGAAACAATTAAAATCGAAATTAGTTAATAACAAATTTAGTGGCTCTTTGCGATTTCACAAGAATGTAAAAAAAACTTATCGACATGTAATGATTACAACTAATACACAACAAGATCATTTTGAACTAGACGTATAATTTCAACAGCTAATTAATTATAGAAAAATTATGTCGATGAAGGTACTAATAATATAACTGCAAAGAATAAATATATAAATAAGAAGAATAATAAGCCATATGTCATATGAATGAAATATTTATAATTTCACAAACCATCTTTATAATATTCTATCATATTAATCATGAAAATGATTTTTGTTATTATTTTATATTGTATTTTATTATATTTAATTAATAATATTTTGCAATTTTCAATTACAAAATAATATTATTGGCAAATAATAGATATTAAAACTAAAACAAACAGTTATCAACTAATAGTAACCAGTTCCATGGGAATAGTATTTGTTAATGAATGATCACATTTCAGTTTAAGGCACCTCGGAGGTCAAGGCCGCATCCATAACTGTTATTAATAATTAATACATTCAGTATATCTGAACAAATCATATGCGCACACATCGGATATATTTGTGTTTGTTAAATATTTACATTCCTCTAATCGATTCAGCGATACACAACCAACTCCGGTGTATTATTTTTTCCCGCCCACCCAATAAATTCAGTCAATCAAAATTTTCGCATAAAAAGCGACCGCCGAATTAGCGTAAGAATGTAATAATAAAAGTGTAGTAGTAGTAAGTAGTAGAGAAGGGTCGAAGGCAAAAATCAGTACGGTGATGCGGTGGTTACTTCTGAACCAGTGCGCAACGGCGCAGGCGGTGCTGTGGAAGGAGGCAGAGAGGGTGCGAGAGAATATACTGGTGGTGGAGGTAGTGACGGCTTTCTGCGCTCTTCAGTCTGTGTCCGAACGGTCGCGAGGCAACGTCAGTAGATAAATGCGCGATTCCGTGTTTTTTCTCAAATCTGGATACATTGTGAACTGGCCGACAGAAAAATAATTAAACGGATTGTTTTTAAGTGCTTAAATATTAAAAAAAATATTAAAGCAATTAACGAGGATTTACATTATTAATAATTAATGTGAACTGATTTAAAAAAATAATAACTATTTAGTGTGTGATTAAAAATTAAGCCCTTACAAACTGGATTTTAGTTAAAAGTGTACGGGCTGAAAAAGAATTGTCATATAGTGCGCGACTTAAAAACTGCCATCTAGATTTTAGTTTCGGTTAATTAAAGTATAGTTTCGCGGTGGTGATGAAAATTGTCGAGTAATGATGTTAGTGTGGAGGAAGCTGTTTATCATTGTACTGTTGTTCGCGTTGGATTCTTGCGGTGGTATGGGTGGTCAGTGTCCATCGGTGTGCACGTGTAAATGGAAAGGTGGCAAACAGACGGTGGAGTGTACGGATCGCGCCCTGATAACGATTCCCGAGAGTGTGGACTCCGAGACGCAAGTATTGGATTTATCCGGTAACAACCTGCAGATCCTCCCGAGGGAAACCTTCGTCAGAGCCGGATTGCTCAACCTTCAGCGCGTGTTCCTACGGAGTTGTCGGATAGGGCAAATTGATGATCTGGCGTTTAGAGGCTTGACGAACCTTATAGAATTAGACCTGTCTTACAACTTACTGACCGCTATTCCTTCAGGGACGTTCGGTGACGTACCGTTCTTGCGCGATTTAATTCTGTCTAACAATCCGATACAGAAGATTGACAGCCACGCATTTCAAACCGTACCGGGTTTGGTTAAACTGGATATATCGCACTGCGAGCTGCAGATGGTGGCACCGAAGGCTTTCGAAGGAATCGAGTTGTTAGAATCGTTGAAATTGAACGGTAATCGGTTAACAGAATTGAGGCCACGTACCGTAGAGACTCTTAGTAAATTACACGGGGTGGAATTACATGACAACCCCTGGCATTGTGATTGTAGGTTAAGGCCAGTGAAAGAGTGGCTTACACACCACAATATTCCGTATCCGGTTGCTCCTGAATGTAGTGGTGGACCTGAACGAGTTATCCATAAAACGTTCGCCGAACTACATGTCGATGATTTTGCGTGTAAACCGGAAATTCTTCCAGTAAGCCGATATATTGAATCTAGCGCTGGAGACAACGCGACCATAATGTGTCGCGCCAGCGCTGTCCCCACGGCACACATAAACTGGTACTGGAACGGCAGGCTCCTGGTTAATAATTCAGCTTTCAGTTCGCACCAGAAGATATACATCTTCGAGGAGGGCCATTTCGAAAAACGCAGCAGCTTAACACTGACCAATGCCCAGGAGACGGATTCCAGCGAGTTTTACTGCGTCGCGGAGAATCGTGCCGGGAACGCGGAAGCGAATTTCACACTACGCGTTACAATGAGGGCCGCAGGAATGGCGACCCTTGGGAGCGGACAAATCGCCGGTCTCAGTGCTGCTTTGGTCATCCTCATCCTGTTCATTCTCCTTGTCATACTAGTCTTACTGGTTAGATTACGCCGGATGCCCTTCTCCGAAAGTAAAACTCCAGGCCAGATCGAAGTGGTAACGGTCGTTAACGGAGGAACAATTCCCAATGGAAAAGCTGCGATCTCTCCTACTAACCCACCAACGGAGACTTCTTCATTCACCGAAAGGAAACTACCTACCGAACTGAACTTCTGCAACCCTGTTCAGAAACCGCCGCGCATGAACGAAATCCCCTATACCACAACACATTACAACGGCAATGGAAGCATAATGAATCCCGGCTCCTGTTTTGTGTCGCCATCATCAGGCTCAGGCAATAACCCCGATCTAATTAACGACACGAAAATCTTAGGCAGCGACGAACTCGCCCCCACGGCGACCGCTGAAGATGGTTACACCGTCGAACCCCTCGAACGCCCCGGTAGCGGCGAGTACAGTAGGAACGCCGACTCCCTTTATCCGTCTGGCCTATGGGGCGGCGAGCACGAAGCTGACCCGTACACCCGCAGCACGGGCTTCCACTACAACGACAAAACCCCCATCATCGCCGAGGGCATGAACTTGGGCTCCGAGGAGTCGCTCACCTATCCGCCAGACTACGGCCTACCCATCATCGAGAAGACCGAATCCACCGTATCAACCTCTTCACAAATCAACCTACCCACGAACGCGAAAACGTTACGGGTGTGGCAGAAGGGCGGCGTGCCCGTCCTACCCCCTGTTACCGCCCTGAAGCGTGCCCTAACTCACAACCGAAACTCTCCCGACGAGGGTTACCAGGAAGGATGTGGTACGGACGTTTAAATTCAAAATTTTGAAACACACACCACTCCCCGTCATTAAAAAGACAAACGGTACGGACGTTTAAATTTAAATTCTTGTTCATGTCCTTATGGGTAAAATGTGGCAATTTAAATTCAAATTTGATTATATTCATCAAAACGTGGCAAGTATATATTCATTAAAATAAAAATAAAAACGAAACATCTTTGGTGCAAAAATTTTATTATTATACTTCAATTCAATTTGTATTCTTGGTTAATTGAATTAACAACGATATAAATGAGTAGCTTCAGACGTAAATATATTAAAATATACACTTTTATATGTTGAATTAATTTCAGACAATGATGAAATATTCATATTTTTAATTGAATAATGAATTTACTGTTTTTTTAAATTTTCAAGGGCATTTTTTCACAACCAGTCATTCTCAAGAAAACTTCTTTGGCAAATATAATGGCTGTGAAACTTATAAAAATATTTATTATGAAAAATGCTTATTTTTAAATTTGTTTTTTAAGTAAGTTCATTAATATATTTAAAATATTTATGGTCTATTCTATATCAACTTAAAACATATTATAAATTATAAATTAAATAAATATATTTTCTTTGCTAATTTCACAATGATTTATTTTGTTTGATTAAAATCTTCATCGGAACTGTAGTCACTTAAAATTAATCGTTGTTATATTAGCAAAGAAACGTATTTTTGTATTTATTTATAACTGATAAATTTTGTATTTTGAGAAATTGATGGGCACAGTTAATCCAAAAAAATTTAAATAAGTAAAACTAATAAATATCCTCCATGTTTGTGATTTGATTTAAATTTCATGTTTGAAGGTAATAGCAGTGGATATAAATATAAAGATAAAAATGTTAAATATTTGTAACCAAAATAACAAAAATTGAAAAAACATAAAAGTTTTAGTTAGTATATTTATAACTAATTTAATTTGTTTAATTTCAATAATTTGAGTTGTAAGGCCTTAATAGAATATTTATTTCAGCAAATAAGAAAGAATTTAAAATCATGTAGGCTGAAATACATTTTTCGATGTAATTATTCTTAATAGTCATTATGAAAATATTTAAAGCAAAAAAATGTAATAAAAAATTTGCCTTAAATATTACAATATCGATTAAAAAACACAAATTGTGGTGTAAAAATTAATTTGGAGGAATATAATACTAATTTTGGATAATTATCTTTTCTTGATTTAATAAGCTCCATAATTATCATTTCAAAAAGTGAAAATTAAAACATATAATTATTATTTTTAATTACTTATAAACTGCTCTGCACCAGTAACGTTTTTATGGTGTCAAGTTTGATAAACATTTTTTTCAATTTCTCATACTTCAAAAATAGAAATGATTAACAAAAATAAAAATTATATAAAATAAATCAAATAAATTTCTGCAAATATTACAATGTTAATGGCTAAATGGCTCATAAACCAAAGCCAATAAAAAAGTCGAATAAGAGGAAATCAAAACTTCAAACCAGCGGTTGTGAAAATACCTTTCTTGAATTTCACAATCAGTCGTTTGAAGTTGATATGATAACTTTGAATTGTTATTTATGTTTACAATAAATATTTTCTTGAATACCAAACTACATCATTTCAGATCTACAAATAGTTACTGAAAACCATTTTTTACTACTAACTTTTTGTTCAGCCACTTTTTGAGGCGTATTTAATTAGTTAATGTATGTTATTACTCTTTTTAAGAGTTGAATATTTGCATAAAAGACGCTATTTACTAGGAAAAAAAATATCTTTCTTGAAGTAACTTTATTGATGGTGCTTAAACTAAACTGCTTTTGCTAAAGATAATAATTGCATTTAATTAGAAATTAAAAATGGCTGCTCAACTAAAAATTATACTGCAAAGCTAATTTTAAATTATGTGTTAAAACATGTAAAAGTGTGTATTAATTTTCCCATTGAAATGCTATTGCAATATTGAATCAAATTGAAATTGAAGTAAAAATCTAAGTAAATTATTGCGCCACTGATGTTTTATTATAAATATTAAATAACCGTATGAAATTAATAAGAAATATTATTATTATTTCAAATAGCAAAATATTTATAATAATAATATAAAAATACGATACAATAACTAATTAAATGATTAATTAATGTGACACATTTATATATTTTTATGTTATGAATAATGAAAACAATTTATGTTTTATTTCCGATTTTTGTGTCCATTATTTATTATTATTATAAACAACAAGTAATAATAATAATATGTTGTCTTATATTTATTGATTTCCATTCTTTAATAATAACATGTTATATTTGTCTAACGTTTTTGATTAATTTTAATGACAGATATATCAAATTTGAATTTAAATCTAAACAGGCACATGTACATTTAAATTTAAACCCAAAACCTTTTAACAACAACAAAAAAAATACCAAAGACTTAATGTTCCTAGAACTACAAACGTAACTAAAAAAAGAAATATTAAATTTATATATAAAAAGACTGGTTCGTTGCTCAAAAACCAACGCAAAACGCAAATAAAAAAAAAACAACTAACTTTATGTATTTTCAAAACTACATAAATAAACATATGTGTGATAATTGAACGAAAGTGACTTGTACATAATGTGAATATTGTAGATAAGTAATTTTAGATAAAGTTTAAGAGTGAAGTATACACACGTTTTAAAAGACTGAAGATTGTTGAAGTAAATAAACAGAAAATTGTACTTAAAAAAATCACGACGGAAGGTAATTTTTCAACATTTATATTTTACAGCATCTTCGGGTTTATGTAATTGTGTTTGAAATGAAACCCTTATTGGATTGGTGCGGAGTTTAATATTATTTAGCTTCGGATATATGTGCGAATTAAATGAAACTGGTAAATTAATTCTACAGTTATTTGATTCTTTATTGCATTTAAATACTGTGAATAATTAAATAACTTTAACCGTTTTAATGCTGTGGGGAAATACAGGTCCCAGTGAATATTCGCTGCTAGACTGTATTTAAATGAGTAATTTTGGTCTTTGACTACGTGATACAGTTTAAATAGTTGGCGAAAATTTATTGGCTTCACACTTTATATTTACTCAGTGTTATTATTGTAATTTGTTTGACGTGATCCAACTGCAAGTAATTTAAATTTAAATTGTGCACATGGGTTAGAATTTATTTATTTATAAAATAAGCAGCAATCTATTTTCATAGATTACATGAAGTAATAAAATTTACGGTATTTTATAATAAGGTAAAATAAAACAATTGCTTAATGACTGTGGAAAATCGAAATATGTCTCAAATAAATGAAAATATTAGAATGGAATATAACAAGTGTTTTTAGCTTAATAATTTAAAAATACAAAACATTCGTAGATCTACAACAAATCTACATTGTTGTTTTCATATTTTTAAATTATAAGGTAATTTTCTACAACGACGTAAAGGACATTTTATTGTTACCTTATTTGAAAATATAGTTGCACCGATAAATTACCGTAAAAACAAGTTTTGAATGTATTTAAAAATATACACAAAATGAGTTTTTGGTAAAACAAAATGAAGATATGTGAGAGCTCAGAATGTATTTATTCATAATTTATACATGTTTTAATATTCAAAATTTAATTACTCCGTGGCAATGATTTGAAGTATTAATTTAATATGCAACTTATTTGTATACATGCTATTAATCAGTAACAATCAAATTATTTATTTAAACTCGTTACAAAAGAGATAAAAACGACCATCATTATCTTTCAGTCTCAGAATAATTATTGTTAATTAATATTAAAAAATGAAAATCCATTAAGACCATACTAAAAAGAGAGAAGAGAGAAAATTTTAAATGTAGTAATTCAATGCCAGTAAATTAATTGGATGAGTTACGTGAAGATAAACTTGATTATAAAATAAAGCACTAAAAACCTTTCTTCACACAGTTTATGTATGAAGAAAGGTTTATTTTATATTTCAATGCTGGTTGCATTTAGGTTGTTTTAATTTTATTATTCTTATAAAAAGAATTCCATCTAAAGCGAGTTTTAAATTAATTTGCAATTGCTTTTGTTAAAATATTGACTTTATAATGTCAATGTTAAATATTCTTTCAAATATTTTTTTGATAACTTTTATAATAAATTTGCCTTTATATAAAATAACGGGTGTCCAACAATTATTGCAGTCCCGGGTGGCGTTGGAATAAAAAACGTAGGTCGATTCTTACATGTTGCAAATAAATGAACTGACATTTTTAATGCACGTTTAGGTTATGTTTAACAATTAATATGTTAGTTCATTTATTTGGCACATGAAAGAATTGACCTACGTTTTTGATTCCAACGCCACCCGGGACTGCAATAATTGTTGGACACCCGTTATAAATATTAGATGATATATATTTACCTTATTTATGGCATATTATAGCTGATGCTTATTAAACTTAAAGTGCTGTATTTTAGTCATATTTTATTGCTAGGGTTAAAAAAGTTTTAATCAAAAAATCATTTGTTTGATTTCCCATTTTTTAAATTTACTTAACACATAACTTACAGTTAAAGTTTAATGATTAAAATAATATTGCAATTTTTCCCACTAATCCATAATTAATCTGTTATTATTAATGTTTCAATAATTATATTTCTCAGTTGGAATCTTTTTTGGTTTTCATTCTTTAATCTTTAATCATAAATTTTCTGGTAATTGTTTTCTTATAAGAACGAAAATTAAAAAAAGTTATTAAGGGAAAATATGTTTCAATACAAGATATTTCATTTTATGGGTTTGACTTTGATTATTCACTGATAACGTTTTTGCAAAAATTATGATATATTTATTTACGAGAAAAGCAATCGTAAAAACTGCAAACAACTCGAGTTTCGACATTTTACAGTAATTATCAGTAACTTTAGCAAACTCCAAACTTAAAAAATCGAAACACTAATAGTGTTGTATTATGTAGATTAATATAACTTTCTTTACATATTCTACATCATTTTCATAATAACTATTTGTGGTTTTAACATAATGCATTTTTCAATTCAAGTATCCTTCAATAAAATTTAATAATCACATCTTATTTAATTTAGCTACTTTTTCATATACGTCTAAGACCTGAATAGAAAATATTTTACAAGCTTATAATTTATTTTCATTTAGCAACTTCTATATTGAAAGTAACAACTATTCAGTGTTCCTTATGAATTACCAGGTAGTAACGGTTGCAACCATCATTATGATGAAAATATCAAGAAAAATTACAATTAGCCATTTTTGGCTCAAATATATAAAATTTAAAAATGTTAAAACAGACTTCGTCGAGTATCATATGTGTGCATGTGAATATGAACGAACGCAGAATTCAAAAAAGTATTCGAATGAGGAGTATTTGAATTCATATATGAATGCAGTGTATTTGAATACGTGGATTCACTGAACAAGAATATTTTTCGTATAGCAGCATTTATCAGACCATTTATCTTCTTATATTTCCATTTTTTTAATATTCGTGAATGTTCTCAAATAAATGGCTTTCATTAGAAAAAATGAAGTTGAAAATATCGGCTAGATTGGCTAGAAATAAGAGGAAGGCCTATATTTTCCTGCAAGCAACTTTATTACAGTTTCTAATTACCCCTAAAATATTTTTAAATTATATACACCTACATATTAAGAATTCTGAATTCATTTTATGTTACTATATATTTAAATATTCCTTTTACATGACAAACTTTTAAAACTATCCTCAAAGCGCAGACAATGACATGTAAAGAAGATTAGGAAGGTTATTACTCTTGTATAAAGATTAGAAAAATTAGTTATTCTAAAATCCTTATATTCCATTTTTCTTGTTTAGGGTGGGGGCTTTTACTTCGTTATACATCTCTAATCACAAATTAAACACAATTTTTACTTTATTTGTATAAACATTAATTTAATTTGTGTTTTTTGTTTATACAAACAAAGTAAAAAATGTGTTTAATTTGTCTTTTTTAGGGAGTTTTTATTAAATTCGGTATAATTATAATTGGTTTTGATTATTACTAAGTATTAAATCATAGAATTTCACGTAATCTAGGCAACTAAGAAGATTAAATTCTATTAATCAAAGATGATGAAATATCCTTATAGGCTGATTGTTATCGAAGAGTAATAAATATTAATATTTTGCTGAGAAATCACCTAAAATTGAATAATTGTGCTTTTCTATTGATTATTGTATTATTTTGTGATTTGTGTCGAGCTCATTTATTCAGACTAATGATGTAGGTACTTATAGTATCATAAATAAAAGCTACATTTTCGCATACTTTTTGATATATGTAAGTTCAACAAACTCCAAAATTGACATGTTAAGATTAATAGTATTTAAAAATATATCTTTTCTTAATTAATACTCTTCACGTACTCGAATATTTAATCAAAAATTGTTGAGATTGATTATTACTGCGATATCAATCATAAAATTTCACGCTAACAATCCAATCAAGACTACGAAAATTTTAATTATATAATTAATTATTTTACGGAAAGGTGACGGAAAATCCTCATACGTTTTTATCTATTATTCTTATCTAGAAGTAGTAAATATTTATTAAATTTTCGAGACAACGCCTAAAATTAAATAACTCTGGGATTCTATTGATTATTTGATTATTTTGTGATTTATGTCCAGCTCATTTATGCAGACTAATGACAAATGTTTTTTCTATAGTATCATAAATGAAAATTACATACTCCGATGTTTACGCATTTTTTTTTGTTGGATAAGAGTTCAGCAAACTCCGAAATTGTTATTTCCACAGTCTATCATCAGCAAGGAAATAAGAGAATAGTAATGATAATAGGCTTAAACTAGGACGTCAATTAAATATGAAAATTAATACTAATTTATTTAAGAGAATGGTTACGACCGTTACTACTTACACTAAATTGAAAAATGCTGATAAACCACAAATAATTTATGATTAAAGCAGTGAATTTTTCAATTCAGTATTAATTAAATTCTTTTTGAAAATAATCAATGAATATCTTTTCAATCAATCAAGACTGGATCATTATCAAACTAGAAGTTAATTAACAAAACGAGAAACACAATTTTAAACAGAAAGAAACAGTCGGAAATATATTAAATCTGTCTGTTCGTTAAGTCGGGGAATTACCGGATTATGCTTAATTTACCAACTACACCTAGTTGTGATATTAATGACGAAAAGTATGATAGTTTTATAGTTTTTGCTAAATTTCATTTCTACATTAGGTAGAACGATTGAAAAAATCGAATAAAAACGACGCATGTTTAATTAAATATTATTGTTTTTAAACTGATACAGTGGATGGAATTATTTAATTATTAGACAAAAAATTTAAAAACATATATCAAATTTTAACATTATATACTTTATGCACTGTATTGAAATTATATTATACACAACTTTCTTATTATTTATCCTTAACAATAAATATTTTGTTCCTCATACTGTAAATCATTAAAATTTTTAAGAGCCTCTAAAATATCACACCACATTTCCATAAAACAGATATTTTCTTTTAGGTAACAGATGAGGTTCATGAATATAATTGTGCAATCTTTTCGGATATCAAGAAATGGTTCTTGTTATCCGAAAAGATTGCACAATTATGTAAATATATTAAATTATGAAGGTTTATCTTCTCAATGTTTTTACTTTGTGGTAATCACTAATTATTATTATTATCCTAATTCCGCTAAATTTTGCAAGATTTTGAATACTATGAGGGAGAGGTAAACATTATTGAAGATTACATTAATACATTTGTTGACGACATAACATTTACAAAACTTCTTCGTCCTCGTCTTTGGTTTATGGCTATCGATCGTAGGTCTTTCAGTCTTTATTCTATGATTTTCCTTAAAAATAACTGTGGAATCCACCAAATCATCAGTGTCCTGACTTCGATGGTCTTCATAGAAGCATTTAGGTTGATGTTTATATTATCTTACTAGTTACTAGTTATATTATCAGTTACTAGTTACCATTTAAATGAGGAATCAAATATTCTTATAATTCTAAATTCTTACTATATTTTTTACTTTATTTGAATTAACTTTTCTGATGGATCATTTACACATCCGATTTTTTTTTCTGTAAAACCAATTACTAAATTATTATTCTATTTAGTAAAATATAATGCTTTTAAATGTTTTCTTTAAAATTCGATAAATTTCTTCGAGGTAATGGCGACGAGAGTTAGTGTGTAGTTGTCCATTATCAAAGAAGAATAAATTGCTTTGCAGTTTTCATTGAACCTAGTTAAAATTTCTAATTTTTATTCGTTTTGATTATTAGTACGGAATTAATTACATCACTTCATGCAATTCATCCAATCAAAAAGATTAAATTTTGAACACTATGTATGACTTGAAAAATGACCTGAAATAGTCATACTAGTGTACATATTGTTATTAACATGTCAAAACTCTAAGTGTGTTACAGGATAAATTGTGGAATTAGAACATTTAAAAGGATTTAATTTGCTATAGACTAGCACACTAAGTAACTGTCACTGTAATCTCTACATGAAATGAATTTATGTTTCAAAATATATATCCGGGATTATAAAATAAAGCATTAAACGAAATTAAATAATATAATTGATATTTTTCCAAAAGTTTTTCAATAATTTAGAAAATCAGCAAACAGGTACCCAATTTTGTAGGTTTCAAAAATATAAGATTCTAAACGTACGTATATACTCTTTCTCGAGTATATGAGTACTATTTTATCTAAACCGAACAAATCTAAAAGATAAAGCTGAAAGACCTACGGTCGATAGCCATGAAGAAAAAGAAAAAGGTTAACCACAAAAATTGTTTTTTTTTCAAACAAATCATTTGTTTGATTTCCCATTTTTTTAAATTTATTTAATGCATAACTTACATCTGAAGATTAAGATAATAATGCAATTTTTCTCACTTCCAAAATAAATCTGTTATTATTTCTGCTTTATTAATTATATTTCTCAGTTGGAATCTTTTATGGTTTTCATTCTTTAATCATAAATTTTCTAGTAATTTATTTCTTATAAGAACGAAAATTTAAAAAATTATTAAAAGGAAAACATGTTTTAATTTAATACAAGTTATTCCATTTTTTGGATTTGACTTTGATTATTCACGGATTAACCTTAAAAAAAAAGAAAAAAAGAAGAAGACGAATCACAAAAATTGTTTTAGTTATATGTAACTACTAAGTTCAACAAAGAAGTTTTCTCTCTCTCTCTAAAATATATGCTCTTACTAAATGCAAATTAATTTTAAACAGTAATAAATATAATACAATTATACAATTACGTATTCGTTAAATAATTAAAAATGTAAAACACCTGGCATAAAATACTACATACATAATTATTTCTCAAATATTGGTTTCATTTTCTTTTATTGATTTCCAAAAGGTTGATTGGTAAGGAGATGAGTTGTTGCAGATCAGTATTCCCTTCGTATGAATGATGATGACTTTTTTTTACTTTTGTTTATTTTCAATTTTTTTTTTTAAAGTTTATTGAGTGAAATTTTGAAACTAAAGAAAGTAATAAATTTGGTAAACAATCAACAATCAAACAATTGTCAAAATAAATATACTTTTTTGAAAATCAATCAATCATTCAGTATGTTATTGTATGCAGGATGTTGAATATGATAGATTATTATGAAGAAAATTATAATTCTAATCATTGCCAAAAAGTCAAGATGCATTATGAAGACATACATATCTATTAGTATGTATTTGTATATTTTTACTAAGATCCGACGACCTAAAATATCTTCTAAAATGAATTATACAGGGAGCTGCAATATCGATATAAATATTTTATAAATAAATAAAAATATCAATTACATCATATATATATATATATATATATATATATATATATATATAAACATCATTATTGATAAATAGATACAATAATAAACAAAATATATTGCAATTACAAATTTAAATTACAATTGTAAATTTTGGATCGACTATTAGTCAAAATACATATATTTTTAATTAAATACAACTAAAAATATATTTCAATTATTCTACAAAATTTTTGACTTATATAACCCCAAAAACAGTATAAAATCAAAATCTAAAAAGGGTTTTATTTCAGGCACAACCACCGATACATCTTAAGTTTTCTGCAAAGTGTATAGAAAAAAAAATATGTAAATCAATCATTATTTTTTAGTCAAGCACACTCTTAACTTAATTTCCCGTAACGCTTATTTCCCTTTCTTTCGATCGAAAATTTCCGGCTTACGTTCGAACACGTTTCAAATAAAGAAGGAAAAGCATAACAATAATCATATAGTAAAATAAGTTATTTATTTTTATATTTATTAGATATGTATGTAGATTTATATATGCGGCGGCTGAATACTAAAAAAAACTTAATTAAACAATTCTAATGTAGATACATTTCAATAGTAAAAAAATTGTTGTCAAAAAAAAAACCATACGTTTCTTGTCTTGTAAAAGCAGCGGTTCTATAAATGTGAAACATATTAATTAAACGAAAAAAAAATGTTTATGTATAAAAATAAAAACAAACTATATCCAGTATTCTTAATGTTACCAAAAAATAAAGAAAATGTATATAAATGTGAAATACTTTGGGTGCGTACTTTTTATTAAATACAATACGCAATATTCATACAAAAAAAAAGAACAGCGACGTGTTTTATTTATTTTTACCCGAAAATGTGTGCTTTGTGTTGCAGGGCAGACAAAGGGATCTGCCGTCTTAATTATTTTATAAGACAGGGCCCTTTGCTGGTAATTAAAACAACGTGTTCATAAATTAACGGCACGGCTTTATTAAAGCAATTTTGTAGTGAAATCCTGGGGCTTGTTCATGGTGGAATTTTAACTTATTCATTAATTATATTGTTAAAAATGTTTACAGAGATTATGTGGAGGAGAGAGGTAAGTTTCTTTTTTAATTAGAAAGTTTACGTTCGACAGTTTATAATAATCCGTAATTAATGCTTAATCATGATGATTACTCATTGCTATGACAGTTACTACTGCACGACACTTAATATTACGGGAATAACTGAATGGCACACTTATCCATTCAACCTATTGCACAAGAAGAATAAGCAGTGATTATGCGTTTCCTTTCCTAGAAATGCGAGAAAGTAATGGATTGGTATATATTAGAAAATCGTTCGTTATAAAGATTCGCACAATGTGTATTAGAGTGTATTATTAATCATTAATTAAAATCTTACTAAACCTATTTATTTTTACTCAGTGTTGGATTGAATTTGTATTTAAGTTCAAGTAACTTTACTTTCTTTAATAGATATATGAAATTCCTAGTAAGTTTCTTTTATCATTATAATTGACTTAAATTTTACAGGTTTAAAGGTTTTTTTTAAATGTTATCTTATATTGTGTGTGCTTTCTTGTTCAGACCTATCTACCTTTATTGTTTCATTTAAAAAAGAAACATATAGTTAATGTCGTATGAGATATTTTTTGCGCCTAACTGGGATTGGTTGGAGGGTTGAGTACACATACGAAGTAATGTGTTTTATTTCTAGAAAATACTAAATATTATTAAGAGATAAAAACCTTCAAATAGTATTTTAAATTTTTTTGAGTGCGCCCCTAAAACATATTTCAATTCAATTGTGTGGTACTACTGTTTTTATACTTCTCAATAAATAATAACCATAATAACAATGATGCATTATATTATGATAATCAACAATAATAATTTGTGTTCAGATTGCAATACCGTTTAATTGTTATACATTAAATTAATAATATTCTTTGGTAATTTGGCAAGCTGGGTTAGTCTTCAAATTGCCAAAGAATATTAAACTCTTGAATATGGACATGTTAATTCGTCATATTTTAATACCATATTCATATTCAGTTTTTTTCTAAAATATTATCTTAATTGTACTTACAAGCTATGAATTTAATTTATATGTTCGAATTGAACACACAGTTTCAGAATATAGATTGAATATTCTTAAATCTATAAAGATAACCGTATATTTTAAAAGAGGTTATAGTTTGATCCAAATGTTCAATTAAAAATGACATAAAACATATTGAAAAAATGAAATATTATATAAAAACTTAAATTAAACGAAGAACTAAACTAACTAGAAACATAAAACTAACTGTATTTAATTGAAGTCTACTAGCAATTTAACAAAACTACACTAGGAATAAGATAATAATAATAATGATAATAAAGTTTATCTATCAGATAAAAACTTTAATAACAGGGTAATAATACATAATATAGACAATAGATAGCAATTACATGTATAGAGTAATAATAATAAAATAAAAATAAAAAATACATACTTACCTTATATTTAAAATTAATAAAACCATGATGGAAAATATCCGCAGCTTTTTGAATTAACTGGTAACATTTATATACTTTATATAGGGGTGAGTTGAAATGATGATTAGTGCTGGGCGCAATGAACGAAAAAGTACCAGAATTACCTGAGCAAAATCTGAGTACATGAAACAATATATTTTCTGTAAAGTTTTGGTAATCAATTTATTTCATGTTAGATATTGACCTATCTGGATAAGTTCTGGGTTTCTATAAAATAAATATTCTAAAAATTTTTCCTGAACTTCCTCTAATAGACCAATATATTTCATTTGAGAAGGTTGCTCTTAATGTATGAATTATATAACATAATCAGTGTGTCTGAATTTAAAATATCCTACCTATTTATCAAAATAATACCTAAATGCTTTCAACGTTAATTCATTTAATTATGTACGTGTTCATTCAACTTACTGCCAATTATTACACTCAGATCTTTATATTGAGACACGTTTTAAAGAATGAAATTATTAAGATAATAATTATCATAGAAAGTGTTGGCGTTTCTTGAATAAGTAACAACACAGCATTTATTTATATTTAACTTAAGTCCGCCTCAGCATATTAGGCACATAATTTATTAACGCCAGACTGAAGAAGTTCGCAGTCGTATTAATTGTTAATTCTTCTATAAAGCTTACACTATAAACACAAATAAAAAACAGCAGCGCTCCTAGGTTAGATCCTTGTATGCGTCCACTTAAATACGAATTAATAGCATTTAAAATAATAGCAGCGACGTTTAAATTATTAATCCTCGATACAAGTTGAGTAAGAGACATGTTATGTTTTCAGTTTGGTAATGCATATCCAGATTTTCGGAGATTGCTTGAGTGATATTAATCAGATTAATCATTGTGGATCGGCCAGACATAAAACCTGCTGATTGATGGATATTGAGCGCTTTACATTAGAAAATATCTGTCTGCTAAAAATGCCTTCAAACATTTTGGAGAATTTGCAATCGGCCTGTAGTTTTTAATTACGCTCACCTGACTTATAAATAGGTACAATTCTAACTTGCGTCCATAAGCTAGGAGACACGGCGTTTCTAAGAATCAAATTAAAATTGAAAATAAGGGAAATACAAAACCTGTAACAAAAATCCTTCATTTTTTGTCTATTCAAAAATTGTTGGGGAAAATAATACTTTTCCTATATAGGGATGGTATGTTGTCATCTTAGGTTTGTGTGGTTTTAGCTGTTGCAGAAATCTGACTCTGATATGTAAAATAAACTCATTATATCATGAGCAGAACAGTTTGTGGTAGTGTCATGGTTTGATGTAGGTGAATATACTTACCTGAAATTATTGTAAATGCATTGACAATATTATTGGT
Source organism: Ontholestes murinus (assembly GCA_963969525.1). Taxonomy (NCBI): domain Eukaryota; kingdom Metazoa; phylum Arthropoda; class Insecta; order Coleoptera; family Staphylinidae; genus Ontholestes; species Ontholestes murinus. The sequence continues at coordinate 37,986,758 of OZ018394.1, forward strand.
ACTAGAATAAGTAACATTTTTAGTTTTTTATTGCCAGGAATACGAGGGGTCTTTTTAATGGAATTAACATGGTTAACGATAGGAAAGAAAGATTTTGTAAGAGCAATTGCAGGGAAGAACACGATACATGACAATACAAAAGATAATGGTCAAAGATTATGCAACCTTGCAGTCACAGCAGGAATGAAAATTGTCATTGGGCATTACGGAAACCAAATTGATCATATATTAATAAGAAAAGAAAGAGAAACCAGCATATTATATTAGACCTGAGGTCATATAGAGGGGCAGATGCAGACACAGACAACATATCACTGATAACAGACACAAAATGGACAAAAAAAACATTAACCGAAGCCGCGAAAACGAAAATAGGAACCATAAAAAATAAATACAAAAATGGATGGTTGAACAATGAAAGTAGTGCACTGGATAGGAATTAGGAATGATACACTTGTTTTGTTTCATATATTTATTATCAGTTTCCTGACACGTGTTTCGGCGATTGCTCGCTATTCTCAAAGGAGTATAAAAATAGTGAGTTATATGTTTTATCAAGAGTATAGCAAAGGAAGTATCAATCAGACTGTAGTGCACTACAGTGAAGAAAAATAAATTCTGACAAAAATAGTTACAATACAACGACCAAGACGCAAAAATAAAATACGCTAAGATATGAAAGGAATGCAACAAAGCTGTACGACACGCAAAACACAGATGGAAACAAAGAAAGATGGAAAATATAAAAAATGAATACAAAAACCATAACTTTTTCACAAACAAATAAATAGTGATCGAAAACAAAACAAAATGAAAACGTTGGGAATTAAAAATAAGGAACACGAAGAAGAAGAGAAACTTGTATGGGAAAAACACATTCAAAAATTATTGACAACTACAAAAAATACTATACAAATAGAAGAAATCGCGGAAGCAGACGAATACTTTAATATAATAAAAGAACTGACAATAGAGGAAATAATTGAAATAATTAGAAAATATAAAAATGGAAAGGCACCTGGAGGAGACAACATTAATGCAGAAAAAGTATGACGGTGAACTAGAAACATGGAAAACTTAATCAAAGCACCGGAAGAGTTTAAAATCCCTACAAAAATAATCAATTTGATAAAAATGGCAATAAATAAGACAAAAGCAGTAGTACAAATGAGTTCAAAATAAATAAATAATGGAGAGTGCAAGGCGATGCATTCTCTATTATTGCACTCTCAGCTACCTTATTTGACATCGTATTAGAATACCTAATGAGAAAGATAGACACAAAGGGAACTCTCAGAACGAAAGGAAGCCAAATAATTGCGTATGCAGACGATATAATCATAATCACAAAACAAAGAGTACAAATGGAAAACATCTTGATAGAATTAGTCCACGAGGGAAAGAAAGTGTAAATTAACGAACAAAAAACAAAATACATGATAATCGGAAACACAGGTGCAGAAGAAAAAATAAAAATAGGATAGCACGAATTTGAGAAAAACAACAAAATAAAGTATTTAGGCATAACAATTAGCAACAAGAATGAAGATAAAACTGAAAGCGAAGAAAAAATACAGAAATTAAATAGTGCATTCTATGCAAACAGAAAAGTTCTAACAAATAAAACAATTAGTAAGAACGCAAAGATAAGAATATATAAAACAGCAATAAGACCGATAATCACATATGCACCGCTGCAATATGTGATTATCGGTCTTAAACTATGACAATGACACAAAAAGAACAATACAAATTAAGAGTAGCAGAACGATCAATAATCAGAAAGATGCTAGAACCATGACTAATAGAAGGTAAAAGAAAAAGAAGAAATAACACGGAAATATTAGAAATACTGGAGGGAAAAGATGTTGTTAGTATAATTAAGGCAGCCCGTATAAAGTGGTTGGGCCATGTATGGAGGTCGGGAAGTCAAACCAACATAAAAGCGATCATGGAATGGAAATCAAACGCAAAGAAGAGAAGAGGAAGACCAAGAAGTAGATGGCAAGATGAGGTGGAAGCAAAAACATAGGAATTACTAACTGGAAGAAAAAAGCAGAAGATCGGAAGAAGTGGAAAGAAATAGCAATGGATCTTCAACACCGAGGCAGCACAAATTGAGAAGAATTACGGAGATTAATCTACCCCATCCACCAAATGGATTGTAAGGGCTTCAATCTGAAGCGGCGAAACTCCATAAGGAGTGTAGTGGCATATACCGGGTGTTCGATAAAAAACACCCAACGCCATAACTTTGTTATTTATTAGCCAATTTGAATCAACTAAAAAATAAATTAAATACTATGAAATGACATTAATTATATATTTTTTCAAAATTAACTTCAATGTTAAATTTTTAATCTTATTATTTAATACTAGACTTTATTTTTCTGAATCCAATGATGCCCAAAATGTTGATTTTAATCTAATATTTATGTCAGAAAAATAATAATAAATATTATTCATATGTAATTTTCGTATAAATTTAGTGTGCCTTGAAAAAAAATCGGAACAAACAAACGCAATTTGATGTAAAAAACAGACTAATAACAAATGGTTAACATTACTTTAGTCGTGATAGCTTTTCATATCGTTATCAGTTTTGGAACGTATTTAGACCGAAGATTAGGTTTACAAATAATGACATTAATCAATTCCAGATTAAAGCATGGATGGGCGTCATTTTTACACGGGTTGGTTTAAGTTACATGGTATTTTGAAGACTTGTGTCTAAACATAGCAACATACTTAGAAGTTGACGAATATCCTGTTGGAATTTTTATAGATTTGAATCGAGCATTCGATTGTATAAATCCCGAGATTCTCTTAGATAAGCTATACAACTACGAAATTCGAGGTGCAGCACATGCCTAGTTTGGCTCTTAATTTAATAACAGAAGGCAGAGGGTAAAATAAAAATTACATGTGCTGTAATGAAACGATTAACTTAGGTGTGCTCCTAGGTACGATTATTGGCCTGCTTTTATTCATTTTATATATTAACTATGTCATATCATATCCCTAACAATATATTAATCTATACAGATGACACATCTACCACAATTAATCACTCGTCGAATGAAGAATTAAAGTATCGCAGTAACAGTTTTTTAAACCAATTTTCTACTTGGTTTCTAAGAAACAAGCTTATTATTAATACTTTTAAAATAATTTACATACGATTCCAAAGGAAGCTATGCAGATAAAGTTTAAGCTAAGCATTAACATGAATGGAGATTACATTTCTCCAAGCAGTAATACCAAATTTCTTGAAATTTTTCTAAATGAACACCTTGACTGGGCTGTACATTGCAAATCTCCTGCCTAAACGCTAAACAAATATTGTTATACATTCCGAATCCTAAAACCATACTCAACTAATAGTTTATTATCATGCCATGATACAATCTATACTTAAATTAGGTATATGTTTTTGGGAAGCAAAATCCTGATCATCTGTCAAAAAATAATTATTCGGTGCATGGCAAAAATTGATCGAATGACAAATGCAATTTGTACTTTAAAAAAATTGTTTTACTTACACTGTATATGTGTCTATTGATTTATGAATTGGGTCAATACATATATACAAATAAACAAATAAAAAGTTATCTCCAAACAAATCCACAACTACGACACTAGAAATAACTCAAATATTTAGATTAATGAGTACAGATTGACTCTTACTAAGATTTCTCCTCAATACTAGAATCAAATATCTTCAACTAAATGAAATAAAATTTTCAGTTAAATTAAATGTATTTAAAAATTTTTACAGGCATTCCTTATGAAAAATGCATTTTATAGCCTCAATTAATGTTTCGTTTAAACCCAGTGTATAGTTAATGTAAATCTGAATATGTATGTGTCACAGTATACATTATTATTACTATTATTATGATTATTATGTATATGGAGTGATGGTGGTATTTCTCTTCTGGTACAAGCGGTTCAGGGTCTTTTTTAAGGTCATAAATTAAGTTCCAGATCTTATAATTTAGTCTAAAAACGTATTAAGGTAATTCTGAATTGAGTTTCTTTGTCTCAAGTCATGAACATATAGAAAAAAATTAATGCAATAACAAAATTTGTATTAATATTACTTTGTGAACTGTGACGATATTCAGTTATATTAAAATAATCTGTAATAATAAAAAATAACAATAATTAATAAACGAATCAATTATATTGATCAATAAATTAGTTTAAAATATCAATATGACAAATTGGAATATAAGTGTAAATTAATAGCATAGTATTAAAATTAAGCGTTAATTTTACTGCTACCAATTTTATGGATTCTTGTATCACATGTAACTGTATCCGATCAGATGAAAAACAGTTTTTATAGCAAGCATAACAACGCCGCCTTTTTTGTTTGGTCTATCATTGCGATATACATTACATAAATTATAGGAAAGTTCATGAAGTCCAACAGTCAACCAGGTTTAGATATAATGTAATGATCTAAGTTACAAATATTATTATAAAAGTCCATGGATTTAGAATTTAGATCTCTAACATTTTGATAAAAAGTTGAAATTGTTTGTCTTGAGATGCGATACAAGGCTGATTAATTATATATTTTATAAACAATGAAGGATCGTTGCGTGATTTCAATTAATATAATAACGCCTTAAATTCAGTTCTTTGAATTTGAGTTCTATCTTCTTCGTATGAAACTATGACTTTAAGTGATCGAATACGATCACCTTTTCTACTCAATTGAAACACATTATTAATTTTAGCGGATGGAATACTAGGAGTAACAAGCTAATTAACTGTTGAACTATCACAACTGTTTTGATTTTGCACATTCATTTAAAATTTTAATATTTTAAATATATTACATTATTTTTGTGATTCCTGATGATAAGAAAGAAGTGGGTTTAGATAGATATATTTCTGATAAATTGTTAACCTGTTGTTTAAGTTTCCTATTTTCTGATTGTAATACTTTCACATTCCATAAAATTTTCCTCAACTTTATTATTTCTGTGTAGTGACTTTCCATACTTGGAACTAAAGATTTCATAGAATTTCGCAATTTCTTAATTGTAAAAGATAGCTTAAAAAACTGTTTTGACTGTCGTTTTTAACGTAAACATTTTTTCCTAATTTACAAACGCAATAAAGAAAGTCATCAGTTTTTCATCCATTTATTTAATAAATTATTATACAGGGATAAAAATAGACAGATCTATAACGACGTCTTTAGTTACAAAACAAGAGGGCCACAAAATGTGTAAGTATGTAAGGTATATGACAATAATATATTATAAAAATGTGTACAAATAATGGAAATGACCATAAAAACATAAAACTCTCATCCGTAAGACGGGTTTGAACCAAGTCTTGTTAGGATCGTAATTGTGGAATTCAGCGGTTCTCAACACTAAACCATATAAAATATCTATCCCTACTCCACCCACTTTTATCAGGAATGGCACACAACCTCATGTCCTACTCTGTACCCAGAACATCCAAATCCTCAAACACTCTGTCAACCTTGTCCCCGACCTATGCTCTAATCACCTAGCCATCACCTTTCAAATAGAAACCCCATCTAATCTCCCACAACAAATTCATAACCTCATTTACAATTTTAACAAATGTGACACAAAGACAGTAGCTACAGACTTGATCGCTTCCAATCCCAATATTAATCCTAATACCATTACCCAATTTAACGTTATCCTATATAAATCCATCAAACAAAATACTCCTCAAATTAAGAAATAATTGTATAAATACCCACTTCCAAATTTTATCCTTCGCCTTATCAAACATAAAAGAGAAATCTACAAAGACATTTAACTAACGGACACTCCTGAACTTAGGTCCGATAAAAATTCAACAAACCAAATAAAGACATTAAATTACGGAATATAAGACGGACACTTGGATTAATAGCTGTAGGAAAATCAATGACTCAAGGGGTAGAAAGTTTTGGACAGAAATTAGGAAATCTAGCAGAACTACAAGAACTATATGACACTATTACTGACGATACTATAACATACCCAGACATTATCACACGTAAATTTGCAGGCCATTTCAATTCTATTTATTCAAAGACGCAAGACCCTAATTTTGACCAATCAACGTTTCAGCTCGTAAACGACTGATACTACGACTTCATTAGATTTAATGACAGTTGAATAACCGACGGACATTTTCACGGAAGACGACTATTTTGACACATTAAAGAAGGGCAAAATATCCTTAATTTCATCACCAATATTTTCCATCCGAATGGAAACTTGGAATAATCATCTGTATTCCAAAATGTGACTATTCTCCATCCCTAATATCAAGCTATCGTCCTATTACGTTACTCCCCTTCCTAGGAAAACTTTATGAATCACTCCTTAAAAACAAAATACTTTCCCACATTCAAGACGGTATCCCGAACTACCAATTCGGCTTCCTTCCAAAACGATCCACTTACCTCCCACTTACCATCCTTACCTCAAATATCCAAACAACATACCTTGAAGGAAAGTCATCAGTTTTGATTCTGTTTGGCATCAAGGTGTGTTGTACAAATGCGACCTAGTCAAAATTCCTACCCACATCCCTCAAAGTCATAATCAACAACTCCTACTCTCCTCCTTTCACTCCTGTACAAGGTCTACCCCAAGGATCCCCGCTATCTCCACCACTTTACAACATTTTCTGCTTCGATATCTACAACCCTAATTCTATCTACTTTAATCCCTCTAAATATCTCCTTCAATTTGCAGATGACACATCCCTAATTTCCCATGCACCTTACATACCTAAAGCTTTTGAATCCTTTCAGCAGCTAATTGAGACTCTGTAACACGGGTGTGCTAAATGGCGAATTAAAATCAATCCTTACAAATCCCAGCTTGTAATTTCCTATCAACGTAACAATAATCCTGCACACAATATTCATATCTCCAACACAACTATTTCCCCTTCCACATCCATAAAATACCTAAGCATTACCATAGACAGGAAAGTCAATTTCAAACACCACACAGCGTTAAACAAAACAAAAATCATAGCTAGAGCCAAAATGTTTAGAAATTTAACATACAAATAGAACGGTATATCTAAGAAAACAGCGGTTAAAATATATAAAATCATCTGCCGTCCTTTACTCGACTATGGTACTGTCCTTTTCTCCAACTCCTGCAATCCTACTATCCAGAATATCCAAGTTAGCAAGCAATCCTCCCTACTTTACATCTTGATTTAAATAAAAAAACTTTATTAATATGACAAATTTGATAATAAAAATATGGTATATTAACCTAGTTAGTTTTTTTTAATCCTCTTTTTGGTCCAACTAAGTATTTTACCTTTGGAGGAAAACTTAAAAGAATTGAAAGATGGCGAAAATTATAAAAAATGCAACATTCCCAACAATAAAAGAGGCTTATCAAAATTCATGAATTCAATCCTAACATTGTAATTAATACAAATAAATATTATGAAAATAATCTATTGCAGAATTTTTCAATAACCCGTTCTAACCAATATTTATCACAAACTCATAACAGTAGTTTAATAACGAATATTCCATATGACTCCCAAATGGATACCAAAACAAATACAATTTTAATTAAAATACAAAAATACGAAATACCGACGCCTAGATTTAGAGTACATTTCGCATTCATTATCGTTGGACGATTCTGTTTTGATTGCAATTAAATAATAATTTCAATTGTATTTATTTGTTCATATAATTCATATATATTTACAGAAAAAAATAATATCTACAGGGGAATAATTATATCATTATTGTGCAATTAACAATACAGTATTCATCATTGAGTGAACATTAACGATGTCAAATATGTTGTACAAAATTTATTCATTATGGAGCGGAAAAATTAGGAATGTACTCATTGTTAATTTATGTTGCAATATCTATAGATTTGATGCAGCGTAATGTAAAATTTAAATTATCCATCAATAGATAGCTATTAATAAATCATAATATTTCAATAAAATATTCTGTTTTGTTTCAACGTACATATTTAGTATATGGAATTTATTGATTGTTTGTTAATTAATTAGTTTATCAACTATGAATATATTATTTTAAATTCGCCATGAAATTATAAGCTGAAAATTACTTTCAAATAATTTTGCGTCCTTAATTTGAAGAGTAAATTGGTAGCTTGACTTACGTGAAGATCAAATTAATTTGACGAATAAAGCACTAATAACCTTTCTTCACAATTTTATTTGATTTACCAAATGTACATTTCGGACAGTGCTTTATTCGTCAAATTAATTTGAAGAGGTTTTATTTTTGTGTGTTACTTAGGAGTACGTAAATATTTTCTAACATGAAGAAAATAATTATTAGATTAACTTTTTAAAAACTATTATAAGTAAAAAAAAAGTAAAAATGGACGACTACAAATTATTAATAAAGCGTATGTATATTTAGATTTACCTGATTTTATTGAACGTTATTAATATCTTCTACAGTCGTAATAATAGAAAAGTTCAATTCTTTCATGAATTTCGGTTATTAGAATCCTAGATTAGTCGATTCTTAATATATAAAACTGCAACACAAATAAAATTTAACAAAAAAAAAAACAAATTTATCACATGCACTATGTGCATTAAAATATACTCAGATAAAAAAGTATTTAATTCTACTAATTTGGTATATGTAATAATATAATATTATTATTTTCATATAAAGCTAGGTATTGCCATTTAATATAGTCAAGAAAAATATTACATGTTTACCTTTATACAAGGGTAGATTGAAAAGTTTCCGGAATGGGCAAGAGATGGCGCGCGTATCGTGAAATTGTTATGATGGTTGTCAAGGCTAACCTATTTTAGGTAAGCTGTCAAATTTTCAGACACGTCCGTCGTTCCGTTTTTGTTTACTAGGATATCTTGTGAAGCAAGTCAGGCACTTTTGCAAAAATGGATAAAAACGAATTTCGTGCAGTCATCAAACATTTCTGGATTGATGGGAAAAAGGCGACGGAGATACGAGATATTTTCATTTTCGACTATTAGTTTGTGGGTAAGCGAGTTCAAACGTGGCCGTACGAGCACCAAGGATGAACCACGCAGTGGACGTCCAAAAACGGCCACAAATGAAGAAATGGTCGACAAAGTCCATGATCTCGTGTTAGTTGATCGACGAGTGAAGTTGCGCGAAATAGTAGAGACCAGGGGCATCTCATATGGACGTGTGCAAAATATCGTGCACGAACATTTGGGCATGAGGAAGCTTTCGGCGCAATGGGTGCCGCGTTTGCTGACTATGGACAACAAGCGAAATCGTGTGACCACTTCGAAAGAGTGTTTGGCCTTGTTAAAGCGTAATCCAACGGATTTTTTTCGCCGATTCGTGACCGTGGACGAAACAAGGATCCACCACTACACACCAGAAACCAAGCAGCAGTCGAAACAGTGGATTTCTCCAGGCCAATCTGCTCCGAAGAAGGCAAAGACTGTCCCATCGGCTGAATAGGTCATGGACACCGTTTTTTGGGATTCTCAAGGTGTGATACACATCGACTTTTTGCAGAAGGGAAGAACTATCACGGGACAATACTACAGCGATTTATTGGATCAATTCAACGGCATATTGAAGGAGAAACGGCCTCATTTGCAGCGGAAAAAAGTGCTCTTCCACCACGACAACGCGCCGGTCCATTCATCCTGAATCGCCAATGCTAAATTGGTTGAATTGGGCTACGACCAGACCTGGCCCCGTGCGACTTCTTTTTGTTCATAAACATGAAGACTTGGCTCGGAGGCAAGCGCTTTACGTCAAATGAAGAGGTCATCGACGCCACTAAATCGTAGACTGCACTGTAAATCTAAAATAGATCGAAACCAGTCTGTGGTTGTTAATAAAGAAGCAATATTTAAAAAAAATATTTCGTTTTTTCTGAAATAAACCTTATTTTAATTTATCTATTTACCTTCTTCTCTTCTTCCTCTTCTTACTACTACATGCACAGGCTTGAATTAATTTTATATATTAGTTTTATTAAGAGACAATTTTAATTTTTTATTTTCAGAAAATTCGAACTACATGTTTTATAAGATTATATCAATTTTATAAGGTCCGCTGCTTTCTGAACAACCCGAAAAACCGCAAAATGTTATTTACTTACATTACATTCATTTTACTTTATCATTTTTACAATTTTTGAGGAAAACAAGTCACTCGTAATTAAGGAAGTCAATTTGGTTTGGATCGATGATGGCCAGCCCAAATATTGTGATCAGTAAATCGACTGATCATTAGTATAGTACAATGAGGAAAATATTAATAAGATACAATTTGAACAAAACTGAATATTAAAACTATTTATAAGAACAAGAAAACTAAATATAGACAATATTATAACAACAAGCAATCTACTGTTATTGTACAGATAAAAAACATATAGAAAGCCTGACTTACGAATAGAAAAAATAAACACATCTAAACTCAAAAACCAACTACATAAATATCATAAAATACAATAAAAATATAACAATCTGCAGTTACATACAAGACACATATTCTCCTAGGGTAACCGAACCAGAATGAAATAAAAGACGAAACGTTTAAGATTAGGGAACATAAAACGTACATCTTAGCTCGCGCTTGCGCGCATGACATACATCGATTTGACATAACGTTGTTTATATTTCTCTTATATGCATACACGACATTTAAGGAATTAATCTAAAAATTAAAAACTCTATATTAAAAAACAAAATATCTTAAACTTAATCCAGGAAACTATCAGTAGCTCGTGATTATCCACAGTTCTCGAAACGAGGGCAGAGAAAAGAAGAAAATGAATCAAAGCTTCCACAAATTGCAGAAAATGTTTATAATTTGCTGTTCAAGCAATATTCCAATAATCCGAATAGTTAAATCTTTTCTACAGAATCGTTCCCATGCAGTCTCCTTCTCATCGGTTAATTTTTCTCCTTACACTGTCCTCTGTGATGTCCCTCAATGATCCGTGCTAACACCCACCTTTTACTCCCTCTTACGTACGATGTCCCTCTATCGCTTAGCTGTCTCAAATTTTCAAAAAGACGTCAACTGAATGACACCTATCCATCAACCCCTCTAAATCGCAATACACTGTCTTCCAGCAACTTCACCTCTTTAGAAAACTTTAAATCAATTCTAAATAAAATCGAAATAGTGCCGATTTACGATTTTCAAGGCACGTTTAAAAATGATATCAGCACACATTAAAAGTTTGCTCTGGGCATTTAAAATGAGGAGCTGTGATACTACGAAACAGGTGTAGATTGTCACTACATAACACCTTTCTTGACGTGGTTAGAAAACGATAACAGCACAATAATGTTGCATTGTTAAGAGAGTTTGCCATTTCCGGCACATTTAGGTTTAATCATTCAAGGCCTCTATAATTTTACTGGTTTGTGTCAGTGCAACATTTAAAAATTAAATATATTTATATATGTCAATTAAATTAAGTATTATGTTACCAATGTTGAAATTAATAATGTTAATGAGAAGAATTAATTTCTAACAGCACAAAATACGTCATTTTGTACTTAATCTTTTGATTTTTTTAAATGTATAAATATAATACAATGCCAATGGTATTGCTTTTGAGAAACCAACTGATACTAAGGTTAAAGAAATTATATTTGGTGGGTGGGTGTCCTCTATCACACCATCTGGTCTATAAAACATAATCGACGATTTTATTAAATATATTTTTCTTATGCACAATTACTTGTAGAGAGACTACCATCAATGTCATTAACATTAAAGGGTATGATAGTGGACACCCACCCACCTTCCATATATAGTAACACATGAAGTGTAACAGTAATACTGCTGTAATTTTTGGGAAAGCAAATTAATGCAGAAACTGAGGTCAACAAATGATGTAGTCTAGGTAGGTGGCATTTATTTCACTCTTCAATCTATAAAAAGAAATCCAGCAAAATAGATGCTTATGATTTTGGTGAAATTGAAATATAATTATAAAACAACTTATACTTTATTTTTATAAAATCATTCTATTTATGTGCAATTATTTCTTAAAAAACACCGTTTATGTAGTAATGGTTAGAGGATGAGGCTTTGGTCACCTTATAACCCTACATATAAATTTAAATTTAATCTAGACCACTCAATCCCACCCTTCTATTTTTAAATTATTAAAAACACATTTCACTCAACTTATCTTGTAATTAAAAATACTTATTGCTTTATGTATAGAAACATATTACCTTATATGCTATTAATAATTAACAAACTGCCTCTTATGTTATAAGAGCTGGAGGGAGAGTGAACATCTACTATCCTACATATACATTTAAACTTAAACTGCAACACTGCTTTTATTTCTGTTATTATAAACAATAAAATTGCTATAGTTTTGAGTAAACAATTTACAACTAAATAAAGATTTTAATTTAGAAATAAACGTAATCAAACAGTAACAGAGCAATAAATTTTGAAAACGTCATTATAAACTTAATAACATTTCCATTGGATATAATCCTGATTAAGCTACTGTGATGAACAATTTTTGCGGAAACACTAAATTTATGTAACTTAAATTTTTAAAACACAAACCAGTCGAATTTAGCAAAAATACTAAAATTATATATTGGATTAGTGGCTTCTAATTTTATACATACTATTTAAACTTTAAAAACGATATGAACTAAGTAGCGGAAAGGAGTCAAGTTACTACAAATTTTTTACCATACTTTGTCTACAAAGCTTCTTCTTCTCTCTTTGGCATACAAAGGAAATTATTAATACAATTAAGACAAATAGCTACATCTTTTACTCAAAAAGTGTACAGATCCCTCTGTTATTAATCAGTTTTGAGATATGAGACGAACGTTAAAAAATATGTATTTTATGGTAGGGGTATTTACTTGAATGAGTTGTAATTGAAACACGATAACTTCGTTTTACCACTATATTTTAAAAAATTACACAGTGACTATGGTTTTGGCTATAAGCTAGTCAATATCAAACTAAAAGTTTACAGTTTAGTTTGATCATTATCAAATAGCGTATCAATATTATATAGAAACTATTGAGAACAGTATCTCTGATATCCCTGGAAAAGGAAAATTTCAAATCCCTGGATGCATGAAATACAAAAATCAATTTCTTCAAACTCCCCAAGATATTGTAGATGGATTTGCAACATATTTTAAAACAGCTCATCAGGATACAGATGGAGTTACCTCCAATACACCTGTTTATGATATAGTTGGAAAGTTCTACGTTACTGAAGATACGGTACTTATACAGCTTCGAAGCTTGAAACAGAAGATGAAGATGGGCAATGATAAAATACGTTCCTGTGCAGACTGTGCATTATTCTTTGCAGGCCCGTTGATGCATATTACTAACCTAATTTTAAGAAGCGGCATATATCCAGACTGTTGGATTTTTTTAACCTTTTAGGCACTATGCACCACTATAGTTGTTTTCACGGATGTCATCTTTCTGTACGACGCACCACTATAGTGGCTTTCAGGATGTCATCTTGATATACGACGTGCCACTGTAGTGGCTTTCGCGGATACCATTATAAAATTATAATTTAATCATCAAACGCTTCATAACCAGGTTGATGTTATATGTACGGATATCAGCAAAGCATTTTTTTAGTATACGCTGATAATATTAAACCATACATTGCAATACATAACATTAGCGATTGCGAAAAATTTAACAGATCTCTATCAACATTAGATAATTCGTCTACTACCAACGGTTTTAGCATCAATGTCTCTAAATGTTACACCATGTCTATTCATGGGAAAACCAATCCTATTATTCACAATAATCTTCTTAAGGATTTAAATATTGCAACCACAACCAAGTCTAGAGATGTGATATTCGATACTAAGTTGACTTTTAACTTCTATATTGAAAGATTAGTCCTTGATTGTTTCAGGTTTTTGGAAATTATAATTAGAAATTGTTTGGAATTTAGTACTGCTCCCATCATAAAATTGTACGAATCTTTCAAAATACTTAAACTGTGTGTCAATGTGGTCTCCTGGATATAATAAATACACACTGTTACTTGAAACATGTGAGAAACGATTTCTGAAATATTTATTCTTTATAAACACAAAATTTACTCATATATAAGTATAAAATATGAGTCGCTACTGGACAAGTTTAATATGATCTCAATTTAGAACAGACACCGTTACATTTTAATCAATTATTAGTACAAGATCATTCTTAGCATCAAAGATAATCTAGCACTTCTAAACCATTTTATGTTATCAATTCTAAAGCGATCGTCGTGTAACAAACATACATTTACTATAATACACAACTCACAAAGCATCACTCCTTTTCACCAATGATCATGATGACAAAGAAATATCATGAAGTGCAATATGGTGTTAATCTATTTTCTAATAGAAATGAATTTGTAAACGATCTTAAAAACTGTTTAGTTTAGTTTAGGTTAATTTAAATTTAACTTTAGTTTATAATTTTATTTTTAAATATTCCCATGTTAAATGTATTCAGCTATTTCCTTTCTATTTCTTACTCTTCAAATATTTTTATTTTATCATATATCTCTGTAATTAGATGTTCTTGTTTGTTCATAAATAAATGATTATTATTATGATTAAGAATATACCGACTTCTCGAAAGCGATTTTTAAAAGTTAGTTTTCTATTACTACTATAGACCCTAAAGTACGATAAGAAATGACCTCCTTTATTTATATTTTGATTGTGTTTATTTATAATTCTGTAGATTTTATGTATAAAACTAAATGAGGTTTTCAAATGAAATTTTAGTATAATAGTATTAAAAATTTGAAAAAAATAATAAAATGATAAGTACTTGTGATATGCAGCCACATTGCCAATTTTTTGACAAAGGTGTTAACCATTCAGTCAATTTTACCATTTTTGGTGTAGTAAATACTTGAAGTGACTCTTGGATTAAGTCCAAAAGTTATTAATACCTTTAAATTATAATTTAAAATACGAAAACATTTCGTAAATCAACAACAGCGAGTCTTATTAAGACTACAAAACAAATCAATTATGTTAATAACTACTTCTCTGTCTAATACTTCGGTAGAATTAAATTATACAAAGGTTATTTGCCTCTTACAGAATTGTGTTGCTTGGTAGCTTTGCTTTTTGGATTATGGTAAAATGCTTCTAATAGTTGACTAGAGACTCTCAAAAGCAGTTTTGGTTATATAAAGGATTACATCACACCATTCATATTAAAAAGAATTAGATTAGAGATTTTGTAAATAAAACACATAATTAGCCTGGATTTTAAAATAGGTTTTATTGATAATTGACGTATGCCACTTATATAGGAAAATAGTATCTGATAAATGACAACTTTTGCTGCCACTATTTTGTTAAGATTTTGGTTGGCAAGTTTATAAACTGGTTCTGTAGGAAAATCTGCATCCTATGCGAAAAAATATATTTTTTATAAATTACTTATTCACATTTATTTATTACGTAAATTTCATGCAACTGCTATAATTTTTAACAAAATTTTTTTCTTAAAAACCACTATTATTTGAAAAGTTTTATATTTTTTGTTTTTTATTAAGGAAACTCTGGTAAAGCGAAAACCGGTCTTTAGTAAATAACCTACTTTCAGTGCATGAAGTTTAAAGTTTCAATACAAAATCTTTTGCAGTTCTTAAAATACAATGATAGGCAACAACAAATTTCTTTGTCTAAAAGTTGTTAAAATTGCATTTTGAGACTTTCAATATATTCACCAAAAATTTTCTCGACCACAATACTTGCCTGTGATTCGTACAGAGGAAGTAGTTATATATTTGTGTCTATTAGTTTAACATTTTTTTAATTCAAACAAAATTATTATGCCTTGGAACAATAAGGATTTTATATATATATATATATATATATATATATATATATATATATATATATATATAATATTCATAAAATACTGTCAGATTCATGTGAGAGTTCGAATGGAATTCTCTTTACGGTGCTTAATTCTGAGAATGTGTACATAAATCTAGTCTGCGACACTGTTTAGACTTGATACATTAATAATCAAACCGCCAATCCACATCCAGGAATTATGTTAATATAGGTATGTGTAGAATGTCCGCCAATGTGTTCGTAGCATGTGCCTGTGTGAGGTACGCTAACAATCTTTGATCTCGGTGTCGTGCCAAATCACACGCTTGGAAACATGTGCTCGTATGTAATATAATTGGAAGTAGAGAGCATACATGTGAAAGGAACGAGGAACAAATGGAGAGAGTACATTTACAACGGATTATATATCAAATATTTAGAAAACCCCGGTGCGCTAGGTAACGTATTCATTTTTCACAAAGGGTTTCAATATAAGAGTAATAAATTAATATTGGTAGCACATGCTTATTTTCCCAAATCCTATTCCCCCAGCTTTAATTATAACGTAACAACATGGGGGGCAGAAGAAATTACTTTCGGAGTTTGGTCGTCGTGTTAAAGGGAGAGGTGGGGGGCCTAATTCGTTTCTATCTTAAACGTATTACTTAGTATTCATGGGTCGCGTTTGACTAAAATCTGCCGTTCCACAAAGTTTTTGCGACGTGATTTTTCCTGGTTTTATCGAAGGTTATATTCTTAACCCTGATAAGAATAAAAGTGCTCCCCGAAATATGCGTGCTCCAGATCCTTTTGTTATTATTACCCCGCCTAACTTCTTGTTATTAATGCTCCAGACTGTGCCCTCGAGCAACGAAAATTCATTAAATTACCCGCTATTAAATAAGAGTGAAAATGGCGCGTGTTTTTTTTGTTCCCTCTGCTCGGACGTGAAATGTTTGTTGGTAAAAAGTGGCCGCTTCGGATAATGGCAATAAAATCCTATGGAACGATACAATGTGCACTGTATAATGTGCCATTTCATGCTAGTTATGTGTAAAGTGCAAATTAAAACTGTTGACTGACACTGTTTGAAATTGTGGGAATTGAAACGAAAATTAGTGTTTTTTTTTCTGTTAGGACTGATCATTATATTGAAATATGAATAGCTTTTAATTTCTTTTATAAAAAGAAATATTACACTGACGAGCATAAAATTAGGGTCACTGTGTTATTTAAAGTTATTTTAGAAATTTTTAGTTTTTTACGTGTTTTTTTGGTTGTAACAGTTTACTAACTGATTGCTTAAATAAAAAAATAATATTCGGTTGTTCAAAGTTTATTGAAAGTACTGAAAATGAACAATTTTAATTTTATATGCTAAGTAAAGAAAATGAACAAGTTTACTTTGATATGTTTTTTTTAAACAAAAGAGAATTTATGGACTTCAGCAACGAGTATTCTTTCCCCTTGCAGTGATAACAGCTTGCAATCGACGAGGCATGCTCTGGATCAGATTTGGGATCAAATTCTGCGGAAGATTATCCCATTCCTGCACCAGTATGTCGCGAAGTTCTCTAGATATTCTGGGGGGCGGTATATGTCTCCGTAAACGTTTTCCCATCTCATCCCAAACATGCTCAATCGGATTTAAATCTGAACTGCGAGCAGGCCAAAGAAATCTTGTGATTTGACACTCATCAAGATACTCAGTAACTATCTGAGCAATGTGGGTTCGTGCGTTATCATGCATAAATGTTGCGTCGTCCCCAAGAATCATCATGAACGGTAAAACATGGTCTTCTAGAACCTCTGTCAGATACCTGTGCGCAGTCAACGTTTCATTCTCGATAAGGACTAACTCCGTGTGAATGTCAAAAGATATGCCTCCCCATGCCATAATTGATCCTCCACCAAATGGAAGTCCCTCGGCAATACACGATTGAGCATATCTTTCGCATTGCCGTTGCCACACTCTTACATGCCTATCTGAGCCCGTATGACAAAATTGCGATTCATCGGAAAACAATATGCGACTCCAATCCGGTATTGCCCAAACCAAGTGTTCTCGTGCAAAATTTAACCTCGCAATCCGGTGTTTTACGGGAAAGCAGCGGTCCAGTAGCTCTAGTTCGAGAGGATGATCCAACAGCATGAAGGCTCCTCCTAACTGTCCACTCACTTATGTTTACATTTCTCACTTCTTGCAGATGATGTCGAAGGGAAACTGCCGTGATCGTTCGGTTTCTCAAAGCACTAGAAACGAGAAAGCGGTCATCTCAAGCAGTTGTAGTCTTCCCTCGCTCTGAACCAGGTCTTCGAGTGAGCAAACTAGTCTCTTCGTACCGCTACCATACTCGTTGCACACACGACACCAATGTTTCTTGCAAATTTGTGCTGAGCGCTGTCGTCTTCTAAAGCCGCCACAACGCATGCCGCAACAACAGGATTTATGCTCATTACAAAACACTAATCATGACAACAATACACAAACAATTTGCAACTAACAGATGACACCATAGAAACAAAAACTATTCTGTCCTTAAACTTGCTTTTCTTTCAATAAAAGCATATCAAAGTAAACTTGTTCATTTTCATTACTTAGCATATCAAATTAAAATTGTTAATTTTCATTACTTTCCATAAACTTTTAACAACCAAATATTATTTTTTTATTCAAGCAATCAGTTAGTAAACTGTTACAACCAAAAAAACACCTAAAAAACAAAAATATTCTAAAATAACTTCAAATAACGGAGTGACCCTAATTTTATGCTCGTCAGTGTATTTACATTTAATATTATATCAAACGAGCTATATTTTTATTGCACATGATTTAACTTATGTATTGAATTATGAGAATATTATAATTTTAAGCAAAAATATTTGTTGTTTTCAAAACAAAAATAATCTAATAAAAATATTACTATTTCTTCTGTTTTAGATGAAGTTCAGTATTTATACTAATTTGGCAGAGATGACAGAAATATGAATATTTGAATAATATTATTGTCTTTTCTGTCAAATTAGAATAAATACTGAATTTAATCTAAAAAGAGACGCTTAAAATATAATTCTGCGATAGTGGGTTATATTTTACATATTCTTTATGATAAGTATGGATAGATCTTCCAATGTTTACAGTAAGTCTTTATAGCCGTATGGTAACGACTAATGCGATTTGTTAAAACATTAACATCTAAATTTCCCTTCATCATTTAAAGATCGATGGAATCTTTAATATAAATTTAGAGTTCTATCAATTCAGAATATCTGCAATTTAAATGCAATTATTATGAATCTTTAAGTAAATTAAACTATTTTAAGGATTAAGACTTATTGAAATAACTAGTTCCCTGATTGATACTACCGCAGGTAATAAATTATACAAAAGTAATTAGCGTGTTATAAATAGTACAACTATAAAAGCTACACTAGTTTTAATGTATTTATTTCTGTAAAAAAAAACATTAAGAATATTAATTTACGTTGAACAATTTTTGAGTGAGTCTGTTGCGATAAAATATGAAAAACCAAACCGAATTCACTCAAAAACAGTTCAACGTAAATTACATTTTTTTAAGTTAGTTTAAAGACATATTTACTCTCAAAATAGATATTAGACCGTGCCGATAATTTAATAATCTATTTTGTGTTTGTTTCAATAATGCTCATTTATGATAGAGCCAATAAAGAGATGGCTTATTATCTTAAAGCAAATCTGACTTTTTCCCATAGAACCATATAATTAAGAAAATTTCATTTGTATTCAATTTACATTTTACTATCGCATGGTTCACCTATATTCCACCCTGTTATCTTAATTATTATACGAAATTTGAAACAGAATACTCTGCGCTGTCGCTCTGTTTTAGTAGGTTTAGTTTTAGTTTTGTTTTTAAATCAGTTAGAATTTATGTTAGTAACAACTGTTATAAACGAATATTTGGCACATTTTACATTATCATGATTTTTCTTCATGATGGCTGACCTCAACATTCCTAAATGTGAGATTTCTCCCACGGTTTCTGCTAACCATAAGAATATATATATTTGATTCTTGAATTTTGGAGGCGTTTACTTCGTAGCACATTTTTGATTTTTGAATAAAGAAAACTCTTTTTATCTTTATTTAAAAATATATATTTGAAATAATTGAATTAATTTAATAACTACTTCCAACATAGTATTGAGAAGTGATCATAAAACATAACTTCCTAGATACCTTACCATCTTAATTACTTCATCTTCATCACAATAAAAACATCATGGACGGCAAAGGGTTTGAGTGGAAGCACATGATTTGTAATTGTGAACTCCGCCCGTACATTTTACCAATGTTTTTTGTAATTAATTTGTTTTGATATGTATTTTTTAAGATAGACGATCAAAGATCTAAATAAAAAATAAAATAAATATATTCCTTACATTTGTAATAATAATATATTGAAATTTTTTTGTAGTTAAATTCAAAGATATAACTCCTGATGATCAGAAACAGTTTTGTTTACTTTACACTTTGGGATAATTGCGGTGGTGTTTATTTTGAAAAGACCGGCCAGTGGCTAAAATCAAATTTCACAAAAATGACTCCAAATATAATAATAGAAAATTTACATTGGTTTACAATTTTATTTTGAATTTTAAATCATGAAATGATTCTATTTGGCCCGGCTTGTTTCTGTTTTAGAGTACATTGTGAAAATTTCTTTTTTCTTGTTCTATCATAATAAAAAAATACTCAAAAATTCATTCCTAGCCCAAATTTATTTTTTTTCAACCAATCAAAGCTTTTTATTATTCAAAAAATAAATAAACTCTTTCAATCCTATATTTTTTCGAATTTACTTGTACTCTGTATTATTTACTACTTTCTAAGATTCCTCTGTACAAAATTTTGTTCAATTTTCTACTCACATATATGGCATTTACACTAATATTTCACAAGTAATTTCTATCAATTACACAGTTATTGTGAATTCATATAAATTCTTTGTAAGAATTGGCTCACATTACACTGAGGTTCAGCATAGTTCAATAAAGTTGATGACAGTTTTGTCATACCACGAATCTGTTACTGATTGTCCATGTATTGCTACTGCGACGGTTAAGTTATAGAAGTTGTTTAGCTATTATTAGTGAGTACTTTGGAAGCCTGTTTGCACCGAAGAGTTCCTGTAGAAAAAGTCCCATTTTTTGGAAAGTCTGAAAAATTCAAAAAATGAAATTCCTAAAGAACAGTCTTGTAAATATTAAATGAAAACAATTGACAATTATAAAAAACTTTTGTTAAAAATTATAAAAATATATATTAAAAATTGTTAAGAACGCAGAAAATGGAAATAAAATAATCGACAACTTTCAAAACATCACAAAATATTTAAACATTTCTGGAAAAATATATATTTTTCAAAAACTAAGATGCCAAAACACTATTGAAAAATAGGTCACTATCATTTTATGATTATTTAAAATTATTTTTTGATAATAAGCAGTAAAGAAAGTAAACATACAAAATAATAAATTAAAGCAGTATTTATAAGGGGGCCATATAAAAATTCATAGACACAATCATTGTCAGAAGCATAGGGCGTTAGAGAAGAAACATTTGAAAATTTTCCTGATCTGTCACAATATGTTTTTCTTATTCTACCATACTCCGCACCTACCCCAATACATGTTTTAACGCCCTATTTTACTTTTAGTCCAATAAATAAATCATTCCTCTTACCTACGCTCAACCTATTCTAATGAATGATTAATTACTAATTCACAAATCATTAACCAAGTGTGCTATTCGTCTACCTTAACACATTTTTCGTTGCCCTTTCGTTCTCTTGACATAGAATATAATTATACAAATGAAATATTAAAATATCTAGTGCAGTGTTAATGATAATAATCAATATTGAGAGTAATAAATCTCTATGAGCATTACTGCACTAATGTTTTACATAATAATGTAAAAACTCCAGCTAACAGTTAAAACAACTACTCCCCGTACTAAAGCACCGCCAGGCATTGAATGATATAACTGTTAGCTGTCGTTACATGTCTAAAATTATATTTAGCACTATGTAACAATTCTGTGGTGTTATCGTTTCTTAACCGCGTCTCGAAAAGTGTTATGTAAGACAATCTGCAGACACGTGTTTCGCTGTATCACAGCTCATCAGTGCAGCTATGTCGTAATTACGTGCGTCCTTCCTGTTGGAAGTCTTACATAACACTTTTCGAGACGCGGTTAAGAAACGATAACACCACATAATTGTTACATAGTGCTAAATATAATTTTAGACATGTAACGACAGCTAACAGTTATATCATTCAATGCCTGGCGGTGCTTTAGTACGGGGAGTAGTTGTTTTAACTGTTAGCTGGAGTTTTTACATTATTATGTAAAACATTAGTGCAGTAATGCTCATAGAGATTTATTACTCTCAATATTGATTATTAGAATATAATTAATCATTATCATATCGTACTATTATTAACCTATCCCAATAAATTAATCAGTGTCCTATCGTACTCTTGACTTAGGCCAATACTTTATCCATTGCCCTAGTCTTAAAAAAAATGAGAAAAGTTACAAACAAATCACTATTTTATTTCTAATGAAGATAAAGATAAATATCTTTATTTAGACAAACATAAATACATTTTTAACAAATATAGATTCTTTTGAAATAAGGGTTAGTAGTCCGTTTGGGCAATCGACCATCAGACTTTCTGCCATATCTTGACTCCAGCAAAACAGGTAAATTTGCTGTCCAGCTTAATGGTTCTGATGACTTGCGCTAATGAATTGATGTAGAGTAATTAGGGGATGTTGGGGTTTCGGGGTTATTAAGAAAGGTCACATTGAAGGGATTATGAGCAAATTTTATAGGTTGGGATATTGGAGTGACTAGAGTGGTTTCGTAGAGGAGAACATTGGATTGTGACGAGAGTTGATGAAATGCATTAGTTTGGTAAGGACACATAGTGCTGAACCTTCATCAAAGTTGAGGTGCTGGAGGGTGTATGGACGGATTTGATTAAAGAGGATCGCACTGTAATCAATAATAGGTTGACAAATCGAGATTTATATATAGTATTTACGGGTGTAGTGTTAGATTTTACTGATTGTGCGTGGGGTGTAAGGGTCTATTGCAAAAAACTAAAAATAAACTTTAAAAAACACAATCGACAATTGTTATAAAAATAGAATGAGAACAGATAAAGATAATAAAAGATTGGAAAGATTTCTGAAAGAAAAACACATTCACAAGTAAAAAAACAATTAAGAAAAAGCTTACCTTTCTTTTTCAGTTAGATTGTTTTGTGGTTATTCTTAATAATTCGCTGAAAACTACTTTTCGTAATTATATAGTATTGTTTTTGAAGATTAATAATTTTAGAAATAGATACTAATAATTATTATTTTCAATGCAAGTAGAAAGATTTGTGATTTTCCATCATAAGTCACAATTCATTTGAAAACTCGTTAAAATTGTTAAAAATACAGATATGAGTGTAAAAATTATTGCAAACTTGAAATTTCTTTTTCTCTTAATTTCGAATTGTCTTTTATTTTTTTTGGAAAAAATATCTAAAAAATATTTTGATGATGATTTTTTCTTGCAACATGATAATTTTAAAAATAAAACCAAATAATTATTATATGGCAAACATTTGAAAATAATTGAGATCTATAGAAGATATTTGAAAATTTAGGAAATAAATATCCAGAGATTAACGTAAATATTATTGAAAACATATATGTATATTTAAAAACAGAGGAGATATTAAAAAAAAAACATTGACAAAATCTCCAAAAAAACAATCGACAATTTGATTTGAATAAATATATTGAATATTTGTCGAGGTATTAATAAGAAAAGTAGTAGTGATCTAATTTGTAGTCTTAGTGAAACTCATTGTTGTAGTTTTCTTAAATGTTTTCGTATTTCTAAATTATTAGTTAATTTTCTACAACGAAGTAAAGAACTTTATTATAAAATTATGCCCGAAGTGGGTATTTTCCTTAACCCTGGACGAAAGTATTTTTGTAGAATTCACTAATCCGTCTCACCCAGAAAGAAAAATGTTTTAAATGTTTTTGTATTAAATTTATGTTCAGTTTTCGTGTCAGAACAAAAAACTAGAATTTGATGCATGTTGAACAAAAAATATCGACAAAAATTGAATACTCTCTAACTCGGCGAGGCATAGACCGAATCAAATGGTCGATGTATTCTTATAGCAAGCAGTCCCAGGCCTGTTAAACATAAATGCGCAATTGGTCCAAAGTGGGAGGCTGTGGCAATCGTTGAAGTGTTGTTCCAATGCTATCCCATACATGTACTATTGGCGATAAATCAGGGGATCTTGCAGGTTAATCTAAAATCTCTACACCAGAAATTTATATAAAATCGATGGTTTGACGGGCCCTGTGCGGCCTGGCGTTGTCCTGTTGAAAATTAGCGTTTGGTATAGTCTCAATGTATGGTATTGCAACAGGTTGTAAATTTTCAGCGATGTATCATTGGTGTTAGACTACGCCTAATAAACACCAGGGGGAACCTACTTCCAACACATATAGCGCTACATACCATGATGGGTATTAGCTCTTTGGCATTCTAAAGCAAACTCTACATTTTGTCTTTCACCGCGAAATCGACGGACACCTCTGCGTCCATCCTGGACCCTTAAGCAGAATATGGACTCATCACTAAAGTAAATAAAATTCTACTTTACATCCCAGATGAATCTGGCTTGAAAGCATTCCAAGCGACAAGTTTGTGCAGCGGAGTCATAGGTAGGACCCAAAACGAATGGAACGCATAAAGGCTCATTGCAAGAACTATTCGATTTGTTTGCCTAGAATTCACACCTCTCGTTGCTGCAACAAAGGCATCTCGAACTTGCCGCAAAGTGTCGTGACGATTACGTATCGCAAGCAGTCTTAGGTACTTTCTTGAAGACCCTGAATAATCCTTGGCTTACCTGAACGTCTATGTCGCTGATTGTCGCTGATGACCATCTTCTCCATTCTCTTGTTACAGTTGAGGGTGTAATTTTGAGTCTTTGGGCTATTTATCTCAAACTGACGCCCTCCTCCTTTATACCAACAATTTGACCTCTTTAAAAATCACTTAATTCTAGGTATTTAAGCAACATTTTTCAATATACTAAAGAGCTCAGAAAGAATCAGAGTAAAATAGGTGAGTGGTTATTAACATTATTAAATTTGCTTTATTTTTTGGATAAGTGTAAAAATCGTACACAAAAAATTGAGATTAAAGAGCTAAAACGTTATGGCTTTTTTTTTCTTTGTAAGGCGAACAAAACGTGCGTATTTGTTGCTGGATTAAACCACATATAAAGGGTTTTGCAATACTTTGGAGCTCCAGTATGTTATTATTGTGTTAGTTGCCGTACATGCCAAAGTAAGTTGTTTACATTTTTTTTTGCATCGACATCGAAGTCATGTGCCACCACCTTTCTATATTAATATTTTATTATATTTATTTTAGTAAATTTCATTTGTATTTACCATAAATTTTGAAAGAAAACTGTACTCATGACATCGAGAGATCGAAACACTTGTCTGCAGATGATTATAAACTTGAGTGTTAGATTATTCAATTACTTTTGCTAATTTATTTTTATCACGTCAACGTAAATTCATTTCTTGTTCATAATTAGTTATACCATATTTACTCACAAACTGTTTAACGTATATTTTATTATTTTAGTTTATATGAGAGAAATAAATACATTCTAATTATTGTTGCTTTGACAACTGTACAATTTGTAACACGCAAATTACTTTTGTATAATCTGTTGAGGTATTAGCTGGAGAACTAGTTGTTTCAATAAGTGTTAATTTTCGAAATGTTCGTATTTCTAAATTATTAAAAAATAATAGTTAGTGCATTATTAGATCAAACAAGAATAGTGTATACTTTTAATATAAAATTATTATTTTTTCTCTATCTTATTGATGTTATTGGTTTTATTCTTAATGCATTCTGAAATATATTTTAAAAAGTACATACAGTTGGCGATTTAATTTTAGATGAAATTGTTCGCCTTAATTATAAATTTTGCGAGTTCTTTATAATTTAAAGTTTTGAAAATAAACCACAAAACATTTTTAAGGGTTCGGAATGATACCCTTTAAATATAAAATCAATCAAGTGATTACTTTTAAATCTAGTATGACTTGGACCCCAATGAAACTCAAATTCAGACCCCTGCGTTGCTTTCGTCTTTATCAGCCTGGGAAACGTAGCTTTCGTTGCAGACAGACATGTACATATATCAACTAGGATTTTGTCCCTTTCACGTTTCGATTATAAATTAATAGAAGCATACCTAATAAGCTTATACGCAAGTAAAATATTTAAGAATTTTACTGTTGCGGCCAAATTATATGCTTTGATTTAATTGCACAAATGTTAAAAAGATTTAACAGTTGTTCCCATAATAAAATGATTCATTATCCGGGCGTAAAAATTAAAAATAAAGAAGTGAAATTAATTAGTGTGAAACATTGTTCGTGGAATCGCGACCCATTTTCGCGAGAGCAAACAGCGAGAAGAGAGAAATTGGTAGAGAGCTAGAATATTTAACACGTCTATAGAGAGATACAGAGGCGCAATCTAAAGTTGCGCTTAATAATAATTATATCTGCACATAA
Source organism: Ontholestes murinus (assembly GCA_963969525.1). Lineage (NCBI taxonomy): Eukaryota > Metazoa > Arthropoda > Insecta > Coleoptera > Staphylinidae > Ontholestes > Ontholestes murinus. Next base: position 38,013,321 of record OZ018394.1, read on the forward strand.
CTAAACCTAACTACATCGCCGTCATTGTTAGACGTTCCGTGACGAGTTCCTCGCGCACAGAAGACATAAATTCCCTACTAAACATTCCCTCCTCTTATCTGTCAAGCACTTCTCCTCTCATTGTCACAATTGGAACCGCCACTGATTACACACACACACCCTTATCAGGCTGGCTGCACTGCATTCCGTTTCTTGTTGTTACACTCTTTGGGAGAAATCGGAGAGAACGCAGGGGCCATAGTTTTGTTCCTCCGCCCTTCCTGCGAATCAATTATCTCGTAAACCCCTCTCATAAAAAATGGTTAATTAATTTTAACGATAATTTCGCTACCGAACCGGAAAAACGAGGGGGTTGTAATTCCTACTTATTTGTCTGCACCAATTTTCTCTCGGCTCCTGTGAAGTATTAAAATTAAACATTCACCTGAAATTCGCTGGAAATTAATTTTATGTTTTATGAGAGTGTATTTAATTAAAACCTGGACCGACTAACTTAATCTTATTCAGAATTTTTACAGGTTGAGTGTGAGCTACATTAAGAAGAATAAGGATCGACAATAAACAACCGAAATAATTTTGCTTTCTAAAAGATTGTTAATGTAAAAATACTTTATACTAGACTGGTGTAAGAGAATACTAAACGAATTACCCTTTTTTAAAACAACTAAAATAATTATATTTAGATTTAAATAATTATTGTAAAAATTAAAATGTGATTCCGATTATTTATGTCTGTGTAAATGAGCTTCCTACTCTAACAGTGAAATTTATATTTATTGATATTTTAATCAGATTGTTAAGAAGTTTCCAATAAATGTGAAAATTAACATCAATATTTATTAATAATTAGAAAAAAACACGAAAATATTTTCGTGAAATCTACAACAAATAAGTCTTATTAAGACTACAAGAACAAATCACTTTTAAAACAACTACTTCTCTAGCTAATACTTCGACAGACATTGAATTATACAAAAGTAATTTGCATGTTACAAAAAAGCCAGGCTATTTATTAACATCTTCGTGCATTTTATTATCTATTGGAGCAGCAATGATGTTTGGTTTAATATTCAATGTTTGAGGGTCTAGATCTAAGAGATTAATCTGGTTAATGGTTTTTGAAAATATTAACCACCCTGATTAGAACGTATAAAAAGTATGAGTGGCTTGCTACCTACCACACGTAAAGGTACTAGGTATCAGATATGACACTCATTATTAAACTTTGTGACTATAGTTTGGACATAATTCAACTCAAAGTATACTTAGAAATAGCAAATCCAAGACGAGTTACGATTTTTTCACTAAACTTAGCACAATAGTTATTTGTACAACAAGTGTGGAAATGTTACGCTTTTCCGCACGAGAGTATGATGTTGGTGAACGAGCGAGCGAAGCGAGCCTGTGCATCAAGTTCCTACTCGAGTGTGGAAAAGCGCATTTCCCACGAGTTGTACACACTATTTTTTCACAAACTGCATATAACATCAATTAAAAAGGTGTTTGCGATTTTATCTTTGATACTGACATATAAAAATTAGGTTATAATTATCGATAGTACGTGTGTTGTATATATTACTCCATGTATGTAACTGACACTGACATTGATTAATAGAAAATAAAAGTAGTACAAAGGGTGTATACATGCGGAAATGTGTTGCTATGCAGAAAAGTGTTGCTATGCGGAAAAGTGTTACTTTGCTCAACGATTTTGGATGCGGAAATGTCAGGTATTTCTATTCAGTATGTGAAAAACGTTTATTGTTAAAAACTATTAAAAGAGAGCAATTGATTTATATTTTAAAGAAAATAACAAAAATAAACATACATTTTTCATTAATGTTGTCTGTCCCTACTGATTATACATTCCCCTAACATTCATGGCATCGATTCTAGATATAGTCAATAAGCTCTTAAAGTATTGTATCTAACCTATAAATTGTACTGATCAGCTTCCTGACATGTTTTAATGCCTCTTTTACTACTTCTTCAGATTATCTTCTGGTCATTGATATTTTCTTCAGCAAAAGAATGGTACTCATGATGGATATGCTCACTACTACTAGTATGCAACGTACGCAACCCAACTTGTCAAGTCAGGTAGATAGGCAACCTGCGAAGGAAGAGATGAAGAGTCCAGCGCCGGCGAACTTACACTACTCTAAATGTATACAGTATAAATAAAATTCTGAGTCTTTATTTTTACCAGAATTGTTTTCATGATTAATTAATGACCATAATAGCACATTAAGGAAAAATAAAATTAATTTATATTAATATTAATAAATTGATATATTTTACATAAATACTTGCTAACTAGGGGGCATAGCTAAAATTAAAATCTAAAAATCCATTTGACAAACACTCATTAATGTTCTAGAATGCTTTATTGCTAAGATACTTTTTTACACAGGTAATAATTTACTTATTAGAAAGTGATTTTACATGTTCAAAAAGTAAATTATATAATGTGGGACTGTAGTAGTTGAATCCATTTTTAAACTTGGTCAATCTCTTTTGGTTTGGTACATGTTCTTATTTCACGCATAATGTTAATGTACTTGATTATGAGTCGTATATCTATTGAAGTTTTTGTGTATATGTATGTGTTATAGGTTATAGGTTAACATAGGGTACTAATGAGGTGTGTTAGTCTCTCTTGAACTGCGACCTAAAAGATCTATTGTTCTACCCTTAACCAATCACTTCCCAATCAGTCCCAGGTCCTCAATGAACCTGGTAACTTTCTTGGGGGTGATATTGCTCACCTCTTCGTGGGACAATCGGTCGCTACCGAACTGTGAAAGACGCTTGTTAGCAATTGCGACACAAGTGCATAGTATTTGCTCGGTCGTTTCATATGCCGAATCACATAATCTGCAGTTTCCACTTTCCTCTTTTCCCATTTCCCACAAATGGTATCGGAGGGCACAGTGGCCTGTCATGAGTCCAGTGAAAGTTATTAGCTCGTTCCTTGTGAGTTCAACTACCTTGTGGCTATGATCGAGTTTCATGAGTCGTTTTGATTGACGTAGACCTGGTACATTGTTCCAATGCTTGCGTCTTCTCTCCTCTTTCCATTTTTGCACCGTCTTTCTTCTGTGCGCCATGGGGAGTCCACAAAACGGCTCTGGTCCTATAGGAGTGGCATTTGCACCTCTTTTTGCGAGTTCATCGGCCACTTCGTTGCCTTTAATATCCCCGTGCCCTGCGACCCACATGAGGGTCAACGAGTTGTTCTTCGCCTTTAATGCGGCTTGGCTGTCTGAGCAGATGTATATATGTGCGCCATTTAAGTGCCTGTCCATGAATTCTCTAGTGCACATATCAATTGCAATCGCTTCCGCTTGCAAAATCGTGGGCTTCGTACCCAGAGCTATGAAGCTCCTGTGGTTTTGGTTAGGGCCATAAATGCCTATTCCAGTACCTTTGGTATTCTTGGCACCATCCGTGTACCAGGCTGATATTCCTCGTCCAAACTCCTTGACTCTCATCAAAGCCGTTTTGGGGTCCTCGATTGACACCTTAAACGGTAATTCGAATTCGAGCTTCCTGGGCATAATGTCCGTCGGTTTGGACAGAAGGACCGGTTCGATTTGCTGCAGTATTTCTAAGTGTCCTGTCCAGTCCCCCGGCAGTGTTTTCTTCCTCTGGTGTAGTCGGAGGGCTACCAAAAGTCCCTCATTTGTATCACTAGATAGAGCGGTGTGAGACCAATGATTGCCTCCATTCCCGTGGTTGGGGTCGTTTGCAAAGCCCCTCTGATGCTTAGACATGCTGAACGTTAAAGCCTACTCAGCTTCTTTTGCGTGTCTAGTTTTTGGGTCTTTGGCCACCACACACGGACAGCATAGGTGACAATGGTTATCACCGCCGTTCTATACAGCCAATACGTGATCTTGGGCTTTAATCCCCAGGTTTTCCCCATAAGCCGCCGATAGGTCCAAAGCGACGTCGTTTCCTTCGCCATGATGTTATCGACATGCTGATTCCAAGTCAGTTTGGTATCCAGAATTAAACCCAGGTACTTTACTTCGTTGGAGAGATTTATCTCTATTCCATTCAGCGAGGGAGCCCTTATGTGCAGCTTCCTCCTTCGCGTGAATGGAACTATGATCGTTTTATTCGGGTTGATACTTAGTCCTTCCCGAACACACAAGGTACTGATGCTATTCAGTGCTTTTATATGTATGTGTTGTTAGTGCTCGAATTGTTCCATTTGCAAACAAGGTCGAAGCGCCTATTTATCGGATATTGTGTTCCACGCATAACCTCCATGTTTATACCTTATATTAAAATAAAAACATACGTACTTTTCCAATAATATAATATGTTTTTTTTTTTTTTAAATTTATCAGTACATTTTGAGACACCTATTATAAGCCAGATTAATTTAGTGCTAAAATGGATACCTAAATATTTACAGCTGCCAACACCCTCATCTATTTGTCGTAGAGAAAATGTTAAGTTGACTGTCTTGAAAGGATATAGAAATGTTTTGTTAAATGCGAAATTATAAAAATATAGTTTCCTTAGTAACGTATTATGAGCTACGCAATCAAAGATCTTACTATAATGGAAAATGAACGTTACAGAGTGTTGTTCACCCTCTAAATCTGCAAATATTTCATGAGTAAAGGACCTGATAACTTCAATGATACAACGGTTATCGGTTAATATATGATTAGATTCTAAGTAATTCACAATTTTAATAAACATTGTTTTCTCTAAGATTTTAAATATAATTGACACTAGGGAAATAAGTCTGTAATTATATGCGAAAACAGAACCAGACGAAAAAGCATTCAAAGCAATCACCTAGTCCGGAATGGTAAGAACAAAAATTAAAAAAGTCCTTGAAAGATGTAACGTAAATATATGTTTCAAGCCGTATAGTAAATTAAGTTCAACCATTTTCAATTGTAAAACCAAAATGGATATTATGAATAAATCCGGAATTTATAAGCTCACTTTTTCTCATTCTAAAAGCGTGTACATCGGCCAATCTGGTCGTAATTTTCGAATTAGATTAAGCGAATATAAAAAAAATCATTTTGTCTCAAAAATAATAACTCAACTTTTGCTAATCACTTACTGGAAACAAATCACCCTTTTGAAAATGACATTCTTTCGGTAATCCACTTAACGGATAAAGGACGTAAAATGGATTTACTGAAATTTTTAAAGCCAAGAATAATCCGGGAATTTCCCTATTTAACGATGTACACGCCTCTATTCAACTGCTTAATATAAATATGTTAGAGTTGACTCAGATTTGAAAGAAAAATAAAGTTGATTGTCACCGGCATAGATATGTCCTGTACAAAACTAAAGTTGACTTAATAAATCTGGCCTCCGTTTGTTGTTGTATTAACGACTTGTACCTAGACTTGAAAAGACTTAATACATTTTTAAGGAAACATGGATCGTCTATTACGCTTAGGTTGTGATCGCAAGCCCCACCCCCTTCCGATGCCCCAGTGGTCGATACGGCCGAAACAGTATTCATCTCATCCTATAAAATTGAAACTCGGCTGGGAAGGTGTACCCATGTAAGTCATGGGTCTTATGTTGGGTGAGTTCATCGTCGACTACACCGTGAGTGTTTTTGATGTATTAACGACTTGTACCTAGACTTGAAAAGACTTAATACATTTTTAAGGAAACATGGATCGTCTATTACGCTTAGGTTGTGATCGCAAGCCCCACCCCCTTCCGATGCCCCAGTGGTCGATACGGCCGAAACAGTATTCATCTCATCCTATAAAATTGAAACTCGGCTGGGAAGGTGTACCCATGTAAGTCATGGGTCTTATGTTGGGTGAGTTCATCGTCGACTACACCGTGAGTGTTTTTGATGTATTTACCATGCCACAGACTGTGTTAGTGTGGAGGCTATGGATCCAGTATTTTTATCGAAAATATTATTTATTTATTTATTTATTTATTAATCTTTGGTCTCGTTTCTTAAAAATTACAAATATTACAAATCATTAAAATAAAAATAAAACATACGTCAAATGACAGTCTGGAAGGTGGAGATGGTTGTCGGGTGGTACCACTCTTGCCCAGGTTTCGGGTGATGAGCCATGACTGTAGCGGTAGATCCATACAGTCCGTTAGGAGAAAATTTGTCATTGATGCATTTAGATTAATAAACCCAAACATGATGGTTCTGGGTTAGGAACCTAGGTAGACAACATAAAACCTGGGACATTTGCAGAAAACTTCTGTTCAGGCTTTAATACAAGGCCTGAATAATATAATTATAATGCATTGGCATTATATAAATTTTGAGGTATCTGCTTAATTCTTTTCTTTAACCCCAGTGACTCTAGATGTTTCCAAAGAAAATTAGTTCAGAGAACCAGAAATGTATTAGTAATATCATTTTTTCATTTTTAAATGTATTTGTTGTGTAGTTTCTTAAGCTTTTATAATAGTCCTGACTTTATTACGTACTTAAGATTATCCGATAACCAACGTTTAGAAAATGTTCGAGGTTTTAATGAAGCGTGTTTTTCAAATAACTGCAACAAATGGTAGTTAAATAAGGCTAATTTATCATTTATATCAGCAGTAAGAATGCTGCACTTTCATTATCCTTAGTTAGGCTACGAACCTATGTGCCCACCAACAGTGTTTAAGAATTAATATTATATATAATATAATTTCTTTTTCGGAATTTAGTGATTAGGGTTAAACAATTATTTTAATAGGTGATAAGGTTTGTCATCTTGTACGGGGATACGATTAATGGCAATGTAGAGAGACGGAGATTCTCTGAAGTAACATGCTCAATTACACAAGCACATACAAGCACTTACGTGGCCGAAGGATCACGTGATTGATGACCATTTAGTTCCGTGCACTTATAGTTTATAGCAGGAATTCAGGTTTAATTTATCTGTAAAAGCCAAATAGAAATATTTTCATTATTAAATCGTTTAATATGCTTTAAATTTTAGTTTCATAAAATATGTGTTTTTTTTTATTTCAGGAGTAAAACTTATATCTTGTATAATCTATATAATAATAACAGAATCGATAAATTATATAATAATAAGTGTTTTAATTCATATATCATAATGTACAGCTCGGCATGTCAATGGGTTTTATATAATTTCGGTTTTTTTTTTTGTCAGCTGAATCGATAGCGGAATTTGTCGGAACGCAGTATTCCGTGATTTTATTTACGTCTACATGCGTATGCTTCATAAAAGCTGTCAGCCGACAGTCCAAGCTAATGACTAATTGCTTCGATTGATCGATGAGCGTGAATAACTGACAAAAAAACAAACATTTCCAGCCAATGAAACGTTTAAATTATTTGGCCATTCCGAAAATTCTAATTAAAATATCCAATTGCTCCCTTTATTAGTATTAATGGGTCACTTGAAAACTGAAGGTGTTTTATTAATTATTTATTAAAATTATTAATAATAATAATAACGATTATATAAAATGATCTACTTAATAAGTTAGATCATACAATTAACTTACATTAGCATATATGTTATATATTATGAGGTTTTCGAACATTATTTATTATAATGTATAAAACATTTTTTGATGTTTGTAGATAATCGCGAATAAACGAAATAATTTTAGAAAAAGTACAATTTACACCTAGCTTATATTTAATATTATTATAACTTTTTATTTATTAAAAAACGTATTAATTATTAAGATGACAATCTCTCTAACAAAGAACTGAAGGTTTAAAATCTCTGTAATAATATTTTCAACTGCGCTGCGCTGACGAGACCCTAATAAGACGAAAACGGTTTGTAGCTGCTGATGACAAGTAAGATTAATTAAACTAACATATAATAATTTAAGTAATAAGTTTTTTTCAAGTTTTATATATATGTTTTGTCATATTTTATTAGAAAGGATAAATGAATGAATTATTGTTTACGTTAGTGAATGTGTAGATTTATACATTTTCAACCAAATTAAATCTTAACTAATTTATATAACCAGTAGTTGATTAAATAGTAATTAAATACATTATTTAAAATTAGCCTTATGCCATAAGTTGTTTTATCTATAGCTGTTGCAATGGTTATATTTTATATTCACTTTAATATATATTGTTGTATGCGTCTAATTTAACATAATAGGGTTTAGCAGTTGGTGCATTTTCTCTAAATATTATATTATGTAAAACAATGTCGGTATAATTTTGAAGAGACGCGCTAAATAATATACACTCTGTTTTACAAATTGCCTCAGTGATGTTAGTTATAGTGGTCATTCGTAATAAAACGTATCAACAGCAACGTACAAACATGAAAGCCAGCATTATTTTAAGTATCTGTCTATTTAATTTTCATTTTGATATAAAGGACGTCGCGACGCGAATTGCAACTTTTCAGACCTCGTTTGTCTTCCGTGTTCAACAATCCCGGAGATATACACACGACTCGAGAAAATATGTACGACTTATAATATCAAAATAGGATTTATAGTACTAAATATATGTTTAGTAAACTGGCATATTTATTTATATTTTCATATATTAAGAAGTTATGTTTCTATTTTATTATAAATATATTTAATTTAAAGCGTTTTAGGTATTATTTTAGTTATTTTAAATGATCATAATAATGGTTGCGATTGTTACTACGTGATTTATCAGATTTTCAAAATCATTTAAATTATTTCAGCTATTTTTTTTTATTCTGAGCTTTGGTCAATGATACCAACGAAGAATTATGCCATGTACGTAGAAAAAGTAAGTAGAATGGATTAGGTGGGCAAATGAGCTTAATTAGAAATACTCACTGAGTGGATATATTATAAAAAGGACCAAGAGGCAAATCAGTAATCGACTACATCTTAGTGGTATTATTTTTAAGACGATGTAAGGGAATTTAGGATGGAGGATAGGCAGTGAAAATTTAAGCGAGTAAAAAAAACAACCAACAGAAAACCATAAAAAGCTAGTCAGAAAGAGAGAAGAAAATGTATGCTCACAAAACTGAAGAGATGCAATTTGAAGATATTTCAAGCAGAAGAGTAGGTAATTACGAGAACGAAGAGAGGATCCTATGTAAATAAAGCATCATGGATTCACGAAGGATGTAGGCTAGCTAGAAAAACTTCAAAAGCCTAAAATGATGGAAAGGATATCAAGAAAATCAACGTATTAAGAGAAGAGATAAAACTCGTAAGCGGAACGAAGAATAAAAACAAATAAAGCTCTCTAAACAAAAGAATAGTAAAAATTAATGCTGATGGAGGACTAATTCTGAGTGTTTATTAGGAATGAATAAGAATGACAAAATTTTGGAGAAAAGAGAAGGAGAAAAATAAAAATTTACACTGAATTGAAGGTTATATTAAAAGACATAATAAGAAAAATGAGCTGGGACAAAAGAAATATTTGCGGGAAAGGTGAACAGAGTATAAATTTATATTAGTGTGAATTACTTGATATTTTTATTGTATTGGCTGCTAGTTATTGAAAGTATATTTTGTATGTAAGTGTTAGGTTCTATAACTGAAACACGAGATTTTTATTTGTCGAAAGTGAAAGCAAATAAATCTCTTTTATAAATTATAAACAGTTACATATGATAATAAGGAGTATGTTAAAGAGGTATAACTGAATATTTAATTTTTTACAAGAGCAAAATAATTTGATTAAAATCTATCTTGAAATTGCTACCGCCGATTATATTTTTATCTTCGCATTGTATGTATTTTTGTATAAATTTTTGCTAAGGAAATGTAATAATTAAACAACATTTCGTAAATCTACTATAATAAGTCTAAGACTACAAATCAAATGACTTATTGAAACAACTACTTCTCTTGGATCTTAACGGCGTTCACTTGGTGGTACATTTCAATATTAAGAATAAAGAAAACACTTTTACTTTTTTATACCACTTTAAGTTTTATTTTCAGTGACTAGTTTCGACTACACGGTAATCATTATCAAACTTAGTTTGAAAACTAAGAAAACTAGTCACTGAAAATAAAACTTAAAGTGGTATAAAAAAGTAAAAGTGTTTTCTTTATTCTTAACTACTTCTTTGGCTACCTCGACAGATTTTACAAATTACTTTTGTGTAGTTTAATATCGGTCGAGATATTAGCCAGAAAAGTAGTTGTTCCAATAAATGATTTGTTTTGTTGTCTTAGAAAGACTCATTGTTGTAGATTTACGAAATATATCGGGTTTTTCTAACTTTTACTGAATTTTCTATAACGTAAAGGACTTTAATACATTTTATTACTAATTTGAAATTATTACGGTATTTAGTTAATTAATTGTACTCAAATGCATCAATTACTGAAAAATTGTTTTCATAAAAATTTACTTAGAATAGTAGCCTGATCGCCACCCAAGATGGACGTTCCTGAGCTCTCTCAAGGTATCATAAAACTGGCCATAAAATGGCTTCTGACCTACGCTCAAAAAGCGAAGACATAATTTCGTTAATGCAGAGTGTTAAAGTTTTTTAAACAAAACTTTGGAAACCCAACCCAAGAAACTTTATAGTGAGATCAGTGAGTTAAAAACTGAGATTAGTGAATTGAAATCCAAAATAATATCGATAACTGGCACCAATGAAACAACGGGTGTAAGCTAAAAACATAAAAGCAAACCCGTCAATAAAACAAATGACACAACACCAAAAAAAAGGCGAAACCGTACAACATGAGGAAGTAAAAATATCTAAGGAGACAAAATCAGACACACCAAAAGTAAAATCCGAGAAGTCCGAAGATACTAAAAATAGGAAGTGGCAAACAAATACACGGAAGAATAAAACACCCAAATCAAACCAACGAGTGCATGAAAACAATGAAAATATTACTGAAATAAAAAGTGGAATCAAATTTGCACATTTTCACGTGTGCCGTGCCGACTGGTTTCTGCATTGAAAGAAGAGGACTTAACGAAATACCTGGAAATCAAAGTCACCCTCTCAATCAAATGAGAAACCAAAAGGCAACATAAAAATCATCCACCAAAATGTGCAATCCATTGGTAACTGCAATGACATTTCAAGCGAGGAACTGAAATTAAACAACTGTGATGTGTCCCTGAACATTGGAAATTTGAAGAACAACGTATCAGATCGTATCAGTAAAGTATCGCCATTGACAAATTTACGCTAGCATCGGATTTTTGCAGAAAAAGAATCAACATGGCACCGTTAAGATCCAAGAATAAAAAGATAAATGTCACATAATTAAAATCTAGACTAGAATAGAAATTTAAAACGTAAAATGTAAAATAATAAAAACTTTAAATTACAAAAATAATTAAAATTTACAGATTAAAAAATTAAAACATGACGATAAGAGTTAAAACATAAATTAAGTACGGCATATAAAATTAAAATATTTAAAATTATAATTAATTATTCGCGGTTGATCAAAATACACACCTTTTGAAAGAACTCTTCATCACTATAGAATGCGCCTTTAATCAGAAAATTTTAAACTACTCTTTTGAAATTAGAAAATGTCATTTTTTTGGTTATATTACTCAAGGCATTAAAATATTTTATATTATAGTAACCTGATTCTGTTTGTGCTTTTTGTAGTCGTAGTTTAGGTAAGTTTAAGCTGTCTTTCCACCTGGTCTTATATTGGTGACTACGAGTTAGAAAAGTTTCTAAATTTTGTTTAACATTAGTTTGCCAAGATGCATAAAGACATTTTTGCAGTTATTTTGGTACTTGAGTGAAGCTATTATCCTAATTGCTATTCTTTGCAATCGAAAAAGTCGATGCCTACAAGTTGGATGGCCCCAAATAAGTATTCCGTAGTGTATGCGGCAATTGAATGTAGCAAAGTATGTAGTTTTTAGTACCTCCTGTGAAACCATCATTGATAGTGCTCTTAAGCAGTATGTAGCTTTCGTCAATTTTCCAGACACATAGTCACCATGGCTATTCCAACTTAATTTTGAGTCAAGTTGAATACCCAAGAAACAAGCAGATTCCCTGTGTTCAACGTCAACGTTTTTGAGAGTAAATAAAATTTTAAGAGTTTTCGCTTCATTCATGACTAGTTTATTTGCTTTAAACTATTCTGATGCCTTAGTTTGATTTGACAAATTTTGTGACTTAGCCTCATTAATACTATATCCTGTGGTTAAAATTGGTATGTCATCAGCAAATAAGATACTTTTATCAGGTAGTAGTGTTTGCGGAAAGTCATTGATGAACATCAGAAATAAGACAGGGCCCAAAATTGAACCCTGCGGCACACCGTGCTTGATTATAGAATAGTCAGATTCTAGATTATTTAAACATACTTTCTGCGTTCTTCCGACCAAATATGATCTGACAAGCTTAATACTAAGTTCACAAAACCCATATTTAACAAGTTTACGAAGCAATAGGTCATGATTTACACAATCGAATGCCTTGCTAAGGTCAAGAAATGTTGCCATAAACATGGTGGTATTAGTCTCGGATGTGCTTATTTTCAATGCCAATGCACTATTCTTAAAGATTAAGGAATGGATGCATAGGAACAAACTCATCATAAATAATGAGAAAACGAACATTATTTTGTTTAGTAGGAATAATATCAACAACGATAGGGAATTAATCTATCTTGACAATACTCCAATTACACTAGAACAAAGAACTAAATTTCTAGGCATTCTAATTGATAACAAAATTTATTGGACTGTATTGAATTAACGAGGCGGAAACTCCATAACAAATTGAAATAAAACAACACAGTTGGGAGGGTTTCACATTTATTGTTGAAAACTGTAACAAGTTCATCTGCCTGATGAAGCCACTATGTGGCGAAACATGTTGCAGTTTTCAACAATAAATGTGAAACTCTCCCAACTGTGTTGTTTTATTTCAATTAATTGGACTGAACAAATCAATGCAACCGAAAGCAAACTTAACTAGGTAATATATAGTTTGCGTGAGCTCTCGTGATATCTTAACAATTCGGCTGTAAAAACTGCATATGTAGCAAATTTTGAAAGCATGATGCGATATGGAATTATATTTTGGGGGTGTAAAGCATATGCCATGAAAGTATTTATACAACAAAAGACCGTTGTTCGCATCATTTGTGGAATGCAATACAAACAATCGTGTCGTGGATGTTTCAAGACATTGAATTTTCTGACATTCTAGGGCTTGAATATATATTTGAAACAATAAAATTTTACCACAAGCATTTAAAAGGTAAAGATAATAAATTTGGAAATTACCCAACACGAACAAATCTGGAGTACATTATTCGGCAATAAACTTGTTCCAGAGAACATAAAAAGACTAAAAAATGACATAAAATAACTGACGATGTCACTAAATAAGTTTGTAGTTGAATTAGAGCCTTATTCAATTGACGAACTTGCAAATAGAAATTAAGTTAGAATAATATGTAAAGTAATTCAGGTAATGTATTCATAATTTAGCATAAATAATTTAGCCTGTAGTAACCGCGGTGGCCTAGTGGGTAGAGTGCCTGCTCACGGGCCACACGGTTGTGGGTTCAAATCCCAGCCGGGCGGTGGATTTTTCTAAAGGAAGAATTCTCCGTCCGGATCCATGGATGTTCGTGTATGTCCCTCATTGGTATCACAACGGGCCTATCTAGGCCTAAGTGTGCATCTCTTCGCGGTGCACGAAGAGGTGCTGCCACACCAACCTAACCTAACCTAACCTAACCTGTAGCATTTTTAACTCTGATCATGTATGTACTTGTCATTTTGAAAAATAAAGACCTATTCTATTCTTAGGCGTAAAACAAGGCTTTACATGAACTGGAAATTTTAGAATGTGCATCCGATTGGAAAATGAACTATGGTTTAACCACAATTAATGTGGTTTTCAATTCAGTGTAACTATGGATTGCTATGCAACCATTTTTTTTCAATGTGCCCGTGATAAATTTTTATTTCGAAAATATTAAAATTGTCAAAAAAAAACGCTTGAGTTGCATTTGCATTTGATATAACTACGTGATAATTTAAAATATTTCGAAAGATATTCTGCTAAATAGTCAGCATTCAATATAATAATTTTACAGAATCTTTGAACACATCCAACAATGGCAATTTTTCATATAATTGTATTTTCTATTGGTTTACACAAAAACTATAAAATAACCTCCATTAAATAAACAGATTTTAGATACTCTAACAAGTAAGAACTTTATAAAGTTCAAGTATTTGCAAATTTGATGCTTGTTGCGCTATACTCTTGATAAAAACAGGTATATTTTCTAGGGACATATATTTATTAGAGATAATAAATTGGGGTCTTCTATACCACAGTTTAGAAATTGGTGTAAATATTTTGCTGATATTATATTTCGTCTTGTAACCAATCACTGCAAGTCAAACATGGATAACATATCTTTGTATCTGAGGGTAGGATGAATATAATTTTACGAATATTATTTCAACTTATTCGAATGCTGCAATGTGGGTATTATATGAGGGAGACCATATCACTGCACAATATTCTAATTTTGACCGCACATAAGATATATACAGCTTCTTAATTGCATCTATATTTCTAAAGGTTCAGTATTGCGACGAATAAAACACTTTCAAAGCTTCCTTCTTAACATGATAATAATTGGGTATAAACGAAAAATATTTGTCTAAAAATATACCCAGGTCTTTAATAGTGTTAACTAGGTCTAAAACAATATTATCCAGGTCATAGTCAAAATTATTACGTTGATCAGTTGTATAATTAGATATATATATATTAGCACTTTTGTATATTTAGCTTAAGATCATTGGACAGGCCACTCCTGAATACGACAGAGATCACTTTACAAAACCAAACAATCCTCTGCAGATTTTTTGACAACACCAAATATTTTGACGTCACCAGCGTAAATGCGAATATTGTACCGTATACCGAGCATTATGTCGTTAACGAACATAAAAAACAACAGGGGCCCTAGGTTTGAACCCTGGAGGACACCATTTGAGGGACAAAACATTGCGGATTTATAGTTCATATATTCAACATACTGCGATCTGTCTGTTAAATATGATTTGATTAGAGTTATGAGGTTATCACTAAAGCCCCTTTACTAAAATAAGTGTGTATAACATCTACGCTGGTTGAGTTGATACGAAACAAATTCAACACAGTTTAGCAAATTGGTCGCCGTTAATCTTTTTTTCATGAAACGATTTTGCTTTGTGGATATTTTTGATTCAACATGAGAAATCTTGTCCGCTACTATGGTTTCAGAGGTTTTAGCAAAGTTGTTAATTATAGAAATAGAGCGATAGTTCTCGATGTCATTTTTAATACCAGATTTGAATATTGGTATTATGTGAGCAACTTTACAGTCCCTTGGAAATTGTTTTGAGCTAAGAATTAAGTATATATCGTATGATTAAGTGGTTTAACTAATGCTTGAATACAATCCCAAACCAAAAATGATGGTATATCATCTGAATCCGATGTAAAATTATTACTCGGTCCTTTTACAGCTAACAATATCTCACTTACCGTTATATAGTCTATGTTTAATGAACTATTACAATTGAAATCTGTATTAGTATGCATACTATATGGTAATGGATTTGAGTTGTATACGGAAGAAAAATACTTCCCGAAACTATTGACTAATAAGGTATCTTTATAAATCATGGTGCCTGGGATTAAAGTCTTAGATTTTTTAGAATTAACATAATTCCATAACTTTTTGGGGTTGCTATGTTCGGCATCAGAGATAAATGTTTCATGAATGTTTCACGAATTTTACGTCATAGTTTGGTAAACTATGACGGTAATGCTCCTTTGTTCGTTTCAGAACTCAATCAATACGCATAGCATTTACAATTACGTACATGTGTATGAACAGGAACACATTCATTGAAAATTTTAAATAGATCTTCATAAAACGCATCACATGACATATTCAGGTTATTTTTGGAGATAACATCAGCCCAATCAATTAAAATTAGCTTTATAAAAGTTAAATTTCATATAACTAACGTTGGGTGTGACATTTTTTTATTTACATAGATCCAAATTAGCCGAGAAACACAAAAGTTGGTGATGTTTATCAACTTTAGAGATTATTAAGTCTTCAATGAAAGTGCATATAATATTTTTTGTCGTTAAAATAAGATCTAATATTCTGTTGTTGGCGTTTAATATTTGGTTATGTTGAATTAAGCTATTAAGATTGATTAAATTGTTAAGTTCCGATTTATAATGATTAGTTATATTTTCGTCCGATGATTTTCTGTAATTAGGTAGATTGAAATCTCCGCAAATGATTACATGTTTATATTGATTATCAATACGGTCAAGTTTATTGAAAAGCACAGTGTATGTGTCAATAGGTTCGGCAGGAGGAATATATAGAGAAATAAAACATATAACAGTGCAGTTAATTGTGACACGCACACATACAATTTCAATATTTATACCCAGGAAAATATAATTAGTATCACATGAAAATTGACTTCTAACTTTAATTAACAACAAAATAATGTTATGCAAACAAAGTAAGTGTTTTGTTTTATGTTTCAGCATTTATCGCGAAGTAGAAGCGTTGAGTATCAATACAATAACTAACTGTTTATTTTAGATTAGTCCAAATTATCAAAATTAAAGAAACAGTTAAAGATGTCGGATCTTTAAAAACACAGCGAATTTGTCAATTAGATAAAAAAATAGAGAAATTTTTTTCTGTGATATTGTACGTATGGTTCTTTTTGATGTTTCTGCTTATAAGTGATTCATAAAAATACGGTGGTTCAGCTTACTATCAAATACATTAGATGAATATTGACACCAATTGACATTGATATCTTTTAACTCTTCACATTAACAGACATAGTTAAAATATGTAATTAACATTACACAGGTTTTATAATAAAATCCTATTTTACCCATAATTTACACTTTACCATATTTGGTTTTGGAGCTTTAAGGCTAAAAGACTAAGATTATATTCCTTTATGCGCCTATGCATTAAAGTCCTTCACCAATCAACTAAGTGTTAACGATCTTTTCTTAGTAATGTATAAAAAGTTTAAAACCCAGCAGTCAAAATAATGTTATTATAATAAATTCAAAAAACTTCGTTAACTATAGTAGTATTTAAAGAATTGCCAGAAGAAAGTTGTTTATAAAGATATTTTTAAAACCAAATACAGGAAGTACATCTTCTAGACATGAAGTCTGCGTATCTTCAGGTCAGATACAGAAGAAGAAGAAAAAGTGTAAATAAAAACATAATGAAGTGACATGAAGTTCTACACAAATGTACTAAATAATTGTGACTAATCCCAAAAAAAAAGAAATATATTTTCTTGAACGACGCCTCAATTATTCTCTACGTGTTGTGCCTGAGTATTCAAAGGAGACTTTAGTGGTGGTAGCCTTAAAAATATCCCGTCTGTAAGTACAGCAAACACAACATTATCAATGTTATTCAAAATTTAAAAATTATTAAGATAAAATTTAATAATTTGCAAGTTATTAAAGCTGTTAGAGGAAACTCAGTTGACATTTTAGATTCACCAGCCTCTATTCATTCTACGTCGAAGGCAGAATTTTGTTTAGTTAGCCCAGATACTGAATTAAAACAGTAAATTCGACCAAAAAAATCAAAAAGTACTAAAATCCACAATTCATTTCAATTTTTGATCTGTCCTGTAGGTTCTTCTGTTAATTCTCTCATTTATAAAATATAATATTATCTCAATTTTTTATATAAACAATTAATAGATTATAAAGATTCTAAACATATTCTTCTTATGGGCAAATAAGTTCCATTTTAGTTCTTGAAATATTGGTATTCACCAGGAAAAGTATTTTATTTTCAAATAAAACTCAAAAACATGCCAAAGCTGACATTGTTTGTAAATTGTTTGTGAAAGCCTAAATAAAAAATAACACTAAAATATCTCAATTTTAAATAATTTTACAAAACAAAACAATTCAAATGCAATATTTTACTAAGAAACCAGTTAATTGCTAGGAAAAAAAAAGAAACAGCAAAACATTACACTATGTTTTAAACTACTATCTTGTGAGTCCTATATAATAAGTTAAATTTTAAAGGAATTAATATTATTATAGTATTTCTAATTTAGAATTTACCATTTTAAATAACATGCAGATTCTTGAGATAAAATCAATGGATTTACATTTTAGCATTCTAAATAATAACTAATCTTATTCTGATTTTAAATCAAATTATATATTTACTGCATAATATTCACTGAAATATTAGAACAGGAAATAATTACTTTTAATGTCCATGATGTATGATAGTACTAAATTGTAAAGCTGATAATAGTTATTATATATTATATATTATTATAGTTATTATTTATGTATTATAATATATGTTAAAAATTCAATATAAATAATTATCTATAAATAAGATGTTCAATTTTCATGTATTATTGCATTTATATATACTTGCGTTATAAAATTAAATTTTATTGCATCGAATTACATGAATATTTTCATTTATAATTAAAAATTATGTAAATAGTGTTTTCTTGAAACAAGTAAGAGAAACAAATTAAAAAAATAATATGACTAGTCAGTCTGCCGTATGCTTTGAGTTTAATGCAATGTTTAAAAGGTTAAGAAAAATAACAGCCCGCAGTAAGTGGATAAATGCATTAATTCATATTTAAGCGTAATTACACGAGATAATGCGGTTTTGAATAAAAACCGCGGCGGCGTTTTGAGGGTGTTGGTGTTGTAATTGGAAGTGATGATAATTATATTTTAATGATGTCGTGTGCTCAGAGGTGGGCGGCCCCGTGATAAAACTGTTGATAATGTCCTCTCTACTCCAAAGGGATGAAAATCGTTCTGCAATTACAGCACACAAACCCGAAAACGGCAATTCAACAACACTTGAGAATACTCGCAGCATAATTTTCACTAATTGTTTTTAGAGTTAAGTGGCCCATAAATTCGGTAACTAACTTTTGTGTAACGAGGGTAAAACAAGTCGTCGAGTGTCGCGCGTGTTGTGTGCGGTGGAAAAGTTCCAACTTTCGATGGCCACCAGTCATAAAATGACCGAGGGTCTCCTAAATCCAGACTCGTTTTACGGTAACCATTCGCACATTTCCTATTCCGACCACTAATTTCCAACGCAAAATCGCTGCTTTGTGAAGGTTTTAATCAACGTTGAAAAACAGCAGCACCCTTATGGTCATAGGTATTTACGCCCTTGTTAATGTCCCCGATGGTTTAACTCGTGCTGCATACGTGCTTTGTTTTAAATATTGCTTAAGGCGTTTAAATTGGAAAAGTGTTGGTTACTTTCAGTTATATTTTTATTAGAAAACACTTTTGAATAATTTAAAGCAAATTGAGAAATCTCTATTTCCAGTAATTAATTGATTCATATCATTTCATTTGATACTCATATTTCAATATTTTTTTTATTTTTAAAAACTTTGTAACTATTTGACTGAAAATTAATGCATCCAACATTATTTTCCTTATAGAAAAAGAATGTTATGTAGAAGATTATATTATTTCCAAATAATTATATTCTTAACTTAATTTTCGTTTTTGTGACGTGTTTAATTAGCTATAGAATTTGATTTAATTGTAATGCATTTTTTTACACATTTTGTCATGTACTACATTTATATTTGAATAAAGTTTAATATTATTTATTATTTATAAAGAAGCACTTACAACCTGTCTTGCATTTATGATCAGAATTCCTTGATATTTAATTGAATCGTCTTAATGACATTTGTGCCATAATAAATTCTAATTCTAATATTGATTCCTTTGTCGCATCTCTCAAAAATCTCTGAAACATTAATGTCACCTCTGTAATTGAACAAATTATTAATTTCCTCATTTTATGCAGAAATAAATTAAAATTTGATATTTTCAAAAACCTAACCATGACATTCAGATACATATGTTCTCATGAAATGAGGTTAGCAGATTTCAATAACTTTATTTATAAAGCCTTCAGTATTCTGTTAACTCCAAAGAATTGAAAAAAAATTAAATTCGTAGACATTTCTTTTTCTTTCTTAATTTTTATAAACATATTATTCAACAAATCTTTTAATATGAGTACATGTATTTCTTGTTTTATTCAAAGCAAACAGGAGGTCTATTTTTTTAAATATCATTTGTGTACTTATCATTTTGCCTCTGGTTGATAGCATATCTTGTTCTATCCATCATTATACTAGGAAACGAAAGAAAATTATGCAAACTTAAGCATGGTTTAAAAATACGACGTAATGTAGTTTTATTACAATTTCCAATTTAATTTTTTTATCCATGGTTTGAAATTTCTTATTAAAAGTTTTAAAGTGAATAATGGTTCTTAATTACTTATTACAGACTATTTGGAAAAGAAACACATCTGAGTTCCTTATGGATTATAGTGTTAATTAATTTACAATTCTACCAGATTTAACAATTCGGGTGAAAGTTAATTTAGCTGATTTATCATCCGGTTAATTTAACAACATGGTTAGGTATATTTAAAGTAAAGTTTCTCTTTCATTGTAGGTCATATAATATGGTGAATCTTTTCTGTCCGCATTTCGGAATAATGCTATCTTTCCAATCTACAAACTACACTTTTACTTTTTCATTTAGGATTTTAGGTTTCTTTATCTATTTATCAAATTTAATTTTTAGCCTTTGTCCTAATTTTCCTAATTCACACATAATATACATTGGGAATTATTAGTTTTTATAGAAAAGTACAATAAGTGGTGCGGGACAAGTTCGTAAAAACTTATTTAAAACGCATTGAAATCTAGTTTGTTATGTAATACAAAATACTTTTTAGGAAATTAAAATAGTTTGCTTAGTTTAAAAGTTACATGTTTTACTTGTGTAAAATAACAAGTTTGTTAAAATATGAGAAATATTAGCTAGCTTAATATTTATAATTTATACTACAAATTTAATAAAGAACCAACTAAAAATATTAAGCATTATGAAGAAATATAACTTTTTACATTTTAGACTTCAAGAATTCAACTTTCACATTTATATTGCCACTTATTTTAACCCTTAAGTGCCTATTCCACAAACCCATTCTATACAAGTTGAACATTTAAGAAATATCTATTTTTTTATATCTTTATATTTGTTTAAAAATAAATATATGAAATTTTCTTCTTCTGCGGTTTTAACTTCAGTTCTTGTTTCTTTTAAATATTTGTATTGTAGTTTTTAATGTTTCCAATAGGACTATTACAAGTAACAAAAGGCGAATCGAAAGATTGTGGTAATACTGCAGCAGATTTTTCTTAAATTAAATGTCACGATTTCTTCATCAGAAATGGGAAAACAATAAATACAGGGTCTCTGATATATATGGTAACGGTCGATTATCTCCTAAAGTAAGATAGCTAGCAAGAAATGTTAAGATTTAAAAGTTTTTTTTTTTAATAAAGGCAAATTAAGTCAAAATATCAAAATTTATGAAAAAATTTGTTTCAAAGTTCGGTTTCTTGAAAATATGGAATAATATACAGGGTATTCCGTTACATATCAGCGACCCTTTATAAGTCGATCGCCAGCACCTTTAATAATGGATTTCGTCTGTTTCAATAAGGCTGTCGAGGCTTGCGTCTTAACCCTTTTAGTGCTGGGCGAAAAAGAGGTACCTATGCGAGAATAACCGAGCAAATTTCACGGCTTTACTAGGGTTTGGCTAAAGGTTCATCAAAACCAAACAAAAAAACAATATTTACATAATAGTGTATTAAGGACAAAATAGAGAACAAAATAATGTTACTAGTTATTTTATATTCGATACTCGTTTTGCTACATTCTCGATGGAACCAAATTTTCATATTGGGATGAATATAAAATATTGGGAGAATTAATACACTTGTTATGTTCTATTTGTTTATTATCAGGTAACTGACACGTGTTTCGGTCCTTACGGATCATTCTCAAAGTTAAAACTAACTTTTAACTTTGAAAATGATCCACTTTAACTTTGAGAATTATCCGTAAGGACCGAAACACGTGTCAGTTACCTGATAATAAATGAAACATAACAAGTGTATTACTTCTCCCAATATTTTATATTCATTGAAAATTATATAAATAGCAAAGGTGTAAAAGATCATAAAGAAACTAAAAGTTGAATTCTCTCTTACAAAACGTATTTGCCCATACAAAAAGTCATTTTTCATCATAATTTTATATAGACCATTTATTACAAAGTACATACTGTGCATTACCTATATATTTTGTAACAAGATAAATAATATTACATAACAAAAAGAGCAAGTTGAACGAGTAAAGTATAACCTAAATTACACTACTGAGGTATAGTCACACTGAATTGTTACTATTATTAAACATAAAGTCAATAGTTGCACGAAGAATATATTAGAATATAATACTATCAAGACATCTTTACTTCAAAGGAATGTAAGAGGTGTCTGAAATCATATTATCGATCCTGTTTTGACCTAGATCTACAAACTTGTACCATTGGTGTTAGCTCCATAAATGTTTCAGAAGGAAGGAATTAAGCATTTATTTTACTGGAAAAGAAATGCTAAATCCGCCTGTAGGTTCTATCGATAAATAGCTTAAAGAGTCTTATAAACCATAGATCAAATAAGAACAAATTCTGATAAATATAATGCTCAATCCAAACTCTACGTAGACAACCCAGTATATATCTTAAAAATCCGAGACAATGGCATGGCATAACAACCACAATAATAATAATAATAATAATAATGTTTATTTAGCAAATCAAAATTAAAATGAAGTATGATCCTGGAATACGTCAATTTGGGAAACATAAAGTGGTAATGTTGTTGTTACTAGTTGCCAACGTACTTGGACTACACAACACTTAAAGACGAAGAGTGGACAATGAAAAATGAGAAGTAACTAGAAATCAAATAAATAAACATCGTATAATTTTTGGTAGAGCCAAAAGTAATATAATTAAAGTTTATTGATTGTTGAGGCTAATATTTATATAAATAAAACTATATAAACACTTTCAAATATAATAAAGAGAATGGTTGCGACCGTTACTATGTGGCAAACCTTACTTACACTGAATTGAAAAACTGACTATGTTTTAGCCACAAATAATTATTGTAAAAATATTATATAACGTGTAGGCACAATTAAATAAATCTAAACAACACAATGATAATGACGATAAAACGTCGAAACTCAAGTCGTGCTGTGTTGTTTAGATTTGTATAATTGTGTTTACACGTTATATAATATTTTTACAATAATTATTTGTGGTTAAAATATAGTCAATTTTCCAATTCACTTTCAAATATATTTTGTAAAACGCTAGAATTGTTTCGGCTGAAGAGTAGTGGTGACAACCTATGGCGAGATCTTCTTTGTAAAGAATATTATTGTTGTAAAGTGAGAAATAATTGTGATTCAGGCAGATAGCAGATATAATATTAGCCCATGATTTTTTTATGTTGGATTCTCTTAACTTTTTTGTAAGATGGTTTTCACTTCTTCTACTGGTACCAAAGGAATGAAAAAGGTTGTTAACATCGAATGATACAAGATGCTTCATTGTGGTATAACTAGGTCCTAAGTTTTATTGACGAAATCTGTTAAATTTTTTAAAGGGAATTTTGATATGCACTGGAATAAATTTGGTTTGAGTTTAGTTAGGTAAGTGCATATTTTCTTAATGGGTGCGTTGATAAAAGCAACTATTGAACGAATAGGGTTGTTGGGTTTATGTTATGATATTATATCAGAATAATTGTTTAGGATTGATTATTGATGTTGAATTCTTCAGTGCTTGTATGACTTATTTTGATACTTGTTGGTCGGATCCGTTCTCAATTTGGTGAAGGTGGTACTATTTGAGAAATCCTTTACTTTGCAGACATATTTATCTTTTGTCATTTTTGTTATAGTATTACCGTTGTCCGCTTTTAAAATAATTAAATCGTTGCATTTGTAATTTGTATTAATGATTTTGATGGTATTCCATTTGTTAGGATTTCGCTTTCGTTTGTGTTGAAGAGAGCGGGAATTTCTTCTTTGACGAGGCTGGTGAAATTGAATCGATTGCCAGAAATTCATATTCTTGTTTCTAATTTTTTGGGATTTGGGAATATTTCAAGCCCTTCTCCATTAATGTACACTCTTCTGTCGGACAAATTTTTTATCCTCGCAAAAAAGTTTGATGATGTGTTGATGATAGGCGCTTCTTGTGCTTATTTGGTTTGGATGAGTATATTAAGTTTATTTCTTTGTGTTAATGAAAATTAAGAATAATATGGGTTCTAAGATGGACCCTTGAGGAATACCACCTTTCCAGACTGTTATCGTTGGAAACCGGTATTTATTGTTAAAATATGATGTAATGGGGTTGATATGATTCTCCAAAAAATTGTATGTCTTTAATCAACAATTACAATTAACAAATTGTATAATACTTGCTTAAATAAATGGTTTTAGTATTTTTTTTCCTTAAAAATTGTTCATTATCAATGCACTGAGAGAAATTGTTTGCGGGTGTTTTGAATGAATGTTTTGTATTACAAGCCAAAGTCGTTTTTTATCATCTTCAATTTGATGAATAACTTTTATATAGATGCAGTGACGCATACATTTCAGTTCCTCGTTAAAATATTTAATTTTCTTATTCTTCGATTTGAGTATTTTGTGCATCATACAGCTGTTTTTATTTATTACTTAGGCTAAGTGATGTTTCTGTTATGAATAAAACTTATAAAAATAAA
Organism: Ontholestes murinus; assembly: GCA_963969525.1. Classification (NCBI taxonomy): domain Eukaryota; kingdom Metazoa; phylum Arthropoda; class Insecta; order Coleoptera; family Staphylinidae; genus Ontholestes; species Ontholestes murinus. Next base: position 38,038,042 of record OZ018394.1, read on the forward strand.
ATTTACCTATTTCCCTAATTGCCCTTATAGGCGCGGGTTTAACATTGTTTTCCCTATTTATTATATTTATAATTAAAGGTGATTATCCTTGATTTCTGTTAAAAATGAAAATGAATATGAAGGATTTTGTCTTCTAAATAAATTATTAAACCTTTTTATTTACTACTGGAACATAAATAACAAGTATTAATGGTTGTTTACAATGAGGTGGTTTCACAATTGTTTCGATTTTAACATCATTATCTAGAAAAGAAACCAACCAAGTGTCTCATTGAAAACAACCCCTAATATTAAAAATGTTTCACCACGTGATAAACGAGAACCAAATTCAACAAAAATAGAAAGCGGTTGACAATAAATGAATTACGGAAGAAATTTTACATTCGTCTGTAATTAGCCTGTGTTCAGTAATATAGATAAAATTATAATTTTTTTCTACTAAAAATGTATCTGAATCTACTTCTTCGCCTGAAGAAGCCACACTGTGGCAAAACAATTGTAGCGTTTTACAATATTGAAAGTGTTTATATAGTTTTATTTATATATAATTAAAGTTGTTTCGCAATAGGTATAAATATATTAATGTTTTCTAAAATCTAGGCACTCAAAAAAAAACTTGATATCTGGAAGTAGACTCAGATACATTTTTAGTAGATGAAAGTTATCCATCAAATTAAAGATGATAAAAAACGACTTTGGCTTGTAATATAAAATATTCATTCAAAACACCCGCAAATAATTGATCTCAGTGCATTGATAAAAAAACAATTTTTAAAGAAAAAATTGGTAAAATCATGTATTTAATTAAGCAAGGCTTTTAAATATAATTAAAGACATATAATTTTTCAGAGAATAATATCAAGCCAATTATATCATATTTTAACAATAAATACCATTGAGTGTTCAACGATAATATGCTCTTGAGTCTGGAGTGAAGTGGTATCCCTCAGGGGTCTATCCTAGAACCCATATTATTTTTAATATTCATTAACACAAAGGAAGAAACCTAATAAACTCATACAAACCAAATAGGATAAGAAGCACCTATCATCACCTTTTTTCCGAAAGTAAAAAATCTATTCGACATTGAATTCACGACAGAAGAGTATACATTAATGGGGAAAGGCTTGAAATTTTCTCTATACAAAAAAAAAAAAAAAATAGAACCAAGAATACGAATCTTTGCAATCGATTCAGAAACCACACTACCCCGTGCTAAAACAGAATCCCAGATGAACAGAAACAATCTTACCAGCCACATTAAAGAAGAATATTCCCGTTCTCTTCAACACAAACGAAAGCAAAAACCCAACGAATGGAATACCATCAAAGTCATTAAAACAAAATGTGAATCCAACGATTTAATTATTTCAAAAGCGGACAAAGGTAATACTATAACAATAATGAAGAAATATGAATATGTCTCCAAAGTACAGAATTTCCTAAATAATACAACTTTCACCAAATTGAGAACTCGTCCGACCAACAAGTACAACAAGTACAAGCAACTGAAGAACTCATTATCAATAATAGATCCTAAGCAAATATTCCGATATAAGGTCATGAATTCAGCAGCTCTTATATTATTTTATTTTATTAATTTTTTATTCACTTTATAAGATCTATTAAAAAAATACATAGAATACATACATAAATACACTAACAGCCGTACTACTAGACATAGATTAATTCTCGGATTGTGGAATCCTAAATTAATTGTCGTATTTAATAGTTGGGTAGCTACTGGTAGCGAATCCGGGAAATAATAGTGGACTTGGTAATTTCTTAGTAACATTTTAATATCACTGATTTTGCTTTGGCGTCACGTAACAGCTGACAGAATTGTCAATATGTTTCGTGATTATTGGTTCAAGAACACGTGCAATCTTTATTTGCCACTTTAGTGTGTGTGATAAGGGATAAGAAATAAGCATTTTTACTATTTAATCCAAATTAAAGTAAGTACAATCGATATTTATTTTTAATGAAAAGAGTAGAATAGTTTTCATTTATTGTGAATTATTAATATTAGGTTGTTCTATATATTCGTTCAGTTTTTGTTAATAATGCAAATGTTTTTCAAATGACCGATTTCCTAATTGTCAATTCAGATTGGAGTATTTTTAAAGAGAGGACATTCCGTTATTTTCATCTAGTTTCTTTTGTTTTCATTGATATTATATTTCTTTGTGTTACAATTTTTCGGTTTATTGCGTTATTATTTCAAGAAAGGAAAATGAGCTGCGGAGGCTCTTTAATAGAACGTACCGCTCAGAAATGGTTTGCCAAATTTCGTTCCGGAAATATGAGTCTCGAAGATGAACCTCTCAGTACTCGGCTAGCGAGGTTGTTTCGAGTAATCAAACATAGATCATCTACGATAACGTAGTGCCGAAGAAATTTAGAGGAACCGCTGGATAGCCACCAAATGTCACCCCGAAGGCCGGTCTGCATCTAAAGAAAGTTAATATCCATAATGTGGGATCATTGTGGTGTGCTGTTTTACGAGCTACCTTTCCGAAGAAAAACAATTGATTCGAAGGTCTACTGCCCGTAGGTAATGAAATTGAACCAACCATTGCGACAGAAAAGTTCAGAACTTATCAATTGCATGTCATATTCCACCATGACAACGCTACACCTACTGCAATAATCACTTAGTGAAAATTAGTGCAACTTGGTTGGGATACCTCATTCCCCGGACTTTGCATCATCCGACTACAACTTGTCCCTGCAATTCTCCCCCAAAAGGAAACAGTTCACTAATCAGGGAGCTGTGAAAATGTACTTTGACGGGTTTTTCGCTTGTAAATCCCAGACCTTCTATGAAATCTGATTAATGAAATTGTTTGAAGGATAGTAAGAAGTCATCAACACAAATGGACTATCTATCATTGATTATAAAATACAACCTCTGTATGAACACTTCTAATACATTTTACAGAAATGGAGAGGAAGCAACACTTGTAAATAGTTATTCCGTTATAGAATATAAGGAAACAAATACTGCTACCTTTCAAGAGATTACGGAAAATGAAGAAAAATTGTAAAAAATTGTGTTGGAAATTGCCCACTTGGAAAAATAATGGGCCAGTTCATTATTAAATAAAGTAAAATATGAAGAACAAAATTAATCTTATAAGATTCTGAAAATAAAAATAAATTACATTTATTAATTAATTAATATAATTTTATTATATACAAATAATTTCCTTCAAAAATGATTACCCAGAATATTGCATAAAATGATGTAGAATAAATTGTTGATTAATTTTTCATCAATTAAAATCCAACACCTTTTAATAATACTGCTAATATTTTATTGGATAGTTCTTCTTAAATCACCACATATGACCTGGAATAAGTGTATGTTTGTAACCTTAAAATATTCCCCAAGCGAATGTTATATATTATCTAAAAATCGATATCTCTTCTGAAATTCACTATCATCATAGGATCGATTGGATTTCAGAATCTCTAATATACCTATTCAAATTAAAAGCAACATTATACGTAGCGACGGTGATTGTGAGTTAGCCACTATTTTTATAACAAAACTTAATTTATATTAGTATCTATAGAACTCCTAGTAGAAACCTAAATACATTTGTTATTCAACAACTTCTCGATAAATTAAATTTGAAAAATTGTTATCTGATGCTGGGTGGCGACTTTCAGACTATATGTGAGAGTTATGGGTTAATTAAAACAGTACATTTTAATCGGTGAGTTTTATGAGTACGTGAAAATATTTATATTAAATAAAACACTAGTTTGGCACTTTTTTCACTTGGTTTATTTTATAGCTAAATGTACATTTCGGTCACAAAGTGAAGCTATAAAATAAACCAAGTGAAAAAAGTGCCAAACTAGTGTTTTATTTAATAGTACATTTTAATACCAGAAAAGAAAACTGTATAGATAATGTTTTTACCAATTACGGATATAACAAGTTTAAGATTGGTTCTTTTGATACACATCTATCAGATCATATTGGAATATAAGTATCATTATTACCAATTGAAACTTATTCAAATAATATACAAATTCATTTATGCAAGCCTATAACCTTGCAAGGAAGAGCAAGGTTATATGAATTGTTTGCGAGTGCAGAATCGTCGTTCATGTATGAGGATTATAACACACATAATAAATCGATAATATTTCAACAACAGATTTCCAATTTTATTAGAATTGCCTTCCTTGAAAAAAGAAATATATGTAAAAACAAAGACAAAATTAAATGGTTTAATATTAAATTATCTAAAATGAGAGACACATTTGAACTTCTCTCGGAAAATTATAAAAATAATCCAAATCCTCAATCAAAACTTATGAGAGATCAATTTCGTCAAAAATATAGAGACGCCATTAAAATAGAAAAAGTGAATGCATACGGGAACTACATTCTGCACTCGACAAACACACAAAAAGCAACATGGGAAATTGTTAATTCCACAAGAATATCTCCTGACAAGACAACATCCATTAATATTTCGTGCGAGGTGTTTAATCATTATTTTTCTACTCTAATTGATAATATTCTAAAAGATATTCTGCCATCATCTACAGAGGCCCTAAATTTTAATATAAATTCCTTGGCAACCTTTCACTTCCAAGAGGTGTCAATAGTTAAAGTAAGAGAAGCATTTACGAGCTTGAAAAATAGTAAAGCTTTGGATGCCTATGGTTGCTCTGTTAAAATATGATATCCTAAAGCCTGTTTTGGACTTGATAACGATTCCAACAACCCGACTTATAAATGATATTATTATAAGTAATGAATTTCCCGATAATATGAAATGTGTGAAAGTCCTTCCAATCTACAAAAAAGGCGAAAGAACAGATGCAAGCAATTATAGACCTATAAGTTTATTTCCAATAATATCTAAGGCCATAGAAAAAATGTTGAAAGAACAAATCTTAGATTTTTTCAATATAAACAGGCTATTTACAGACTCTCAGTTTGGATTTCGTGAAGGAAAGTCGACTATTGATGCGGTTCGGTGATTTGTAGACCACACAATCGAATGCTTTGAGAATAATCATATATCCATGGCAACATTTTTAGATCTTAGCAAAGCATTTGATTGCGTTAATCATGATCTTCTAATTGGAAAGCTGGTTAAGTATGGCTTTCACGTGGAAAGTATAAAACTAATTTAATCATACTTGACCAACCGATTACAAAAAGTGTGTGTGCAGGATAGGGAATCGCATTATAGCCAAATCAAACATGGTGTACCTCAAGGGTCCGCCCTAGGCCCTATATTGTTCCTTATATATTTGAATGATTTTCCAGATGCAATTGCCCCCAATGATAGTATACTGTTTGCTGATGACACGACTCTTCTCAGTAGAGGGAGTAGTTTGGAGGAAGTAATCACTTTAAATTTAACAAAAAAAGCGAATGCTTCAGACTGGTTTAAGGCTAATAAACTATCCTTAAATGAAACCAAAATCGTAGAAATTTGTTTCACTTTAAAATAGATTGAAACTTCTAATTTAGATTATAGTCAGAATACTAAGTTTCTAGGAATTCAGCTGAACACTAAGCTAAATTGGAATATACATGGTGACTATGTATCGGGAAAATTGACAAAAGCCATATACAGTTTAAGAACTTTATCTACTATGGTCTCAAAACAGGTACTAATAACAACATACTATGCAATTTTTCAATGCCATATTCAATATGGTATACTGGTTTGGGGACACGCAACATGTAGGCATAGGCTTTTTAAATTAAAAAGACGTGCCATGAGGATAATCGCTGGAGTAAAGTACCAAGATGATTGCAAGGTTGGCTTTAAACAACATAACATACTGACTCTCCCTTCATTGTATATTTACGAATGCCTTATATATGTTAAACAGAATCTTCAAAATTTTCCGATACGTGATCACCAATATGAGACCAGAGGCAAAGATAATTTAAATTTACCACAAACTAGATTGTGTAAATTGCAAACAGGTACCAGGTATTACGGGTTTAAATTATACAATTCTTTAAGTTTGCAAACAAGAAATCTTCCCTTTAAGAAATTTAAAAGGGTAGTAAAGGATTTTCTCATTGAATGTGCGTGTTATAGTACTGAGGAATTCCTTGAAAAAGTGTGTATATATCCTGATGACAAAAGTTATCTAAGTGTTGTGTCATCCATTTATTTATTTATTTATTTTATGTATTTATTTATTTAATTAATTACTATGCTGTGCTTTTATTTTATTTATCTACTTATTTATTAATTTTATTGTTTTACTGATTGTACTTGGTTTTATTTATATCCTTATTTTTAAATATTTTTAATTTGTTAAACTTCCAATTACTTTGTTTCTCCAATAAATCACATATCTTCTGTATTTTTAGTTAACATTGTTTGTAATTGAATTTAAGTGTTCCGTTTTTAATTGTCTTTTTTTGTTTTTTACTAGTTATGTAATATATATATATATATATATATATATATATATATATATATATATATTACATCTTATGTTTTCGCGGGTGTAATCTTCAAACTTCAAAGACCTCACTATAAAGAAAATAATCACCCAAACACAAAATAAAAACAACCACCAAAACGAAAACATAAGCAATCACTAAACAGAAGAAAAAGTGTACAAATCTTACGCCACCTTACCCTACATAAAAGGAACGACAGACAGAATTGGAAACATTTTAAGAAAATTTGATATACGGACCGATACAACCATAAAAATCTCCTTCGAACCCCTAAAGACTGCATCCCCCTAGAACATCAGGGAGTATACAAAGTGCCGTGCGGAGATTGCAACAAAATTTACATTGAACAAACGAACCGAAAAATCAGTACCCGAAGGGATGAACACATGTTAGCCCTTAAAAATCACGACAAAAATTCATCAATTTTCCAACACATAGCGGCCACGGATCACAGGATAGATTTTGACAACACCACAATAATTGAACCAATTAACAATTACAGCGAAAGGATTATCCGAGAAGCAATCGAATAGAGAAAAATCTTCTTAACATGAATAAAAGAGACGACAGCACCCGATTGCCACCTACCTGGAAATCTACCTTGAAAATTAATCCACCCAATCCCAAAATCCCCCAGCTAATGAGGGTAGGCTGGTTAATCACATTTCGTCGAACAGCCAATTATGCAAATTCACGATGCCGACCGAAGCGGACCAATTACACGCAGCCGAGCAAGACAGCAAAATACATAAATACAAAGTCCACCCAGCGTATTATCAGTTTAATTGCATATTTCAGGATATCAACACACTCCTGAAGATGGCGAATGTGAAGTCGCCGAAACGTCGAAGAAAACTCGAAAAACTCCACGCGGGACAACACCCGAAAAAACACAAAAACATATATATATATATATATATATATATATATATATATATATATATATATATATATATATATAAGAATCTTCACATCTTGTATATAATCTTCAAAATTATTAAGATGAGTCTCTTACGATATTTTTAGAGCAATTCTTTTTTTTATTTGACATGTGTAAAACTATGTTTATTGGCACTAATAAATTGGAATTGAATTGAATTGAAATCCAATACGAAAAATCATAAGAAAATATTAGCTCTGCTATACATCTGCCTGAATCAAAATTATTTCACAGTCGACAATAAATATTTTCTCCAGAAGGAAAGTTTCGCCAAGAATTGTCACCACTTCTTACAGAATTGTATATGGCACATATAAAAGAAAAAACTATTTGCCACTAAACATAATAATCTATCAATGGTACATTTCTGGTGAAGGTATGTTGAGGACATATTTTGTATATGGATATGCACAAAAAATATAGTTGGATCAATTTCTAAACACCCTTAAAGCACATCAACGCCAACAGCCAATTCACGATAGAAGTAGAAGAAGGAGACTAAATTTTTTAGACATCATTACCAGTCGTAAATTAAATAAACTTTCATGTAAAATAATAATCCTAATAATTCCCATCAATTCATTCACTCAGATTAAACATGCAGTCCTAAACTCATACATACACCGACTAAGCAGAGCTTAACTCAAAAACAATTAAAACAATCGCAAAAAACAGCTGTTATACACATAATCCAGTAAATGAAATTCTAAAGAAGATATCCAAATCTTTATTCGTTAAAATATGATACCAATGGACAAGAAACTTCTACAGAACAACACATCATTGTGCCATTAATTACACGGGAAGACAATGAGTAAAATTACTAAAAAAACTAAAAAAAAAATCACATGTCGGCCATTCAAGTCAAGAAACCTAACCTAGGTCGTTTAATAGTGAGCAACAAGTTGCAAATATGTGTCTAAATGCGGAATTTATCAACTAAACTGCCAAGATTGCAATTACATATAAGTTGGACAAACAGGCAGAAATTTTAACAATAGATTAAAGAAGAACAAAAATTCTATAATAAACAATATTCGCAATACTGCAATTACGGATCATTGCATCACAACAAATCATCAATTAGGGGAGATTAAACTGCTCCATTTCCAAATGATTAAAATTAAACTTATCAGAGGGCATGGAGATCAAAAGGGCAATTAAGGATTGCAAACCCATAGTTAATAATAACCAAGTAATATCAACAGAGAGGCATATCATTATGTAGTATTCTAGTTGTATGTCCCAATATATATTACCTGCAAAACACACCGCTTATTTAGTTATAACTTATACTCCTTTGAAAATGAATTATGAAATTCGAAACATGTCAGAAAATTGTAAATAAAAACATGGAACACAACAAGTGTATTAATCTAAAAAACCTATTAAATTTTTGTTCCATTAGGAGTTTAGCTTGAGAAATATTAAATTTATAAACACCATTTTATTTACTAATTATTTACTGTGACTTATGAAGTTATCAAAGATTCAAAATTACTATGTAATGAAGATTACGTAAAAAAAATTAAAATCCAAATTAATGAATATTTCCAACATTTTTTAAATCTGTAAAATTCATATAAATATGAAGAAAATACTGCATATATTTTTACGAATAAATATTTGTTACAATTTATTTATTATACATAATTATTTTTTAAATATTCGCTAACACCCCTAAAAGTCTGAAATTTATCATTTTAATTAATAAAAAGTAAACAACAAAAAAATAGGTTCTTTTCTTTTTTTATTTGCCAGTGTGGCAATTTGGGTTTGAACTTAAATTAAACAAATGTCGAGATTAAGCAAGAAAAGTTGTGCATGAGCGTGGGGCAAGTACGCAATACCGAAATGAAAATCACAATGGAGAAAACCGTAAAGTGTAAACGATTCCAGTCACGGCGACAAAAACAGGACGAAGAACCGCTTCTGCTTTTTGTTATTGTTGTTGTTAGTGATGCAAGGTGGAGTCGTTCGTCGCAGTCTTGTATTCATTGTCCCAAACAAGCGAGCTGGAACAACTGCGGCTTTAAGTACACACGCAGACCATCCTGAACGAATTGTCGTTGTCCGCCGTGTCTCTCTGTCTCTCATCTTTTTCCTACTTGGCTTTTTAACCGTGAATTTAATACATTTTTGACGCAAAAACGTACCGCTGTGTGTGCTCGCTCTTGTAAACATTATAACAGAACTCTAAATTACGGTCCCCGTTGGGAGCGTTATAAAAATTATTTTTTGCGCAATTAATTTTGTTCCGCTATAACTTAATTACAACTGAAATGATTCAATCCAACAAAACTCAATTTCTTTGTATATATATAGGGAATGCTGCACCAATCAGTTTACGTAGTAAGAGCATGAATCGATCTGCAAGCGAATACGAGTGAATGTATTTATTAAGACTAACAGGACTCATGTGTGACTAGGAAATAGTTCGATTAAGCTATACATCTGCAATCCGTCTATACATTACAAACATTATTCTAAAGGTCTAACAGATGAGACGCGCGTAGAGAAAATAATACCCCAATGGAGCACTTTAGTCCCCTTGTAAATAGCCTCTATTTTAATATCGAAGTTTTTAATATCAATTAACTTGAAACCATCTTTTATATTTATTAAAACAATAACCATTCATATTTTATATTAAGAAACTTCGGAGCTATAAATTCACCGCATATACGACAATATAAAGAGGGAAAAAGGAGGGCTGGCTAATTCCACGTGTTCAGCGTAGTACATGAATTTTAGATGAAAGTAAGATTATTAGTTCGCAAAAAAATAGAAAACCGGTGGAGTAGTTGAACAGCTCACATAAGAAACAAAAAGTTGGGTTCCTTCAAGCTCGTTAGCGGCGGTATTTAAGCAACGGCAAGAAGTATACACAGGATAAAGTTGTGTTTCCTAACGAATTTCATCCCCTGGCTGTCTATATTCGACTAATTTACTTACACCAACGAAGACGGAAATTAATATATTCCCCAGGATCTGCTTATAAATAGTATTTAGCTGCTTGGGTTTAGTGTCGGTTGTTATTCTAGTCACGGTTTACGCCTCATCTCATTCCGTTTGTGTCCTGTTATTGACCAGCAGGACCAACACTGACCACAAATCACAATTTAGATATGGATTACGCGGACTGGGTCCACTTCGCTAAATAGCAGGCCATTATCAAGTATTTGTAAGCTATTTTGGGCGTAAACCGGACTGCTTTAATTACTTTAACAAGTGCTGGGGTAAAGCCGCTTTTATAAATTTATTAAAACGCTCCCTCCTGCTTTGAATTTTTTTTTGTATAGAAAAGTCTCCCTGGCTTAACAATAAAAACAAACGACCTTTAAACTAAAACAAAGTTTACATTCTATTATTTCATTGTAGTGTAGATCAATTATATATACAAATCGAATTATTAATACAGATAAATAATAAAGACTAATGAAGTAATTATTTACTATTAGTAATTAGTAATTTTACCAGAGATTGTTAAAATTAAATTTGTTAATTTTAAACAATAAGAATTATATAAAATAATTTTTATATACAAGCCATATATTGATTTATTTAACTTTCCAGATATTAAGTCGCCATAAGCTTCCCAAGTCTGGGATCAAGATGAATTTCTAGGAATGGAACACATTTACCATATCAGGATCATTAAATGTAGGGCGACCAGATAATACAGCAATAGTCCAAAAGTGATCTAACATGACGAGTTTAAGTTATACAGCGATTATTTCTAAATAAAGCAGTATTACGTTTTATAAAACCAAATGCCCTAGAATCTTTCGCGTTAATAGCATCTATGTGCTAAGAGAAGGTAAGCTGTTGATCCATTACTACCCCCAAATCGTTCATTTTGTATACAACTTCCAGACTTTCTGTGCAAATCCTGTACGGGGATGTTAAAGGGGTCTGACAGAGAGAGGCGATTTGCAGCTGTGATAGATCGTAAGAGGGGGTGACTCTAGAGTAAATCTTGAGATCATCTGCAAAAAGTAGATATTTATACTTTAAACCATTTCCTATATCATTAATGAACAGATTAAAAAAAAGTAAGGGTCCCAAATAGGATCCTTGCGGAACCCCGGAAGATACCAAAAGTGGAAGGGATGTCGTCCAATCACAAGCAACCTGCTTTAACCTATTCGTCAGCTATGATTCAATCCACTCCAGGAACATTCCATAGAACCCAATTTAATTTAATATGTGTATTAGATGTTTGTTATTGGGAAGCCTGCTTCGAACGAATTAAGGGTGAAGTACGAAGGGGTTCGTTGTAGTTGATCGGGAAGAATAAAAGCCATGTTGCTCATCACAGATTATATTTTTACAGGAGTAATTGACGAACTTGCTCGCCAGCATCTTTGAAATACATGATTGTATGCTAATCCCCTTATAATTGGACACTTAACTTCGATCACCGGCTTTGAAAATCGGGTGTATATAATTTAACTTCCATGCAATCCGGGACATACCAAAGTTATGGAATTAGATGAAGATATTGAAAATAGGTGTTACAGTTTTTAACAAACACGGCAAAGATACCATCAGGACCAGATCCATTATGCATGTTAATGTCTTGCAAGGACTTTTGAATATCATTTAAGGTTATACATATTTGATTTTAAATCCGAGACTCCTACCTCACCAATTTTACGGTTAATTACAGACGGGATTAACACGTTGCTATCGAAAATTAATACACTATTGAAAAGTCCATCCAATAAAAGGCTAGGGGTTCATAGTAATATAAAACCAAAGCAAATAGCCGTGACCACAGACATCCAAAATAAAGTTATTACTGTCAAATTACCCAGTAATAATATAGGCAACTCAACATCAGAAAATAAGTCACCGAAAATAACAGCGAAATTGTCAAATACGGTAAACATTGTTGATGTGGATCATGGCAACAATACAGGCAATTTATTTTCCACGTTGCATAAATTTCCAAAAGGAAATAAATCACAACATGTAAACGTCTTAAACAATGATAGGACGTGGACTACTGTGAACTATAAGAAGAACCATAGTGAAAAATTATCGGAGAAGCGAATAATGCTGCTTTGCAAATAAAAGGCGACGAACACGTGTATAGGCTACATACTGATACCACACTTGAAAATATAGCCAAACATTTACAGGAACCAGGAATTAAAGATGTTGAATTTGAACAATTAATACCCAGACGGCCGAATAAATATGCATCCTTCAAGATATCAATTCCTTACGAGCAGCTGAAAACAATTGTGGATCCTAAGTTGTGGCCCAAATATACGAGCATTAGTCGTTTTTTATTCGGACGCCAGAATACGCAAAAAAAACGAATAAGTAAGCTAAGTTTTAAATTAGAACATTTCTTATGTTTCCTATTGTTATTTTCATTTTTCTGACATGTCAGTATAATTTCGTTTCATCAAGAGTGCGGTTAACAAAGTATCTACCGTATTCCATGCATATATTTACCTACAAAAACAGTTTGGATATAATGTAACAAATATGCTATTTTCAAACTTTTATTAGCAAACCAACACGGATTCAGAGAGGGCAAATCAACAGAAAGTGCAATGGTACACTTCATCAATGAAGTGTACATGCAAGTAGATATGTTCAAGTATAGCCAATTACAATTTGATTCCTAAATATTTAAAAATGAATGAAAATTTCGATTTTTATAAGAGAAACCTAAAAAAAATAATCAGTAAATGCTATACAGAATTTGCAGAAGATCAAAACCTGTATGTATTTATTTATTTTATTATTTGACGTTTCATATCCGCTCTAATGTATTACTACTACTACTACTAATAGTAAGAGCATCTCAGGATACATTGATAAACAAGGAGGACACAAGGATGATGATGCGATTTAGAAATAGAGGAAGGTATTGAAGAGTGGGTGAATTATATTAAATGGGAGAGGTGATTAAACAATTTAAATGCATGAAGTATGAAATGTAGCTATGTGAATTGGATAATAAAAGGTTGGTGAAAGGTGTGTAAGAATGTGCATGGGCTCTAGGTTAAGTGACGGATATATGACAGGGCATATGGGTCCGAGAACATTGCGAATTAATGGTTGGAGAGTGGGATAAATCTGCAGGTATGGATGAAAGAGAAAGAGGTTGAGATGTAAGGATGTATCAGAAAGAACAGATACAATCCTAGGTATGAATCGTGGGAGGGTGCCAAAGTACTTGACAAATAGTACCTTCTCAAATGAAGACAAGTTTACACTGGCACGAACTATTATAGATGCTATTATAGGAACAGTATAGTAGCTAGGTATGTGCTGTGCTGTGCTTTGGGATATCAAAGTGTACACACTTTGTAGGTTATAGGGTGTTGCGTATGATTTCATTATATATTAAAGTTTTACAACTGAAATTGTTGATAGCTCTCATAACTCTGTTATAGTTTTATATTTGGCTCAGATTATAAGCCCAAAGACAAATTATTTCTTGATTTTTCATCATCAATTTATTTAAAATATTATCTACAATCGTGCAGAAAGTAGACGCTTTTTGCATCATTTTTCATTGTAAAAGTGGCTTTTTAAAGCACTAGTGCTTTTTTGCGTTTTTGTTGCACGGTAATGTCAAATTGTTTTTATTGCACAGAACTGTCAAATCTGACAGATGAATATAGTATAGCAGAAAATTTCAACGAAAAACTTAAATTTTTATTAATTTATACAAATAACTATTAAACTTGATAATATACACGAAATGGCAGATTTGGGAACTCTGAAGATATAATTTAATACAAATCGAAGCGATTGCAATAGAACGAATTTTTTTTCCACAAATAATAATGGCAACTGACATTTGTGCAAGTTATTTACTGGTTGCTAAGTAACGTTTTCATTAATGCACTGTGGGTACATTTTTTTTCATTCATTGTATAATTGAAATAGAGAATCTAAAAGGGTATTGGGAGGAATACTAGAAATTTCATGCCTTATCCTTTTTTGCAACTCTTCGATATTTTGTAGACTAAATTTTTATATGGGCCTAGAAAAATTGACCCCCCGCGTTCAATCCATTTGTTAGGAAAAGTTTCATCTAGATTGCGGCACCAGCTAGCGCAAGTCCAAAATGTGAAGAAGCACCATCTTGTTGAAACCAGATTTGTTCTGAATTGGAATTGTTATTAATCGTATAAGCTCTGAAATAATATGCTCTCGCAAAAGAAGAAGGCGTCAATTGAAGAAGGCATTCAGGAATTCAAGGTGCTTCAAAATCAAATTAGAGAATTAACTAAATATGTGACTCAATTAAATGAACTAAATAGTACATTAAAACAAAACAATAACGCGCTTATATCAACGAATCAATATTTATTAAATAGGTTAGAACAAATTGAGGCCAAACATTACCGTATTAATGAGAAGAATTCTGCTAATAAACCAGATAATAATATTTATCAAATTCAAGAGATGGAGCATGAGTCCTCTGCAGAAGATATAAGATCGAAAACACCTGACAAACAAAAAAACACTGGAATCCCTGAGATTCCAAACAAACATTCATACAAAGAAATTCTAGAAAAAAGGCCAAATGTAAACATAAACAAACCACTTGAATTAAAAGAACAAAAGTCGCGAATCTCAAACAACAAAAATATTTCTAACCAAGAAAAATGGGAACAGGTTGCCTATAGAAAGAAAAAACAAACAAAATATGAAGTAATAATGGAACCCAGAAAATCGGAAGGTTTATTTAAAGCCACTCCAAGGATGTCGTGGTATTTCGTAGGACGAGTCGACCCAGAAACAACTCAATCAGAAATGCAATCTTATGTCAGGAAACACATTTGTGAAAATGGCCAGTTAGAAATCACACAGTTAAAAATTAAAAGAGAAAAGGAAAACGCTTTTAAAATTGGCTTTGAGTCTAAATTCCAAGAAAAATTCAAAGAACCGGATAATTGGCCTACTAATATTAAATTGCAGAAATACTTTTTCTGGAGCGCAAGAAAACGCAATTAATACAATAACCAGCTCACCAAATCGACGCAATAAAATTTCATTATTACATTTAAACATACGGTCGATTAATAAAAATATAAATAAACTCGATGCTCTGATGGAAGATCAAAATGATTGTTTATTCTTAACTATTACGGAACACTGGCAAACTACCGATAAACTCAAAATGTTTACATTAAATAATTTTGTTTTAATGTCATCATTCTGCAGGGAGGATCATCCTCGGAGAGAAACAGCATACGGCGACTCAGCAATATATGTGCGTGATGGTGTTAAATGTTTAGTGAGAAGCGATATTAATAAAATTTCCATAAGTTCATTTGAGTGTACGGCGGTTGAATGTAATATATATATAATCAGAAATACGTGATTATAACAATTTATAGAGCACCATATAATAACAATATTGTTGATTTTTTTCAAAAACTAAACTTTCTATTACATAAGTTGTTTTTAGAAAATACAACTTACATTATATCTGGCGATCTTAACATAAATATTAAGGAAGATACTGCTGAAACTTTTGAATTTTTAACACTGTTAAAATCTTTCAATGCGAAGATTACGATTGATTGTGATACACGAATTAGTTCTAATAGTAAACCACTAATTAACAATATTATTACTAATATGTGTGAGAACTACACGACTAAAGTTTTCGATAGTCATTTATCAGATCATCAGACTCAAAAATTAACATGGTCTTTACAAAAAGTCAATTTCATTGTCAGTCAGAAATTTTGGCAGTAAACATATTTTAAACTTAAAATGTTTATTAAAAAACGATACTGATATGGCTACGGTATACACATTTAATTATGTAGATGAATCTTCGAATAATTTCATGAAAGTTATACATAACTCACTCAACGAAGCTTGTCATAAAATAAATCGTATTATAACGAAAGATTCGAAGAAAGTGTTTAACTCTCCTGAAATTACTAGACATAAGAATCTTTTAGATGCATTGTATGTAATAAAACATTATAATTCTGAGGCAAAAGCTCTATATAATAGAATTAACGCGGAATATGGTCAACTACTTTTGCATGTAAAAAGAAAAGATTATGCAAGAATTATTCAAGAAAGTGATAACAAAATCAAAACTATTTGATTATTAAACAATTAGAAAAGATAAATTTAAAAATACGAAAACATTTCGTGAATCTACAACAATGAGTCTTACAAAGACTACAAAACAAATTAATTTGAAACAACTACTTCTCTAGCTAATACTTCGACAGACATTGAATAATACAAATTAATTTGCGTGTTACAAATAGTACAACTATCAAAGCAACACTAGTTTGAACGTATTTCTTTCTGTAAAATGAATGGTCTATAGTCACTCACAAACTACTTAACGTACATTGAATCATTTTTAGTTCATTTTACAGAAAGAAATACGTTCAAACTAGTGTTGCTTTGATAGTTGTACTATTTGTAACACGCAAATTAATTTGTATTATTCAATGTCTGTCGAAGTATTAGCTAGAGAAGTAGTTGTTTCAAATTAATTTGTTTTGTAGTCTTTGTAAGACTCATTGTTGTAGATTCACGAAATGTTTTCGTATTTTTAAATTTATTATTTAATTTTCTACAACGAACTAAAGGATTTTAATACATTTTATTATTGAATTAGAAAAGAGTAAATGTGAGAGGCTTGAACACATATTAAAATATCCCAATGAAATAAATATTTATTTCAGCACTATTGCAAATCAACTTATTGCACAGGCACCTAATATACCATTCTCTTGTAATATTAACCGATTCTATAAGTCAATATTTCTAAAACTAGTTCATCCATAGAGATTTTTAACATAATAAATGATTTAAAAATAAAAGTTCATCCGGTTTCGATGAAGTTTCATCCATAACATTAAAAAATTTAACATCTGAATTAGTACTTCCATTAAAATATTTAATTAACCAGATAAGGAGTATTTCCTTCTTGTTTAAAATTTGGAATAATAAAACCTATATTTAAAAAAGGCGACCCTGATGATTTTAATAACTATAGACCATTAACATTACTAAGTATATTCTCGAAAGTAGCTGAACAGGTGATAGCAACAAGATTAGTTGACTTCTTCGTTAGAAACAAATTATTTAACGAATCCCAACATGGATTCATGAAATCTAAATCGACAATTACGGCACTATTTAAGTATATTACTGATATAATGGATGCTGTAGAAAAAAGAGAAAAATCTATTGGAATATTCCTTGATCTTTCTAAAGCGTTCGACACCATGGATCATCAAATACTATTTACTAAATTAGAACTGTATGGAATTCATGGTGTTGCACTAGATTTGATAAAATCATATATGACTGGACGAACACAAATAGTTAAAATAAGAGATAACGTATCTAGTGAAATCGCTTCAAATATTGGTGTCTCACAGGGAAGTATTTTAGGACCCCTGTTATTCCTAATATATATTAATGACCTTCCTAATATAACGAGTGAAAATTCCATAATAAATTATGCTGATGATACGAGTATTTTAGTGAGAAGTAAATTAATTCATAATTTAATTATGTCAGTTCATATTTGATATAGTTGAAAATTGGATGAACCAAAATAAATTTATTCTGAACAAGGGCAAAACCAGTCTAATAATATTCAGTGCTAAATCTTTAAATACTGAAATTAATGATATCCAATTAGGAAATACGAATATTAGCCTTAAAAATAATTGTAAAATATTAGGACTAACTATAGATAGCTACTTGGATTGGAAAGAACATTGTGTTAACCTCTCTTCAAAGTTAAACTCGGCGTGCTATTCACTGAGAATTTTGGCAAAAATGTTTGATTACAAAACACTACATACAATATATTGTTTTAACTTTGAATCCATTATGAGATATGGAATAATACTTTATGGAAGAAGTACACTAAGTAGGCAAATTTTTATAATACAAAACAAGGCACTTAGGATTCTTCTAGGTTTGAAATATAATGAAATCTGCAGGGGACGTTTTAAATCATCGGGTATCTTAACTTTTTATAGCCTATATGTCTATGAAATTCTTTTATTTCATTTCAAAAACCGTAATGAATTTAAAGACTGTATAAAACAACATACTTATCATACTAGAAACACACATTTATATAATTTTCCAATTCATAAGTTAGGAATTTTTGAAAAATCTCCATACTATAACACATTAAACATTTTTAATCAACTTCCAAGGGTATTTCAGGTTGAAATCAATTTAAATTCATTTAAGAGAAATCTTAAAAATTATTTAATACGTCAATAATAAGTCCACCCAGCGTATTATCAGTTAAATTGAATATTTCAAAATATCAAAACACTCCTGAAAATGGCGAATGTGAAGTCGCCGAAACGTCGAGAAAACTCGAAGAACGGAACAACACCCGAAAAAACACAAAACCATATATATATACAGGGTGTCCCGTTAATGCGGGGAAATGGATGAACCATAGATTTCTGGGGTCAAAATATGATGATTTAACGCAACTTATCTATATCCAAAAATTTACGGTTAAGCCGGAATTTGGCTTCAAAGTTTCAATTTTTTTTAATTCTTTTGTTTATAACAATTGAACGCATTATTTGATTTGAATGAAATTTATCATTAATAAGTACCATAATAACATACATCATTTCAGTTATTGTGGACATTAGTGATTGACAGGAAGTATAAAAAACAGTAGTACCACCACTTAAAAACTAAAATATTTTTTTATTGGTGCATCCAATAAAATAAAAAAAATATATTTGAAAGGGCATTAGATTTAAAAACTTTTTTGACTCTTACTAGTTTTTGGTATCTTGTACGGTTTTTGCACAAAAAAATAAAATATGAATATAGTATACCCATTATGCACTCATTAATAAGTAAATAAACTTACTCAATTGAATAAAAATTAAATAATATCATTTTATAAAATAAATCAAAACAACATCTAACACTTTTCAAACCATTTTCTTTGCAAAATCCTAATACAAACAAGATATCTGTTTGTTCCAAATATGAATATTTATGGACTATAATAAAGTTAAAAATTAATTATTAAAAGACACTAGACAATTATTATTATACATAATTTACATTTTTTAAACAAAGACAGCCACGAAAAACATTTATTTTCGATTCGATGAAAAAGTAGATTTTGTTTTTAGTAGATAAAAAGATATATTTTATTTTTTTGTGAGAAAACCGTAAAAGATATCAAATATTATTAAGAGACGAAAAAGTTTTTAAATTAAATGGTCTTTCAAGCAGTATTTTTTTAGTTTTTATTAGATCCACCAATAAAAAAATATTTTAGTTTTTAAGTGGTGGTACTACTGTTTCTTATACTTCTTGTTAACCAATAATAGTCATAATAACTGAAATGGTGTATTATATTATGGTAGTTATTAAAAATAAATTTCATTCAAATCAAATAAAGCGTTCAATTGTTATAAACAAAAGAAATAAAAAAAATTAAACTTTGAAGCCAAATTCCGGCTTAACCGTAAATTTTTGGATATAGATAAGTTGCGTTAAATCGTCATATTTTGACTTCAGGAATCTATGGTCCAGCCATTTCCCCGCATTAACGGGACACCCTGTATATATACAGGGTGTCCCGTTAATGCGGGGAAATGGCTAGACCATAGATTCCTGGGGTAAAAATATGACGATTTAACGCAACTTATCTATATCCAAAAATTTACCGTTAAGCCGGAATTTGGCTTCAAAGTTTCAAAATTGTTTATTTCTTTTGTTTATAACAATTGAACGCTTTATTTGATTTGAATGAAACTTATTATTAATAAGTACCATAATATCATACATCATTTCAGTTATTGTTGGCATTAGTGATTGACAGGAAGTATAAAAAACAGTAGTACCGCCACTTAAAAACTAAAATATTTTTTATTGGTGCATCCAATAAAATCCAAAAAAATCTACTTGAAAGGGGCATTAGATTTAAAAACTTTTTTGACTCTTACTAGTTTTTGATATCTTGTACGGTTTTTGCACAAAAAATAAAATATGAATATAGTATACTCATTATGCACTCATTAATAAGTAAATAAACTTACTCTATTGAATAAAAATTAAATAATATCAATTAATAAAATAAATCAGAACAACATCTAACACTTTTCAAACAATTTTCTTTGCAAAATCCTAATACAAACAAGATATCTCTTTGTTCCAAATATGAATATTTATGAACTATAATAAAGAGTAAAATTAATTGTTAAAAGACACTAAATAATTATTATTATACATAATTTACATTTTTTAAACAAAGACGGCCATGAAAATCTTTTTTTTTCGATTCGATGAAAAACTTGATTTTGTTTTTACTAGATTAAAAATATATATTTTATTTTTTTGTGGGAAAACCGTAAAAGATATCAAATATTATTAAGAGATAAAAAAGTTTTTAAATTAAATTGTCTTTCAAGTAGTATTTTTTTAGTTTTTATTAGATCCACCAATAAAAAAATATTTTAGTTTTTAAGTGGTGGTACTACTGTTTCTTATACTTCTTGTTAACCAATAATAGTCATAATAACTGAAATGATGTATTATATTATGGCAGTTATTAAAAATAAATTTCATTGGAATCAAATAAAGCGTTCAATTGTTACAAACAAAAGAAATAAAAAATTTTGAAACTTTGAAGCCAAATTTCGGCTTAACCGTAAATTTTTGTATATAGATAAGTTGCGTTAAATCGACATATTTTGACCTCAGGAATCTATGGTCTAGCCATTTCCCCGCATTAACGGGACACCCTGTATATATATATATATATATATATTTACTTTTTGTGGTCGTTGAGTGTAAACTTTTTCAATCCAATTTAAATTTTGGTCTGACCAATACCTACAGTTATGTCGGTTTACGTACCCGTTTACACAAAACGTAGTTTCGTCGGAAAGCAATATGTGGTTGACAGAGTTGGCATTTAGTTTTAATTTGTCCATAATAATTTTGCAGAACTCGATTCAACGATAAAAATTGTCTTCACTTAACTCTTGTAACAAATTAATGGAATATTTCCCGTTTGCAAATTTTTTAAATGGAATATCGACTCTTGTTATGATTTATAACAAGCAAAAAACCAAAAAACCTCCAAAAAATCTTAGTGTGCGATGATCATATTGTTCTATAAATTACCTATATTTTATTAAGTCAACTAAAATTAAATTAAAACTGGATCCAACTAAATCTCCACTTGAAATTTATGCCCTGTATATATTACATATTTTTTTAGTGGTAGAAACATTATAAGTGTTTTAGTTATACCTATTATATAACATCATGTCCCAAATTTAAACTTGCATTTCTTAGTAACGGTATCAATTCTTAAAAACTTGTTTTAAATTATTTTACATCAAAAATTAATTAATTCTTACATTGTAAAAGTTTGTAGATCAGAGGCGCATAACCACAAAAGATGTTTAAAAGTTTATATTTTTCAATTCTGCATTATTTATATAAAATTATCTTAATTAAAAAAGTCGATATTGGCTTTATGAAATAAAGGAAGAATTACACTAATTAATTAATGAGAGATTCTTATCAGATTACACTTAGTGTTGCCGCCGTCTTATAAAATAAATTAAATATTCACAAGACTATAAACTATATCATAATATTTTCATTTTTTTTATATTTATTTTTTAATTACTACGTTGAAATCACACCTTTAGTCAATGAGTATTTAATGTTTAAATGTATTTCAGTATCAGATATTCGCACATGGTTGAATATAAAATATTCAAATGTGCGGGGAGCTGATATATTTAGAATAAAGCTGGAGCTAAAAATCAATAGACGAGATAGATTAGAAAACCGAAATGATCATAAACTGCGAAACTCCTCTTGTTTTCAGACATATGCGATTCTTATCGTGTGCACATTTTAAAAGCTCCCCATTCTAGCGAGTCATGAATTCGTGCCGCGGGTTATTTTGATGGATCGCAATATTGAACTACATTCCAAATATACCCCAGTTCCATATTTACAGCACCGTATTCACAAACAACAACGCGTCACTCCGAATTCAGAGTGATTATTGAAAATTATTATGGCTTACAGGATCGGGCGGCTCGTCGGTTGTTATGGTATTTAGTCGTTGGAATTTCGTAATAGGTAAATAAAATGAGTGTTATTGTGCCGTAACAAATAAATATTATATAATAATC
Organism: Ontholestes murinus; assembly: GCA_963969525.1. Lineage (NCBI taxonomy): Eukaryota > Metazoa > Arthropoda > Insecta > Coleoptera > Staphylinidae > Ontholestes > Ontholestes murinus. The sequence continues at coordinate 38,060,636 of OZ018394.1, forward strand.
TAAGCGGATATATTGCAAATTATATTTAAATATATTAAATAAACAAAATTTACTTAGCAAAAGTGTTTTACGTTTCAGTTTATATAAGCATTGTAAACATATTATTAATTGAATCATAGCCAAAGACACTTGGCATACAACTAAAAATTAAACATTATGTAACAAAACAAGGGTTACTCTACCTAATTTAATAATAATAATAAAATTATGAATAAATAATGTTTGCTGAAATATAAGAGCAGTTGAATCAATCAAGAGATTTGTTAACGGGGCTGTTGTTATTTTAATGATTTTGCCCGCCATATTTTTCTGATAATGTTTAAAGAATTGATCCTATAGAAAACTACGTCCCACAGGGTGGATGTTGTCTTCTCGAATCATTACTAAATCTCCAGGTGCAAATGCCTTATACCTGTGGGAGAATTTTTTTGGGCCGAATCTTGTGACAGAAGATATTTGGGAGAGCAACGCTTCCAATCAGTATATATATTCTTTTTTTTTAGTAATTATTGAGTGCCCATCGAAGATTAAAAAATTTGGATCATTCGGTATATTTGAAATTAGAGAAAATGGGAGCGAATTTAAAATTGCCTTCAATAGCACTTAATTTTCAGTTCAAAATGTAAGCTCTTTAACAGCTCAGACCTCCAAAAGACTCAATACCCTCCGTTGCCATCACTTCAATTGATTTGTTTGTTCTTATTAGGCATCGTTTTAATCAGAGAAGGATAAAATTCTATCAAATATATCGTTAATCGTTACACTAAACTGATTTAAATTAATGCTTATATTCATATTACCAAAATCATCGTAAATATTATTATACGTATTATTATAAACTGTCAAAAAGTGTGATGCGGACAAATGTATACATTCATCCAAATTATTTCCAGTTTCACTAGTAATAGATATATGTTCCGGTAAGCCATAATATATGAATATAATTTTATTATATTATTATTTTTAATATAAGTACCTAGCATTCAGATCGTAATCTTCTGAAAAATTCATAATCGGATTGTTTTAAAAACTTTATTTACAGCCTTTTTTGATTTCGTTAATGCTATTTTATATATTTATTTTTTATTTAAAATCTGTTTTTACATATTTTTATTCACTCTCCTCTTCGCCAGATTCTTCTTCAGCTTCTTGCAGCAATTTGATGAAAGGTATGACACGGTTGTGGAGTTCTACTACTTTTGTTTAGAAAACCATTTACTTAGGTGATCTTTGTCATAGGACCAGTTAAGTATTTTATGGATGCATCCATTTAATTCATTGTTGGCAGCTGCGGCATCCTCAATAGCTTGAAGATAGTCAGCCATTGCGTCTTTGTTACGTGCGTTCTGTGTACGCAAGTACTACCGCAACAACGATTTTTTTACTCTAGCGCAACGAAAATGTTGCGCTTATTACAACATACGGCGTAAAAATGAAGTTCCATCGATTCAATTGATTCGAAAATGGGTACAGAAGTTCGAGGAGACAGGTTTAACAATGAATCAACCACTATCCGGCGGACCTAGAACATTAAGAGAACGCGTGAAAATCATGGACTATCTACTCGGAAGCGGTCTTATGTGTGCCTAGAATAGCTTTGATTCGTATTCTTCAAAAAGTTTTACATTTACATCCGTACAAAATCCAAATGGTACAGTTTGCAAAGGAAATGTTAGAGAGGTTCACCAGTATTTTTTTCTCAGACGAGGCACACTTTTATCCAAATGAGCATGTGAATAGGCAAAATTGCAGGTATTGAGTGACACTAATCCTAAAGTGAATCATCAAAAACCTTTGCATTCACCCAAGGTTCCTGTATGGCCAGATTTGTCATCAAGAGGCATTATTGATCCATACTTTTTTGAAGATGCTGTTACAGTGAATACAAAGCAATATATTGCCATGTTACAGAACCTTTTTTCACCAGCGCTACAGGGTTTCGATGGTTTTAATTAATGATCGTGGTTTTAACAAGATTGGGCAACATGCCATACTTCCAACAACTCATTAAGTGCTGTTCGCGAAATTTTTGGACAAAAAGTGATATCTAAAAGAGGTGCCATTAACTGGCCACCTCGTAGCCCGGACTTATCCCTACTGGCCTTCTTTCTTTGGGGATACCTTGAAAGTAAAGTTTTCAACAGCAACCCAGTGTCCCTGAAGGAATTAAAGGAAAATATTCGAGAGGAAATGCAAAACATTTCACGAAACACTTGTGAGGTCATCATTGAAAATTTCCGCTCCAGGTTGCAGCAGTGTCAAAATAGTCAAGGATCACATATGGATGATGTAATTTAAAAAAAATAAAATCGCTATTTGTGTACTTGAATGATAAATAGAAAGTTTTTATCTCATCATTTCAAATGTAAACGAACTTTTGGTTCACCCTGTATATGCAATCTGGATAGATTTCATCATCCAACCAGAGGTATAATTTATGGACTCTGTCGTCAATAGTATCTTCTGGTTCAGAATCTTCTGGTTTTGTAACTTGTACTAATGTATCAGATAATTCAATGTCCTTAAGTAAAATCACACCATTTCCTATAATACTGCCAAATGTTATTTTGCAACCTTCTTTTAATGGCGCGAATTTACTTGAAGTCGTAACAAATGCGTTATTATATTTTAAATCATTTTATGAGCTAATCATTGCTTATACTAATAATTTGCATAAATTCCGCATTATTGTAATATTCCAAACGAGATAATTTTCCAAAAATTTGCCATATATGAAATTAGTGCAGTAATAATTATATTTAGGTAAAAATATTCTGTGTGGTATTTTTTGGGGCAAACTCTTGGCAAAACCATATGGTTTCACGTCTACCTCCTGGAATGTTTCTATTACTAAAAACTGCATAATTCTTCTATGAACCTTCCAATTTAGGTATAAAATATGGTTTTCTATGTAGGTCTTCCTCTTTTCCTTCATAGTCTTCCGCCTCTCACTAATTCAAAATTAGCTTTTTTCTAAATTTCTGGTGTTTCACTGTTTTATTGTTTTCTTTAAGGTGTTGGTTGTAAATTATGGAACTGTTGATAAAACTAATTTCTAACAACAAAAAAAAAGTTTTCGCCACCACTTGAGGATTCTTCACAATAATGGTTCGCTCTATCTACAGCTCCCATTTTAGCAATGTAGATAATGATTGCTACCGGTTTTGAAATTTTTCCTGTTGCTCCTGATACACCAGTTTTATATCTGTCTACAGCTCCCAAATCCGCAAATTATGGAGAGAAGACAACATGTGGACAATTCTTTTATCCTTTCATGCTAAAGAAGTTAGGTTTTGAGTTGTATATGCTTTGACTTGGTGAGTTTTCAACTTCAGAGTATTTTGTTTAGTTGAACTGACATATTCTTTCGACTAGGCATTACAGTTCGTGCCAAATAACCCTTCACATTCAGTTCTTGCAACTCTTGAGCTAGTGGGACGCTTGTATAGAATCTGTCTGTAGATAAGTAAAAATCGTTTGTAGTTAAGTAGTTTATTTACAAGGTAGATTACAATACCAAACGTAAATGGTAAATCACTTCGGTCCAATTTTTCCGTCGATTATTTGCCAAAATACGCCTCAAATGCAGAAACGTACTGTCTGCCAAAGCATACACTCTTATCATAATTCTGGGACTTTTGCAGATTATAAACTTTAAAGAACATCTTTCCTTTGAATCCAACAGTGCCTTCGTTAACCGCAATTTTTCGGGATGGTGAAAATACATCGTTGCATTTGGAAGCCAGATTTTGCACAACGCTAGTAAATCAATGTTAACGATGAGCCGACATAAAAGTGGTAGGGATTAAAATTACCCAATGACTTGCATGGAAATTCGTGCAAACGATTACTAGGTACCGGTGATACCATTAGTATTATTCAAGATGATGTTTTATCAAAACCACAAAACACTTGAACAATGCACCAGGATAATCCGCTATTATTCGCGGAGATCTATATTTGAAAATATGTATTTTCAATCGAAAATTATATTGTCTGATAGACGAGATGAATCACAAATTAAACACCATTAATACTAAAGGCAAATACGTCAGGAATGAAATCTTAAAGTAGGAAATTTTACCAAAACGTGTAGTTTAAAGACATGATGCATCAGTTTTAGAGAGAAGTAAAATTAGGAAATATGCGATTCAAAGTGTACTTTCTTCTTTCAATTCTTCGAGGTTGATAATGTGATGAGAAATAGACATAAGCTGATTAGACCGTACTAGTTAGATTGTTGAACACTAACTATTATTCTAAAGATTAGAGAAATAAATGTTGCTAGAATTGTTCCTCTCCTTCACCGGTACTCAGAATGGTTAAAGTAAATAATTTAATAGAAAAAAGGATATATCCTCAGTTAGAAAAATTGATAAATACTGCAACTTATAAACCAAGTATAGTCAAAACCATCATAATAATTTAAAGGAGTTGATCATAAAATATCAAGATGTGTTGGACTGCTGATAAAAAGATGACCATTTCGCAACATAAAATAAATATCAAAATGCTTGAATAATTAGGCCGATTGCAATCAAACTGAAATTCGTAAAGACACAATAGAGCCAAAAAAAAAAATGAAAAGCGAGGATATTTTAAAGTGGTTGGGTTTCGCAAGAAGTGCTAGTTAAGAAATGGGATGCATCGACTCCCTTTTATGTTCATCTTAATAAAGTGAATTAACAGTTATCCACTTATTCATACCGAGGATAATTTGGACACAGTTTTCTCAACTCTTAATTCTAAAAGCAAATATTGCCGAATGAAAGTCGTTCCCGAATATGGAAAAAAATACGTCATTTACCTTGTTGTTGTCATTTTATTTATCCAATGCCCCCTCAACTTTAGAACCACAGATTAAGATAATGTCAAAATAACTATTCTGGAAATCGCGTCTTGTAGAAAAATACTTCAAGGACGGATGATGAAGCTTAAAACTTCCTCTTTTCAAGAAGGAAGTATAGCATCTAGATCACATAGTTTCTAAAATCAGGAGAATGATCCCTATATGTCTGACAAAAAAGTCCAAACCAAAATAGAAAATAAACTTTTTAGGAATCAAATAATACCTCAGTAGGATTGTCTTTTGTCAGACAACAGAGATAAAGTATAAATACAGATTAATCCCTTAGAGTAGAATATATAAAGTGGTGGAAGAGATTCACAAAAGTGGATATTTGTGTATTAAAGTCTATGAACAATCTACAAAGGTTTATGGTTGGAGGAAAGCATTGCGATTGTTGTTGCTAGACCATTCCGGTTCCCAGGATGTACGAACACCTCCGATGAAGGTTGGTCAGAACCCATACCCTCAAACCCCTCTACGGAGGATTTGGAGGCGGCAGATTACCTCACGGACGGGGCAAGTATAAATTGGGCAATCAAAAGCTTCTCACCATTTAATGCGCCAGGTTTGGACGGTATATTCCTGGCCCTTTTCCAATGGGGGCTGGACATATTATCAGCCCACCTAGCTAAAATCTTCAGGGCATATATTGCGTTCAGATACATCCCTCCAGCATGGAGAGAAGTAATAGTTATCTTCATGCCGAAACCTGGTCGTATAGATTATACACTAGCCAAATCATACCGCCCGATTAGTCTAACGTCATTTCTCCTGAAAACGTTAGAGAAATTGTGCGAAAGATTAATTTGCGAGACGGCTTTGATTACGAATCCGATTCACGCTAACCAATATGCATACACTCAGGAGAGATCAACGGAGTCGGCTCTGCACACTGTTGTAGACCGAATCGAAAGATTTCTGGACAACAAAATATCCAACTTGGGGGTGTTCATTGACATAGAAGCTGCCTTTGATAAAAAGACCTTCAGAAAAATGGAAACTGCTTTCTCCACGTATGGTGTGAACCCTACAGTTAGTGGATAGATCAAAAGCATGCTGGGGAGTCACAGTAAATGTAGGAAACACCACTATCAGAAAGATCGTTACTAAAGGCTGCCCACAGGGTGGAGTACTCTCACCACTCCTGTGGAACATAGTTATTGATAGCCTACTGCGGCGACTTAACGGCAATGGCTTCCACACCATAGGATATGCAGATGACATAACCATCCTGCTAACAGGCAGATTTGAGACGGTGTTATGCAGCTTGATGCAGGAAGCCCTCAAAATAATTGAACACTGGTGTACCGACCAGTCTCTGACCATAAACCCGTCAAAGACTGAAATGGTCCTCTTCACAAAGAAAAGGAAACTAGGTAAGCTAAATCTTCCTAAGCTCCTCAACACCCAGTTGACATTGTCGTCGGTCAAATACCTGGGAGTGATCCTCGACGGCAAGCTGACGTGGGAACCACATCTCAAAATGAAATTTAAAAAACCATGTGTCTCCATCTGGCAATGCCGGGGGTCTATGGGGCAGACATGGGGGCTATCTCCCAAGATAGCACTTTGACTGTACACAGCGGTAGTAAGACCAATAATAATGTAGCACTGTTTTGGTGCTCAAAAACCTCAGCAAAGCAGCTTACTCAGTTGCAAAGGATAGCATGCTTCAGCACGAACAACACCCACTGCAGCAATGGAAGCAATGCTCTGCCTACCACCTCTCGACTTGTACGTAGAGGAGATGGCCACGGCGGTAGCACTGCGCCTAAACTCAGTTGGACTCTGGTACAAAGGAGGCAGGGCTGGCAAACACTGTCGCCTTTTAGAGGAGGCTGTCAAGAAGACACCCTTCCTTGGAAGGAAGGCAGACAATTTGCCACCCTGCCACGTCTTTAATAGACCCTATAATGTATCGATAAAAAGAGGAACCGGGAGTGTAGAGGGTGGGGAAACTCTCCGAATTTACACCGATGGTTTAAAAACCAAAAGAGGATCCGGGGCGGGAATTTACTCGCAACAAATGGACCTTTCATTAACTATACCCCTAGAGAAGCACACAACTACTCTGCAAGCAGAGATCGTTGGCATCATCCGTGGGGCGAAAGAAATCTTACACCGTGACATCCATGACAGGAACGTACAAATCCTTGCAGACAGTAGGGCAGCAATACTAGCAGTGAGTAGTCACAAGATCACCTCAAGACTAGTAAAATAATGTCACAACACCCTGAAACAAGCAGCACAATCAAACAGTATTGAGCTGCGCTGGGTCAAGGGATACAATAATGAAGAAGGCAACAGCAAGGCAGACGAGTTGGCGCGGGCTGGATCGGTTCTCAGTGATACCAAGGATGGGCCCCCGATCGCGCCAACGCCGAAATGCCTCACTGACATCCTCTAACAGAACACTCTCAAGATGCTAAAACTACATTGGGACAACACCTCAGGCTGCAGACAGACCAAGGAAGCAATGCGCTCACCCAATCTGAAAACAGCTGAATACTATCTGCGACTATCCCGGGGGAATCTGCGTCTTATCACAGGTATCCTTACGGGTCACTGTCAGCTAAGGAAACACTTGTTTACTATGGGACTGGTGGAAACCCTCATATGTAGAGCATGTGAAGAAGAGGACGAGACAGTGGAACATGTGTTAACCACCTGCCGCCTCTCGCCGGTTTTTAACAAAACATATCAAAACCAGATGTTGATTACTGTGAACTAATATAGCTGATAAAATAGCGAATAAAGTGAATAATTCTTAAACATAACATTAATGTGTCAATAATAAATAATAATAATAATAAATTATTGAAGCCTTTCAAACGCACATTGATATATTTTAAAACGCAATCAATCATTTGTGTTGCTTTATTTATTCATATCTTACTGCAACAATACTGATGTTAATTATAATATTAAATTAATATTAAATTAATATCGATCTTCGGGCTAAAGAGACAATTTTGCTACAGACATTTCTAATTTACATACACAAACAATCGACCAAAATTAATATGCATAGTTTAACAAATAAAATTAATTTTGCACTAAATTACTTGTGTTTTGTTAAGTATTGTCACGAGGAGGAAACATTATAAAGTTTATTATAAAATTTATTTCCATCCCTTATGTATTTAGCATATGCTGCAAAATTATTGCAACATACACCATTGTAGTCCCGGTGCCATGCGCCTTTGTACTACGCTAAACCTGCATGAACGTATTACCTAGTCCGGTTCTTAAATACTAAATATAATTTTGACATATAATACATGTTTTAGTTTTTGGTGTGAACTTCACTAAAATTTACTTAAATTGCAACCCATAAAAGTGATGTATAAAATTAAGCTCGTATTATATTAAATGAGGGAGACTTACGTTTTCTGTATAGCAGGATATTTGAAGGGTTATATGGCTGAAGTTGAGATGATTGATTGTTGGGATACTTAATGCTCAAATCTAATTGATTGTTCGCAAACCTGCAAATTCCGCACGGCTTAGGAACGGTGATTTAGATAAAGGAAAGCCGCGCAATCAAGTAACAAATCATTTTATTTAATGAATTATTGGATTCGATTGTTAAATAGAACTGTTATTATTTAGACACAGTTCAATGATTTAGGGTATTTATTAATACAAGCTGAATAAATAAATAAACAATGTAGAAGTAAATATAATAATAATAATAATATTTATTCCGTAGAACATGTAGTGTACACAATATTATATTTATAGTATTGGAAGCGTCAATATACAAACTGAAACTATTATTTATTACATAATAACATCACATAAATTATAAAATATTGTCTACAATAAAAAAAAAACTCTTCAATTTTGTTTTAAATTATATAACCTATGATAATCAACTGCAAATAATCTGCATTTTAGTAATTAGATAATTTTATTTGCAGATAAACTATTTTCCCATAATTTTACTACAAACTTTAGGATTAATAGTTAAAACTACGCACGACTTTGGCCCAGTCAATGAATAACATTCTCATATAGTTATACATGATGAAAGTTCAAGGGTTAACTGCCCCCGATAACCTCTTTATAGCTTAGACATGTGACCGAAAGAAGACATATCATGCAATTTATGGACACTCATATGTTACCATATATTAAACAAATTTATTTTTCCTAGGAAAGAAAGTCTATAAAAGCTGTATATCGTAGAATATAGTGGGGTGCAATAATTTATCCTGTGAATGCGTTAAAAGATTTAAAATTAAATTATGCGTCTCAGATATAATAGCACGTATATACATACATATGTGTGAAATATTTTAACAATAAATATGCTATATAAAACTTTAGTGTTTTATTCAAAATATATTTTGCCAAAATAAGAGGATCATAATAACACAATAAATTGATTAAAAATGAGTAAACGCTACACATTTCTTTAAGTTTATATATTATTTAGATAATGGGACTATTATCAAAAAACACTGACGTTACATTGTTTAAAATATAAAATAAGTAATTTAGACTCTCCGGTGTTGTCTTTATGATTTAAATTTTCATTATTGGGGCACTAGATATATTTACATATTTTTGTATAAATTTCTAGGTTTTCTGACCAAATATTTAAATTATGAATTATGAAATGTATAAAAGTATAATCAATGTAAAATGTGTCTAAATTTTGTCAATACTACCCATATCAAGAAATTTCCACCAATTAATAAATAATAAATAATTATTAATAGCCGAATAATTTGCACGTGAAAAATCGTAAACATAATTGTTATATTCAATTGGTTATATGACGTTGACATTCATCATTTGACCACGATGCTGCCGGATTATAATCAACGCATATAATGAACTTGGAATTAGTATAATTTTCAGCAATATTTTTGAAAACAGAGCAACGATTTTTATGTTTGTTTATAGGAGAATTCGGTGGAATGTACACCGCACCAACAATTTAATTTATTTTACCTATGGAAACAGAAATGAATAATTGATCAACCAAACTCAATTCAATTTTGATATTTTTGCAGGTAAATTTATTGTTTACATCGCCGCCACGAGTTTCATTACTTTAAAATGAATAGTGATCCATTTTAAAAAAATAACAAACAAACTCAAACCTAGAAAGTTCAACATTTCCTTGTCAGACCATGTTTCAACAATGATTACAATATCATATATACAACAATTATAGGTTATAAGTTAACATAGGATACTAATGAGGTGTGTTAGCCTCTCTTGAACTGAAACCTAAAAGATATATTGTTCTACCCTTAACCAATCACTTCCCAATCAGTCCCAGGTCCTCCATGAACCTGATAACTTTCTTGTGGATGATATTGCTCACCTCTTCGTGGGATAATCGGTCCTACCAAAGTATGAAAGACGCTTGTGAGCAATTGCGACACTAGTGCATAGTATGTGCTCGGTTGTTTCATATGCCGAATCACATAATCTGCCGTTTCCATTTTCCACAAATGGTATCGGAGGGCACAGTACCATGTTATGAGTTCGGTGAACACCAATTAACACTTAACCCAAAATTATTTAACTTAATAAGTATTCCACATGCATTGTGGTTGTAGATGTTCAGTTTTTTGGTGTTGTGGTACCAGTAGTTAAATTTGTTTCTTCGTTACAGCTGTACGATTTTCGGTACCCCTGGTATATATATAATTAACAAATTATCTTCGCCATTTTTATTGCGCTAATTCAGATCGTTTTTTTAGACTATGAATTCATTTCTTTAAATGAGCGTTCTGTCACAATTAAATTTAATAATATTATCTTTCAAACTGTCTGTTTTTGAAAAAATATTTTCGTCTTGTTCAACTATTCTGTAGTATAACTTTTATCGGTTTAGATCGAGTCCCTTGGATGTCAACTCTAAACATTTTTACAGGATCTCCAATGATATTCGGTTTAAAGTATTTTTTGCCATCATTGATTTTCTCGTTGGGTATGGTAGACGTCGATTCCGGTACATTATATACCATAAGATTATGGCTACGTTTGCGACGGTCTTCCAGCTCATACAATATATCAACATTCTTATTATTAGTTGTAAGTATTGGTTGTTCGATATTTATAACATTATTTTCAATCTTGGTAATTTTATCTTCCAGTATTATTTCAAATTTACTCAATAATTGATGAAATTTCGTTTTAAATGGATTGAAAAATTTTCCCAATAGTTTAATAATAATTTAATAACTTCAACTTGAGATAATTGGTTTTAAAAAATCCTTCCATAGATAATAGATAGTTGCGTGAGGTATTTTGATATTTTGCATACCAATTATTATGACGAGATTTTTCTTTTTATCTATGATATTTCTTCCTCTGTGCACTTAGCGTGGTCCATTTATCGTAAGAACCAGTACATTGTAAGTACTTCGGACTTATATTACATGAACACTGATCGCTTGTAAATACCATAATTATAAAAAATAATTATTTAATGGAATAGTTAGGAATAAAACAGGGATACAATTGCTTCACACAAACCCCGCCCTTGGTAGTGACTAACAAATAGTAAACAAACAAACTGGGCAACGGATGGGAGCACATGAGAAACAAAGAAATGGGAGCAGTAGTTTAATGAATGTGAATTAATCGTCACTTGATAAGCCACACAATAATACTTATGGTCACAGTCACGGCAATGAACTCGACCGAAGTTCGGTAAAAAAGGCGTAGAAAATAAAGTGATTCATGAAATACTGGTAACTTCACCTGAGATCGATTTAAATATTGAAGTTTATATTATCCTTAAAATGTTGATGAATGGGTGTAAATACAAAGTACCTACGAGGTACATTCAATAAGTAATGCCCCATATTTATTTATCCACATTTAGCAAAAACTGAAAGTTTTACTTCTAGGTACTTCAAGTTCAATGTTTCTCCTACCGGTAGACGAAGTTTTAAATCATTCCAACAGATGGCAGAGCTGTAGTGAATTTTCAATATGGCGTCTGTTAGTGATCTAAGTTACAAACAGTGAGCAGTAATTGTGTTCTTGATTGCAGAGAAAGAAACTGTGGAAAATATTCATAAACGATTGTGTGCAGTGTATGGACATTGTGCTGTGGATAGGAGCACTGTCGGGAGGTGGGCAAAGAGAGTTAGGGCATCAGAAAGTCCAACAACTCAACACCAAGATCTGCCACGTTCCGGGCGTCCTGTCAGTGTCACCACTCCAGACAATGTGCGCTTCACAGTGCAACAATTTTTCTCAGTGGAAGTGTGTGTGCAAAGATCGAAACCTTCGGATATTCAAAAGTTTGCGCATAATGGGTCCCAAGAAGTCTCACAACAGAACACAGGATGCAAAGAACAACCATGTCATCTGGTGACGGGTGATGAGACCTGGGTGCAGTACTTTGAGTCAGAAACTAAAAGACAATCAATGGAATGGCACCATCCTCAGTCACCAAGAACAAAAAATTTCAAGTCAACTCCCTTTGCTGGAAAAGTCATGGTTATTATTTTTTGGGACAGTGAAGGGGCCATTCTTGTTGATGTGAAGCCAAGGGGGACAACCATTAATTCCGAAGCATACGTGAAGACGTTGGACAAACTCAAGAAACGTTTCCGGCGTATTAGGCATGATAAGAATCCGTCTGAAATCTTGATCCTACACGATAATGCACTCCCGCACACAAGTCTCAGAACCCGGCAACACCTCAACAAATTGGGTTGGGCAACATCCACCATTCAGCCTAGATCTGGCATCGTCAGACTTCCATCTCTTCGCACCTTTTAAAGACGGTTTGCGTGAAAGTCACTTCGATTATGATAAGAGCATAATTCAAGCTGTGAAAACATGGCTTCGAGCGCGGGTCAAGATTTGGTACCGGCAGGGAATACAGGCACTTGTTTTACGCTGGCGTAAGACCGTACAAGTTGATGGAGACTATGTACTATTTGTACGTGTAGAAAAAACATATAGCTATATTGTCACCAAAATTTAACACTTTTAAATAGTTTCTAAAAAAAATATGGGGCATTACTTTTAGAAAAAGCCTCATATAAATGCTTATAATTTATTTCGAGATAAACTCACTTTTATCCTAGAACTTTTTGAGATTCCAAAGCCATGCATTTTATAATGTGTTCCATATTATTTAATTAAATGCAGTGCTATGATGATAGCACTACGTTTCACATGTCTAGTTGGACCTGATACCTCTTTGTAGATATGGCCTGTGAGATGGGTAACTTGTTTTAATTATTTTCCAAAGTGTTACATCAACAGAAATTTCAATATTTTCCCGTACAATAATCTCATTGTCTTACGTTCTCTCTCTGCGTTCAAATCATTTTATTATTGGTAGACAAGTAACTTTTATTATCGGCATTGAATTTCTTAAAAAAACATTTAAGTCATCTTGGTTTTTAAATTTAGAACTTTCATCAAATTTGAATTCTTTACTGTATTTAATCCTTAAGCTGTCAAACGTATAACACATTCAGATATTTAGATACCAGATGAGCTGGAAGGATATCGAACATGTTTAGATCTAGGATGGGCTGTAGCAAATGAATTTAACAGTTGTTGTATATACAGGGTGTCCCATTTTAATCCGCCAGTAGCGATAATTCTGAAACTTTGCATTGAATCAAAAAGTGTTCCAAATGAAAAGTTAATGATTCTGAGGGGGACATCTGATGCCGTAGACTTTGCCCCCCCAGCCCCCCAAGGGGGGCGGGAACAGGGGGCAACTTTAAAATTTTAAATGTAAACCCCTATTTTTTATTGCAGATTCTAATAGACGGTTAAAAAGTATGTAAGTTTTATCCGAAACATTTTTTTATTGGTCGAGAGATGGCGCTGCAAATGTAAAAGTTTTTTATCAATTAAATTGCGAAAATCGTCACGTAATTAACTGTTATTATTACTTAAGACTTACTCACAACCTTACAAGGTTGTTTTTTTCTCAGCCTGCCCAAATACTACCCCCGCCCCCCCTACAAAGACGTAAATTACTCAAAAATAGCGATTGAGTACTTCGTTTTCAAATTAAATAATGGTAAAATAATTTAAAAAAGAATGTCATTTTTTTTTTCAAACAGTGTTTGACCTGGCCCCCCTCATAGCTTCATTTTTTGAAAAAAAACGACATTCTTTTTTGAATTATTTTATCATTATTTAATTTGAAAAAGAAGTACTCAATCGCTATTTTTGAGTACTTTACGTCTTTGTAGGGAGGGTGGGGGTAGTATTTGGGCAGGCTGAGAAAAAAACAACCTTGTAAGGTTGTGAGTAAGTCTTAAGTAATAATAACAGTTAATTACGTGACGATTTTCGCAATTTAATTGACAAAAAACTTTTCCATTTGCAGCGCCATCTCTCGACCAATAAAAAAATGTTTCGGATAAAACTTACATACTTTTTAACCGTCTATTAGAATCTGCAATAAAAAATAGGGGTTTCCATTTAAGATTTTAAAGTTGCCCCCTGTTCCTGCCCCCCTTGGGGGGCTGGGGGGGCAAAGTCTACGGCATCAGATGTCCCCCTCAGAACCATTAACTTTTCATTTGGAACACTTTTTGATTCAATGCAATCTTTCAGAATTATCGCTACTGGCGGATTAAAATGGGACACCCAG